>CP139509.1:407772023-408312023 GCA_021014915.2 Artemisia tridentata subsp. tridentata
CTCTTTGACAAAATACACATTCTCAAAATCTAGTTTACCAATTTTGATTGTACCTCTGCCTATGATTTTCCCTCCTTTGGGATTGCTCCCAAAAGCAACATATCCTCCATCAATTTCTTCATATTAAGTAAGATAGGACATGTTTCATGTCATGTTCCTTGAGCATCCACTATCAATGACTCATTGATCTTGTAATTCCACATGTGGATTGCCCTGCATATAAAGTAAGAAAATCAGTTTCTCTTGGGGACCCAAGCCATTACTGACTTGGATCTGCCTTGTGCCTCAACAGAATCAAATTTCTTTAGGATGGTTGATGCACTGTCATGTTTGGAAACATGGTCTAAAACTTTAATCTTTGGTTTCCAAACCCAACAAGTTGAGTCCTTAACAGCATGAATATAGTTCGCCTTAACAGCATTAACAATTGTGTTTGCCTCAGCAGTAGAAACTAGTGTTTTTGGCTTAGCATTATTAAGTGTTGTTTTCTTTTTAATGGGCCTTTGAACAGATGAATGTGCTGATTTTGAAAGATTTAACTTAGCACCATTCACTGTTTTCTTTAGTTGAGTAGCATTAACTAGTCTAGCAGTTTTAACTGATACCGCTGTTTTTGAAAAAATTTGTTTAGTAGTATTAAGAGATACCATGCTAGACTTTATTAACACTTCCCTTGGAACCAATTTTCTTTTAGCATTGGGATGAGTGTTTTTAGCAAAAATTTTGTGATTCACCCTTCTTGCATGATTCCAAACAGGTTTTTTATAGTAATTACAATCATACTGCAAATGTTCAAAACAACCACATACATAACAAGCCTTGTTAAACATCTCAAAATTATTCCCTAATCTTTGAGACATCATTCCATTCCAGTTTCTTTGATTTCTTCCTGGCCTGTAAGTATTCTCCCTAGGTTGATCTTGTGAATTAAGTTTAACAAACTTAATCTTTTCAACACTAGACCTAACTATTTTACTGCCAACCTTAGGTGTAGAAACAACCTGATCCTCATCATCTGACACCCAATCTTCAATAATTGGTGCATCAGAATACTTCCTATCAATCACCTTACACTCTCTCTCTTTCTCAATTGCAGGCTTAGTAACTAACTTACTTAAACAAGACAATTCAGGTGTAGGAGGCACAAACTTTCCTGTAATGGGAAGGGGAACCTCATTATAGCCTAAACCACTACCTTTCTTTATAATTTTACACTTTATTATCTTGTCCACACTTTCAGATGCATGTTCAAGCCTATTCACTTTAAATTGAATGATTTCTTTTTCCAGTTAAACTACATCCTTTTCTTTTTGAGCTTTTTCAAGCCTTGTCCTAAGCTCTGTAATACGTGATTCTTTAACAAAAAGGTTACCTTCTAAAACATTAACCTTTTCTACATACTTAGCCTCATTCTTCTTATAAAATTCAAGTCTTTGTTCTACAGTCTCTAAACCTACCTTATAGCCTAAAATATTGTTGGGAATTAAATGATTGAAGATTAGTACTGTTGGAATAACACTAACAGTACAAACTGTTAGTGTATTACTGAAGACTGCTAAAGAGTAACTAACAGTACAAACTGTCAAGTTAGTACTGCTAGTAGTAAAAGAAGGTACTGCTGCATGATAAGGTTTTAGAATACATGTAAAAGATAAGTATGGTATAGATTGTATGTATATCACAATTAGTTAGAATTATACAGGTAGATACTTATCTTCTAAAGGACTCCTTGTGTCTATAAAAGGAGGTCCTAGGTTAGATCAGTAATATACGTTTTTGTGAAGATTCAAGGTCTTTGTAACCCTAGTGATATTGAGATCACTCGTATTATTGCTTAATAATATTGAATCATTTGAAGTTATTCTCTGTGTTCATTAAAACTGTGTTTCTGTTACATCAATACAAATCTTCTAAGTGTTGTCAAGTAGATTCCGCATACTTGATAATATAAACTCAAAGTATCCTAAACATATTCTCAATGTTTGATTCCCTCAAGTGCTATCAGAGCCAGGTTGATACTTTGATTTATAAGAACTCTTTTTGAAGATAATTGACATGGAAACCACACAAACCAACATGGCTGCTAAGTTGCCTATGCTGAAGCAAAATGATTTTGAGATATGGAAGCTCAGAATCGAACAGTACTTTCACGTGCAGGACTATGCACTCTGGGAGATCATTGAAGAAGAAAACTCTTTTAAACCTTCAACATCTGTAAAAACAGTCGATGCTGAAGAAAATACTGTTGTGAATACCTCTCCAATGACTGTAGAAGAGAAGCTGCAAAAGAAGAATAATGTCAAGGCTAGGAGCTTGCTGATGATGACCATTCCCAATGATCAGCTCCTAAACTTCAGCAAATACAAGGATGCAAAATCCTTGTTTAAAGCAATCACTACTTGGTATGGTGGTAATAAAGCCACCAAGAAGACCCAAAAGACTTTGCTCAAGCAGAACTTTGAAAATTTTAGTGCTACCAGTAATGAGTCTATGTTTAACAGGTTGCAAAAGATTGTCAGCCAACTGGCTGTGCTTGGAGTAGAAATCCCTCAGAAAGACATGAACTCCAAGTTCTTGAGGAGTTTACCTGCTGAATGGGCTATGCATGTAGTGGTCTGGAAGAATAAGCCAGGTATTGATACTATGAGCCTCAATGATTTATACAACAATTTCAAGATCGTTGAACAGGATGTGAAGAAAGCTGGAAGTGCTAGTTTAATCACTGGGAATATGGATTTTGTGTCATCTCCCAATAATTCAAGTCCAGATGATGTGAAAGTGGTTGTAGGAGTTAGTACTGCTAACCCTAGTGTTAGTACAGCTAGCTCATCAACTAGCACTGCTGGTATTCTGAGTGATACTACTTATTGTGCATTCCTGACTAGCCAGAATGATGGGTCAATGCTGACACATGAAAATCTACAAGAGATTAATGATGATGACTTGGAAGAGATGGATCTCAAGTAGCAGATTTCACTTCTTAGCATGAGGGCTAAGAAATTCTATCAAAGAACTAGCAAGAAAATCAACATCAGTAGTAATGATACTACTGGTTTAAACAAGTCTAAGGTAGAATGCTTTAACTGTCACATGTTGAGGCATTTTTCAAGAGAGTGTAGAAGACCCAGGCAACAGGATAGCAAGAATAAGGGGTATGGAAGCAAGCCAAAGCCAGTGGAAGAGCCAGAGTTATATTCAAAGGCTATGGTGGCTATTGATGGTCTAGGATATGACTGGAGCTTCATGGCAGATGAAGAGGAAGCCCTAGCTGAGATGGAACTGATGGCCTTCTCTGACTCAGAGGTACTCTCAGCTAAAAGTTGTTCTAAAACTTGTACTGCTCTTAAAGAATATGAAACTTTGAAGAAACATTATGATGAGCAGAGGATTGAATTAAACCAAACAAACTATAATTTGTCTAATCATAAAAGAGGTTTAACAGTCCTAGAAGAAAAAATTGTGCATTATAAGAACAACGAGTCTGTTTTTACTGAGGATATAGCTGTACTTAGAAGAGACTTGACTCTTAAAAATGCTGAGATTAGTTTGCTTAAAGCTGAGTTAGATAAAATCATAAAGGCAAAAGAAAATATTCAATTAACTGTAGACACTTTGGAGTATGCATCAACGGGTGTTAATAAAATTATAGAGTGTCAAATGGTTAATAAGGCTAAGTTTGGGTTGGGCTATAAAACATGTCCACCTCCTCATAGAGGAGTGCCTGCACCCCCAGGAATTAACCTAGAGCATACAGGTTTACCTGAGTTTCAACAGCCTAAGTTAGAATATGGTAGTAAGGCTAAAGAAAGTACAACTACTAATAAACCTGTAGAAGCTAATGAGCCTTTTGAGAGTGCTAGTGACACCTCTCTTGCTGAGGATAAGGTGTCAACTGATAGGAACTCAGATGCTCCCATCATTGAAGATTGGGAATCTGATGATGAAGATCAGGTTGTGGCTAAAACTGATGTAGTAAAGTTAGAAGTGACTAATGTTCCTAAGGTGATTAATGATAAAACTGTTAAGCCTACAACAAATGTAAAATCAGTTAGGAAAACAGTTAGATATTCTGAGATGTACAGGTCACCAAGCAAGCCTAGAGGTAACCAGAGAAATTGGAATAACCTCAAGTCTTAACAATAGGAAGTGACTTTGTCATGTATAAAAGGCTTGTTTCACTTGTGGTAGCTTTGACCACCTAGAGGCTTTTTGTCATAACCATCATGGGAGAAAGATGGTTACTGGGAACAATAGGGTACTTGGGAACACAAGTCATAAGGTGAACTTAAATAGGTCTCAAACTCACCTCAATGCTAATAGAATGACTCCCAGAGCACTTTTATTGAAGTCTGGCCTCAAACCAATTAGTACTGCTCGACCAGTAGTTAGTACTGCCAGACCATTTAAAACTGTTTACCCTAAACCAGCAGTTTCAAGTGCTAGACCAATCACATGTTTTGTAAAATCAGCACAGGAAACTAGAAAAAGGTCTTTTTACAAGAAGGCAGTGTTTCAAAACAAAGTTTGAAAACCAAAAGTTAAAACTGCAAGGCCAGCAGTTAGTACTGCTAGATCAGCAGTTAGTACTGGTGAGCCTAAAAACACTGCTAGGAATAAAAGGGAAAATGTTGTTAAGGCCCCAGCATGTTGGGTATGGAGACCAATCAAACCCAATGGTGCATCAATTGTAATAAAGAGATTTAACTATATTGATGCACGAGGCAAACCCAAGTCAGTGATGGCTTGGGTACCCCACGGAAATTAATTTCCTTCTTTTATGTGCAAGGACATTCACAGAATGATGAGGAAGATCAAGGTTATGCGGACAGTGGATGTTCCAAGCACATGACAGGCAACATATCCTATCTTTCATACTTTCAACCAACGGAAGAATGATATGTTACCTTTAGGGGAGGAATAGGAGGAAGAATTACTGGTAAAGGCACATTAAAAACCAGTAAATTAGACTTTGAAGATGTGTATTTTGTGCAAGAGCTTAAGTATAACTTTTTTTAGTGTCTCACAAATGTGTGACAAAAAGAACAAGGTTCTTTTTACTGACATTGAATATCTTGTACTTTCCCCAGACTTTAAGCTGACTGATGAAAGTCAGGTGCTACTTAAAGTTCCAAAAAAGTGCAACATGTACAGTGTTGATATGAAGAAGATTGTTCCTAAAGAGGCTCTTACTTGTCTTGTTGCAAAAGCCACATTAGATGAGTCCATGTTATGGCATAGAAGACTTGGTCATGTCAATTTTAAACTTATAAATAAAATTGTTAAAGATGATTTGGTAAGAGGCTTGCCTCAAAAACGTTTTGAAAATGACCAAACTTGTGTTGCCTGTCTCAAAGTCAAACAACACAAGGCTTCTTGTAAGACCAAGACCCAGAACTCTATTACTCAACCTTTGTTTATGTTGCATATGGACTTGTTTGGTCCTACATCTGTGAGTAGTATTATGCATAAGAGGTACTGTCTTGTAGTTACTGATGACTATAGTAGACTCACATGGGTTTTCTTTTTAGGATCTAAGGATGAGACACCTAACATTCTTAAGACATTTATAACTGAGATAGAAAACTTAGTGGATAAGAAAGTAAAAGTCATCAGGTGTGACAATGGGACAGAGTTCAAAAATAGAGTTATGGATGAGTTCTGCAAGGAAAAAGGTATTAGAAAAGAGTTTAGTGTAGCTAGAACTCCTTAGCAGAATGGGGTTGCTGAAAGGAAAAATAGGACACTAATAGAAGCTGCTAGAACCATGTTAACTGACTCAATGTTGCCCATCACTTTTTGGGCTGAAGCAGTTAATACAGCTTGTTATGTGCAGAATAGGGTTTTTGTTAGGATTTATAAAAAGCGATGGTCATTGTCTTTATTTATTGTATTAAACGTGTCGTTGTGTAATTAGTTTATTTAGTCAATAGGGCTTGGACTTAAGCTTTTATTGTTATGTATTGTATTAAAAAGGCCCATGTAATAGCCCACCCAAGTCCAAGCCCAACCATCACAAAAACTATAAATAGAACCTCCCATCCTCACTTGAGAGGTTGGTGTTCTTAAGGTGCTCCCAAGGTATTTTAGTCATTTAGGGTTTGTATCATTGTTTTAAGTGTGTGATTTATATGAAGCTAATATTACATGTTCCACTCTTATTTCTTTGATCATTCCTAGTAGTTGTTGTATTGGTTAGGATAATTATTAGTATTAACAATGTTGTACATGAAGCCATCAATTCCTTAAGAGTTTAAGTTACTGCCCTCATCACTTCTAGGTGTGTTAACTCCTATGAGAGGTGATTCATTGGACATTTGATTTATGGTCCATCAATGGATGGTTTTTGTGAATCTCTTGAAAATCCTTGTTTAAGAAATTATTTGACTTAGCAGTATGTTCATGATTTTATTATTGAAAAATCATACTGCTTTCAACCATTTTGAAGGGATTAAGTGTATAACAGACACTTAATCAAAATTTCGGTTTAAAGCAACCTCTGGTTGTGTGAGAACCAATTTTTTTTAGTTATAAATAACCGCCTGTGTAAAGATAAACTCATTCAAAGAGTTTTCCTGACAGGGTTTCCAGCTCATAGTAATTGTTACCTCTAACACAAGTGTTAGATTCACTTTTACTAGTTGTTCTTTCTATCAGATGTCCTTAGACTTGCACATTATACTTAAAAGTATAAAATGATAGAAAGTGAGTTGCCTCAGTTACTATCTGATCAACTAAGTCATCAATTCAATGTGAAATATCATAACTAGGTTTCAAGAAAGAAGTTTTTAGGAGTTTTAAATTCCCAAACTCAGTCCATCATAAACCTATTATGTCAGCAGCCAATATCAGCATTGTGTTGCTTCCATTTCACTTGAAATTTCCTTTGTGATCACATATTCATACCTGAAATTGTTAGTCTAAAACCAAAAGAACAAAGTACAAAGTACTTGTCTTGCATTAGAAAAATCATAAGACCAACTGTAAGAATAACACATTTTAAATTTGTAGTAGCAGCACAAAATTTTTGTAATAGCAGCAGTATCTTGTAAATCCAGCAGCAGAGTTAACAATTTATTTACAAAAACAAATCAGATTGAAAATTCAAAGATTTAGCATTCCAATACTTGCTACCAAGTACTGAAATCTTGAAACATCAAAAGCTTTTGTTAGCAGATCTGCAAAATTATGTTCTGAAGCGATTTTAAGAACTTGAATTAACCTTTTCTCATTGCAGTCTCTTATAAAGTGATGTCTAATTTCAATGTGTTTTGTTTTAGAATGTTGCACTGGATTTTTAATAATACAAATGGTACTACTATTATCAATATAAATAACAGTGTTTATGAAATTGTACCCATAATCAAGAAGTTGGTTTTGAAGCCATAGAACTTGACTAGAGCAACTTGCAGCAGCTATATATTCAGCTTCAATTGTTGAATTTGCCACACTTGTTTGCTTCTTACACTGCCATGAGACAAGTCTACACCCAAGGAATTGACATACTCCAGTTGTTGACTTTCTGTCCAAGCTAGCACTAGCATAATCACTATCCAAATATGCTAGCAAGTCAAAAGGAGATTCCCTAGAATACCATATACCCAACCTTGGTTGACCTTTGAGATATCTAAAAATTCTCTTGACTGCAGTTAAATGAGAAACCTTTGGAGTTACTTGAAATCTTGCACAAACACAAACAGGGAACATGATATCAGGTCTAGATGATGTAAGGTACATCAAAGAGCCTATCATAGATCTGTAAGTGTGTAGATCCACACTCTCTCCATCTTCATCTTTTAGAAGGTGCTTCTCAGAGTCCATTGGCGTGCTTGTTATTTTTGAATCAGCAAATTGTAATTTTCTAAGTATCTCTGCAACATATTTGTCTTGACTAATAAATATGCCTTCAGATGATTGCTTAACTTGCAAACCTAAAAAGAATGTAAGTTCCCCCATGGAACTCATCTGAAACTTATCTTTCATAAGCTTCTCAAATTCTAAACACATCTCCTTCCTAGTAGATCCAAAGATAATGTCATCCACATACACCTGCACTAACAGAAGATCCTTCTTGTGCTGTTTGATGAAAAGTGTCTGATCAATCTTCCTCTTTGAAATCCATTCTAATAAGTAGGAAGCTAGTGTGCATACCAAGCTCTTGTGCCTGATGAAGGCCATTAGACTTTCACTACTCTGTAACTTTGGTTGGATGGTCAGGGTCAATGAAGCCTGGAGGTTGTGAAACATACACCTCTTCTTCAATTTTACCATATAAAAATGCACTCTTGACATCCATTTGGTAGACTGTGAAGCCTAAAAATGAAGCATAAGCTAAGAAAAGCCTAATTGCCTCAATCCTTGCTACAGGAGCATAAACCTCATCATAGTCTATCCCTTCTTCTTGTGTGTACCCTTGGGCTACTAATCTAGCCGTATTCTTAATCACTATTCCCCTTTCATCCCTTTTGTTCTTAAAAACCCATCTAGTTCCAATTACCTTTGCATTCCTAGGTAAATCAACTAGCACCCATACTTTCTGAATCTTGAACTGAAGAAGCTCTTCTTGCATAGCTTCTACCCAGCTTGAATCATCTAAGGCTTTAAGAATGTTCTTTGGTTCATCTTGTGAGAGAAAACATACAAACAAGCAAGAGTTTGAAAGCTCATGCTGTTTTGAAGCATAAAGGGCATCAAGAAGCCCTTGTTGGTCTGAAGTCATCAATTGATGTCTTGTCTTCACACCAGATTGTACATCTCCAATCACATGTTCCAGGGAGTGGACTTTGTGATATAAACCTAAAGCAATCGGTATAGAAACTGATCTTGAGTTGTATATCAAATATTATGCGAAACTTAATATTTGATCTTAAGAAGAATTAAAACACAAACGAATTCTCAAACAACACTTCAATATATTAATACGATTGCTCGATAGCAATAGGGTTACAAGAAATCTTGAAGTGTAAAACAATAATGATACGTATATCTAACCTAACCCTAGATCCTCCTTTTATAGCGTAAGGAGTCCTAGTCGGTTTACAAGACTTTCTATACAAGAAAAAAATCTTACGTATCTTTTCTATACTTATCCTTAACATACTATACATATCTAATAAGCAGCAGAGTAACTAGTCTAGCAGCAGAGTCTTCGTGGGCTAGCAGCAGAGTTACACTTTGCTTATTCTTCCAAACCAGCAGAGTTACAAACAGCAGAGTCATTGTGCTAATCAGCAGAGTTACTTAACTGATCAGCAGAGTTATACTTAGTGTATTTCTCGAATCAGCAGCATCTTTAGACCCAACAATCCTCCCCTAAACTTGATATTTTTCATCAAAAATCATCAAGTTTCTTTTAAACCCAGCTAATCACCAGGAGGATGCTTTCAAACACTTTACTGTTTTGAGGTCTTTGATTCCAGCACTTTTCTATACCTCTCCACTAACTCAAAAGCTTGATGATCTGATAAGAATGGTCTTTGCAAACTCAGCATTCCAGGTTGTAGCATATTAGTCAGAAGAGCAGTATTCTTGAACACAGGATAATCTTTCTCTGTTAACATGTACAAACACAAACCATTACTTCCAGTCAATGCATGTACTCCACATGATTGATATAGATACCATCTGATAACTTTGCTTGAACTTATCACATTCTTCCAATCAAGACTTCTTTCATCAGGTTCAAACATATTCTTCAAATAGTAATAGTTGAGTCTTTCATGCACCACCTCTGGTCTAGTATCACCATAATTCATCTTGTAAAGATTCTAGAGTTGTAGAATATCATCCCTATCCATGTAGTGCAACATTTGAGAAAAACTGATATATCCCACACTTGAACCATTTGATCTCTTAATCCCCCAGCATGCTTGACTACCATCTAGAACATCATGTGAGTATGAAATGATTGGGTATTTTGTTGACAAAGGACTACATTAAGTAACTCAGGTTCTTCTTGAGGTTTATGAACTGTGAGATCCATAATCCTTTTCATATCATCTGCAGTCACTTCTTCAAAATTATGCTCATCACTATCCTCTTTCTCTGAATCACTTATCACTACTGACTGAATTCTTCTCTTCTTCCTACCCACCTACTTTACTCTCCTCCTATATCTTTTTATACCAACAGAGGATTCAGTCATTACTTCAGCTTCAACAATAACTTCTTTCTCCTTTTCAACATCAGATACTATGGGCTTTGTAACACTTGACTCAGGATTCATGTAAGCATTTGGTGCTACTTTAACTCTTGTAAGCTTAGCAACCTCATCATCATTCAATGGATCAATTTTGCATTCCATCTCCTTCCTTGCTGCTTCATACTTCTTTTCAACATCTTCATATGACAAAAGTTTTAAATCTTTTAATTTCCAATTCTTCATATGTCTCAGATAATATTCTTGATGAGTTCCAAGGTCCCTTCTTGTAGGAGGTTTAAGTACTTTCTTTTTCTTCCTCTGATTGACCAACTTCTTCTTCTGTTTTGCTTTAAACTCTTCCAAGAAGTCAAACTCATTTATAGCAGCAAAATCATCTTGTAACTCTTCTTTCACTTTAACCCATTTGATAGCAGCCTCATTACTTGCTTGTTCATCTTCCCAGTTTTCAAGTAATGCTTTGGTTTTTGCCTCATTCTCAGCCAGCTGCCTTTGTCTTTCAAGTTCTTTTTGCTCATCTTCTTCTACCAATTTTCTTGCAGCATCAGAATCATACCTAGATTGATCCTCTTTTGGCCAGAATTCAAAAGGAATATGCCATGGGTAAGAGTCATCTAATTTGCCTTTGCCTTTACCTTTACAAGTGTATGTTGGTTGTGAAGGTTTAGACACTGGTTCAGGTTCTCTTATAGTAACTCCTTTGGCTTTTGGTCTTGTAGGCTGTGGTGTAGGATTAGGTGAAATTTCTTTTGGTGCAGGTGTTTTGTTTCCAAGGTTAAGCAATACTTGGGCTAAGGGCATTGTGTCTTCATCAAAT
Source organism: Artemisia tridentata subsp. tridentata (assembly GCA_021014915.2). Lineage (NCBI taxonomy): Eukaryota > Viridiplantae > Streptophyta > Magnoliopsida > Asterales > Asteraceae > Artemisia > Artemisia tridentata. The sequence continues at coordinate 407,782,997 of CP139509.1, forward strand.
TCACCAGCAGAGTGATGTAATCCATCAGTAACATTGTTTTTCCCATCACCAGAAAGTTCTGCATTAACAGCAGAGTCAACCTCCCCTGAATTTTTGAGTACCTCCCCTGAACCTGCTGCATCCTTCTAATCATTCCTCCCCTGTTTGGAAGCATCCTCTTCCAAACATGGTTTGGAACCTTTCTTCAACCTCCCCTCAAGATGAGTAACCCTGAGCTTAAGTCTTCTTATCTTAGCACCTTGAGAAGCTTTGACTGTGGATAACTCCTTTCTAAGACCAATAACCTCCTGTGACAATTTTGTACAAGTATTCGTCAATTCCTGTAATTGTTTCATGATATCCTCACAACTTCAGTCTGTGTAACCTGACCCGAGAGGTTGATCACTGGAATTGGCATTTTGTATAGGGGTTTTAACCGTCAAATCCTCTTTTCCAAGTTCAATGCTAGCCTCAACACTTCGACCTGTGTGACCTGGTCCGAGAGGTGTATCATAGGCATTGTCATTTTGTACATCAGTGTCCATCAATTCATGTGTGTCATCCCTGTCCTCATCACTTCGAGATGTGTTACCTTCTCCGAGAGGTGAATCTTTGGACACAAACTCAGTCTCAACCCTAGGTTGAACAGCTGAGTCCCCCAAAGTAGCCATTTGGCTGGGGTTACCATCAGTTGTATTAGGTTCTTGAGAACCTTCTACAAAAGATGTTGCCATGGTTGAGGTCTTAGTTATGTTAGCACTGTCCTGTTCAACTACTAAGTTCGAAACAGTTGTGCCAGCCTCTTCCATCATGGTACCTGCATCACCTGTACCAGCCTCATCTGCATCCATACTGACATTGGCCTGAGGTTGCACAATGTCCTCTTGTTGTGAAGTCCTAGGTGATTGGGTATTTTGAGGTTCATGGGATGATGATTCATGCAAACTTGTAGATGAGGATGTGTGATGGGAAGCTGTGGGAGTTCCAGCCTCTTCATCCTCATTCACTGCAGCCACAATATTCAAGATGTGTTCAGTTAGGGGAGTTATAGCACCAGAAAAACCTTTCCCAGGCTTCTTCAGAAAAGCAAACATCTTGATAGCCATCCTGCTACTAGGCTCAATATGGGTATGTTCCAAGGGATCTCTTAGTTGATTATTGATAATAAGCTGCAAAAACCTTGGATACAAATAAAACTTCTTCTTAACAAACTTCTTCATACCCTCAAAAATCATTGAAGAAAAATCAAATGGTTGCCCAGTAGCCAAACAAACTAAGGACATGGCTTGAGAAGCACTAAACTCATTCCATCCTCCTACTTTGGGAAACAAGCAGTGTTGAAGAGTATGTAACAAAAACTTCCAATGTGGACAGAGCAGACCTTTATAAAAAGTACCAGTATTTTCAGGCCTCTCATATCCAATTCCCTCAAGCTCAGTTAAGATAACCTCAGTGGTAAAAGTAGGTGGTGTTGGAATACCTGATAGACGAAGGGTTCTCTTAATTGTTGTCTCACTAACCACAATAGTTTCTCCATCAACACTAGCTATTAACCTTTCCTCCCCGTCGAGTTTATCTAACTTAACAGTTGACCAATACTGGTGCATATGTGATTTAATAATAGGTGGATCAACTGTTAAAGCATACCTTAGTCTAGATGCACTAAGAAAATCCATAACTTCATGAAATCCGGCGGCTGCTGAAACCTTACTAAGAAATGCAATCTGATTATGTTCTTTCGGAAACTTTCGTCGAGCCATTATGATTTGGGGGTTTTGGATGAAATGATATGAATTAATGTTCTTGGGAGAGAATCGAATGTAATTTTGAGCAATTAAAAGTTAATGAGATAGAAATGGTGTGTGAGACCGTTTTGATCTAATTAGGTTTTAAGACGCGCCAAAATTTTCAATATTAACCCCTTTACTTTCAAACTCAACAGCAGAGTTATGAAAGGTTTGACCAAAAGTCAACTTTCCCAAAAATTCCAAATTTAATCCCCTACGCAGCTTAAGTACACTACTAACTCCTCAATAAATTCTATAAATCCCTCATTCGCTTAACAAATCCCCAATTTCACAAACCCTAACTCAAAATCAACTAACCATGAGTTCATCCAAACCTCCGATCATCGACATATCATCAGATTCATCTTCAGACGATTCACAAGGATGGGCAAATTACTTCCCTCCAAGTTCATCTTCATCACAACACAAAGGTAAAGCAGTTGTGGAAGAAGAATACTCTGACCCACTTTCATCGACACCATCTTCCTTTGTAGATTCAAGCGATGATGAAGAAACAAAAGCATGGCCAAAATCCATGACATACTACCAAGATTCTTGGGAAATCGATCCGCCTAACCATCCTTTGACTGTCGAGCTTCAGTGACAAATGGAGAATGCTGTTGCCGCCTTTGCGAAGAGTGTCAATCTGCCTCGTCCAAAGCCAAGTACAGCAGAGCAGGAACCCCCTGTTCCCAAGAAGAAGCAGCAGAAGAAACAAGCTCCATCTACAAGCCAACAACAGAGTCCACCACCAAGACCAGTGGTACTTGCACTTCCTTGCAAGCAAGTGTCTGAACTTATGGGAACCAGAGGACCTCGCAGCAAGGTTATGCCTGACTTGGAATAAGTTAGTTTATGTTGTGAAAACGTGGGTCTTTTTGTCTTATGAACTTGTTTTGAATAACATGGATGTATGGAAATTGTATGTTGTACTTTTGCCTTTATGATCAATGGACTTTATATTTCCTTGCTTTACTTGATTGTGTATTCATGAATATCTGCAAAAGGTTAGTAGCAAACCACAACCACAAGCAAGAATAACCCATAATAGCAGCAGAGTAGCATAGCAACAAACAACTAAACAACAAACAATTTAAGAAACAGCAAACTTTGACTAAACACCAGATGTTGACTAAGCAACAGCACAAATCCTTACAAAATTTTACAAAAACATACAGAGATAAGATGTTTAAATTTTTAAAGATTGATCATGCCAATACTAGCAACTAAAAATTGAAACCTACTTATATCAAAACTTTTGGTAAGTAGATCAGCAACATTATTGTCAGTATGTATTTTAACCACTTGAATTAACTTTTTCTCATAACAATCTCTAATAAAATGATGTCTTATCTCTATGTGTTTTGTTTTAGAATGAAAAACAGGATTTTTTATAATACACATTGTGCTGTTGTTGTCAATATAAATTTTGGTGTTCATGAAATTGTACCCATAATCCAGCAGTTGATTCTGAATCTAGAGCACTTGTCCATAGCAGCTAGAAGCAGCAACATATTATGCTTCAGTTGTTGAGTTAGCCACAACAGTCTGTTTCTTGCATTGCCATGAGATTAGCCTATGACCAAGGTACTGACAGCCTCCAGTGGTTGACTTTCTATCCAAGGTAGCTCCAGCATAGTCACTATCTGAGTATGCTATCAAGTCAAAGGGTGAATTATTAGGATACCAAAGGCCCAATTTAGGTTGACCCTTTAGATACCTAAAAATTCTTTTGACTACTTCCAAGTGTGAAACTTTTGGGGACACTTGAAATCTAGCACAAGCACACACAGAAAACATGATATCTGGCCTTGAAGCAGTCAGATACATCAATGAACCAATCATTGATCTATACAAATTTACATCAACCTCTTCCCTATCTTCATCCTTGATCAAAGGTTCGTTTTTATCCATTGGAGTCTTTGCTGCCTTCACATCCTTGAAACCAAATTTCTTCAACATATCAGCCACATACTTGTCTTGGCTAATAAAAATCCCATCTGATTTCTGCTTAACTTGAAGTCCCAAGAAGAAAGTGAGTTCACCCATAGAACTCATCTCAAACCTGTTGTGCATTAGCTTTTCAAATCCTTCACATAACACCTTATTTGTAGACCCAAAAATGATATCATCTACATAAACATGAACAAGTAGGATATCCTTTTTGTCTTTCTTAATGAACAATGTTTTATCAATGGTTCCTCTACAAAAACCATTATTCAACAAATATGTGGATAAGGTGTCATACCAAGCTCTAAGAGCTTGATGTAGTCCATACAGTGCTTTCTTCACTTTGTAGACCCTATCAGGATACTTAGGATCTTCAAACCCAGGTGGTTGCATCACATATACTTCATCAGGAATCTTTCCATACAAGAAAGCACTTTTCACATCCATTTGGTACACAGGAAAATTCTTAAATGAGGCATATGCTAGGAATAATCTGATAGCCTCAATTCTTGCAACTGGGGCAAATACCTCATCCTAATCTATACCTTCTTCCTGAGTGAATCCTTGAGCCACCAATCTAGCTTTGTTTCTAATAACAATACCTCTCTCATCTCTTTTGCATCTGAACACCCATTTAGTACCAATTGCTCTTTTTCCATTAGGCAAATCCACCAATGTCTAGACTTTTTGAAGCTTGAACTGCAGCAACTCCTCTTGCATAGCTTCAACCCAACTTTCATCTTTCAAAGCCTTATGAATGGTCTTGGGTTCCTCTTGAGATAGGAAACAGGCAAACATGCAATTTTGTAAATCCTTGTGGCTATTCCTCTTCTTAAGTGTTTGAGCAAATAATCCCTGATCAAGCAAATCACTCAGACCTTTTGATTTACTTCTGGTCTGAACAGCAGAGTGAACATCACCAATTATTTGCTCCTTTGGATGATTCCTGTGGATTCTGGTTGTTGGAGTGGGACTAACAGGAATATCAGTCTCCAAATTGGATAAATCAGCTTCAGCACCAAAAACATCAACAATTTCATCATCAGTATCCACATACACTTCTTCTAATTCAGGCACCTCATCAGAAGAATCATCATAAGAATCACCATCTTTATCAGCAGTAGAGTCCTTAGGCATAGCAGCAGAGTTACCAAACCGAACAACATAGTGTTTTGGCCTAACAGCAGAGTGTTTTGACCTATCAGCAGAGTACTTTGGCCTGGCAGCAGAGTTGAGAGTACTGCTGCTATGTTTATTTCCTTGTTGCCCATCAACATCTGACTCTTCATTCCTTTCCTTATCATCATTCTTGTCATCATGAGAAGGTTCATCACCACCTTCTACATTAACCTTTGGAACTTCCTTGTGAACAGCATCATCATCTGAACTCTTTCTTTCTTTTTCAGTTGGAGAGAAGTACTGATCAAACATCCACTTTTTAATCAAGACAAACTCCTCTGCAGATCCATCCTTCTTTGCTTGTGTACTTGCATTAGGGTTAGTTTGTGTACCTGCAGACATGTTAGTAGTACCTGCAATGACTGGTTGATAATTCATACTTTTGGTTAAAGAATCAATATCAAACATCCATTCAGGACCTTTTCCATCAACATTAGGTGTGGTTTCTCTAATTCTAACATGCAAATTTTCCACCACATGCCCAGTCCTTTGATTGAAAACTCTAAAAGCCTTACTTTCAGTGGAGTATCCAACAAAGTAACCTATGTCTGCTTTCTCACTAAACTTGCCTAAGTGGTCAATGGTGTTTAAGATAGTGACAGGACACCCAAATGGTCTAAAGAAATCTATCAGTGGTTTCCTAGCATGCAATAACTCATAAGGGGTCTTATTGTGAGGTTTAACTATCTTACTTCTATTTTGCACATAACAAGCAGTGTTGACTGCTTCAGCCCAAAAGATAGTGTGTAACTTAGACTCTGACAACATTGTCCTAGCAGCCTCAATTAATGTTCTATTTCTCCTCTCAGCAACACCATTTTGCTGAGGAGTTCTAGCCACACTAAATTGTCTAGTTATCCCCTTTTCCTCACAGAACTGATTAATCACTTGATTCTTAAACTCAGTTCCATTGTCACATCTGATGATCTTAACCTTGTGATTAAATAGGTTTTCTATCCTTGTAATAAAAGCTTTAAGATTGCCACGTGTCTCATCCTTAGTAACTAAGAAGAATACCCAAGTAAATCTACTAAAATCATCAGTGACCACTAAGCCATACATCTTTTTATTCAAACTTTTTACATAAGTGGGTCCAAATAGGTCCATGTCTAACATAAACAAGGGTTCAGTAATAGAATTCACCAATTTGGACTTACAAGATGCTCTATGTTGCTTTCCCATTTGGCAAGCAACACATACTTCATGATCCTCAAACACCTTTGAAGGTAATCCTTTGACCAAGTTCCCTTTCACCAACTTGTTGATAGCCTTGTAGTTCAAATGTCCGAGCCTTCTGTGCCATAGTTTGGATTCATCAATAGTGGCTTTGGCAAACAGACAAGTTAAATCTCTTTTGGGAATAATGTTCTTTATGTCCACACTGTATATGTTGTCATTTCTAGGGACTTTAAGAAGTACTAATTTATCATCAGGTATCTTATAGTCGGGAGATAAGAAAAGACATTCAGTGTCTGTAAAAAGAACAAAATTCTTTCTGTCACACATTTGTGAGACACTAAAAAGATTGAACTTTAGTCCATTCACTAAATACACTTTCTCAAAATCCAATTTTTTAGTTCTGATGATGCCTTTACCAACAATTTTACCTCCTTTAGGATCATTCCCAAAGGAAACATATCCACCATCCAAAGCTTCAAAGTTTTCCAAATTGCTTTGGTCTCTAGTCATGTGTGAAGAGCATCCACTATCAAAAATACATTTGTCCTTTAGCTCCTTTTGTAGATTTCCCTCAGAGTCTGATCCAGAGGAGGAGTAGGCCATGAGAGCAAAGTGTTGTACTTGAGGTTCCTCTTCAGCTATCAATACACAATTTGGACCATCTTCAGCATGATCACTCCAGTCATACTCTCCTAACCCATCACATGACACCATAGCAGTAGTAGTATTTGGCTCTTCATCAGTAGACTTCTTGACATTCTCATTGTTTCTTTTTGGTGCTCTGCACTCTCTTGCAAAGTGTCCCTTCTTTCTACAGTTAAAACATTCAGCCTTTGATTTGTCAAACCCCACATTCTTGTTCCTTCTGAACTTCATCTCTTTACCAGTTCTTTTAAGAAACCTTCTTGCCCTCATAGTAAGCATTGCAAACTGCCATTGCATATCAATTTCTTCAACATCATTAGGATCAAGTTCATCCAGATCTTGAGGCATAACTGAAGTACTTGTAGTAAGTTCAGCCAAATAAGCACAAATAGCAGCATCACTGATGGTGTTGGTGTTGGTAGAGTCAGCAGCAGAAACATGTGAACCAACAGCAGGAGCGAAAGTACCAGCAGCAGAGTGTTGTTCTTGATGACTACCAGAACTCTTGTTGCTTGAGGAAACAAAAGCAAGATTATTTGAAGTAGAAGATGAACTTGACAATCCCTTGACTTCAGATTCATAAACTTTCAAGTTGTTATACAAATCATCCAAAGTCATCTTCTCAAAATCATCCTTGTGCCTCCAGATCACTGTGTGAGTGTTCCATTCAGAAGATAGACTTCTCAAAAATTTTAGATTGATATCTTCTTGAGATACCTCAATCTTCAAAAGAGCCATCTGACTAGTCAACTTATGAAGTCAATCATAAGTTCCCTCAATGTTCTCAGAACTCAAAGCAGTAAAAGTCTCAAACTGGTGCTTCAGTAGATTCTTTCTTGATTTCTTGGTAGCTTCATTCCCACCAAATCGAAGTTCAATTGCTTCCCACAACTCTTTAGAGACTCAATATGATTAAAGCTTAGTTGATAATCATTAGGTATTCCCATCATGAGAATACTGTGAGCTTTAACCTCCAATCTTCTCTGTGCTTTCTCCTCACTTGTCTTGAGAGTCAAGACTGACCCAGTAGTAGTCTTTGCTGGTTAACTGTCGCCATTCTGAAAAACTTCCCAGAGTGAGTAATCAACCATTCTCATGTATTGTTGAATTCTCATCTTCCAGATCTCGTACTCTCCAGTCTTGAGCATGGGAACTCTTGATGCAGTAACCATGTGTGTTGAATCGGAATCCATTGCTTACTTTGATGATTAGCAGATCTTGTATTCAGTAATTCTTCTTGGTACCAGCTTCTAGATCACAAGCTCTGATACCACTTGTTGATCCCAGTTGAGCTTCATGATCTTATTAATTACTTTAGATATAAACCTAAAGCAATCGGTATAGAAACTGATCTTGAGTTGTATATCAAATATTATGCGGAACTTAATATTTGATCTTAAGAAGAATTAAAACACAAACGAATTCTCAAACAACACTTCAATATATTAATACGATTGCTCGATAGCAATAGGGTTAGAAGAAACCTTGAAGTGTAAAACAATAATGATACGTATATCTAACCTAACCCTAGATCCTCCTTTTATAGCGTAAGGAGTCCTAGTCGGTTTACAAGACTTTCTATACAAGAAAAATATCTTACGTATCTTTTCTATACTTATCCTTAACATACTATACATATCTAATAAGCAGCAGAGTAACTAGTCTAGCAGCAGAGTCTTCGTGGGCTAGCAGCAGAGTTACACTTTGCTTATTCTTCCAAACCAGCAGAGTTACAAACAGTAGAGTCATTGTGCTAATCAGCAGAGTTACTTAACTGATCAGCAGAGTTATACTTAGTGTATTTCTCGAATCAGCAGCATCTTTAGACCCAACATTGTTTGTGGTGTAGAAGGAACTTGATAATTTGATGGAAGATTGTTGAAATCCACCTCATTATCTGAGAATTCTGCATCTTTCATTTCTGAAGGGCCAGCAGCAGAGTCATTTGGCCGAACAGCAGAATCAGTAATCTTAGCAGCAGAATCACCAGCAGAAAGAGATACACTACCAGCAGCAACAGAAATGCTACCAGCAGAAACATTTTGTTGTTCTTGAGTTTCATCTTCATTTCTTTCATCTTCAACACCTTCTTTAGCTTTGCTAGAAGAAGATTCATCAGTTTTTGAAGTTGATTCCACACTTGTATTTGACCATATTGGCATCCAAACATGATCTTGGTTTATCTCCTTTTCTAACCTTGCCTCATCTGTTGCTTGTGAACCTAAAAATTTCATTAGTTTCTGCAACAACAGGCACATAATTCATTGATTTGGTTAGAAATTCAAGATCAAATAGCCTTTTTGGTCCTTGACCTTCTACATTGGATTTATCTTCTAAAAATTCCACGTGTAGGTTTTCTTCTACAATCTTAGTTCTTATGTTGTATACTTTAAATGCTTTGCTATTAAGAGAATATCCAACAAAGAAACCTTCATCTGCTTTACCATCGAATTTTCCTAAATGGTCTAAGGTATTGAGAATGGTCACATGATATCCAAAAGGTCTAAGAAATCCTATTGCAGGAGTTCTACCATTAAAAAGTTCATATGATGTCTTATTGTGAGGCTGCACAACTAAAACTCTATTTTGAACATAGCAAGCAGTGTTGACTGCCTCTGCCCAAAAGGTTATTGGTAGCTTGGAATCAGCTAACATTGTTCTAGCAGCTTTAATTAGTGTTCTATTCTTTCTTTCAACAACACCATTCTGTTGTGGTGTTCTAGCAACACTAAATTCTCTCCTAATACCTTTTTCTTTGCAGAAATCATCCATAACTCTATTCTTAAACTCTGTCCCATTATCACATCTAATGACCTTCACTTTCTTGTCTACTTGGTTTTCTATCTGTGTAATGAATGTCTTAAGGATGCTTGTAGTCTCATCCTTAGTAGATAGAAAGAAAACCCATGTAAATCTAGTATAGTCATCAATTACAACAAGACAATATCTCTTATGCATTATACTACTTACTGAAACACGTCCAAATAAGTCCATATGCAGCATAAACAATGATTGATTGATAGAGTTAAAAATCTTGGGCTTACAAGTGGCTTTGTGTTGTTTGCCTTTTAGACAAGCAATGCATGTTTGATCATTTTCAAATCTTTTGTGAGGTAAACCTCTTACCAAACCATTCCTAACAATTTTATTTATGGTTTTGAAGTTAATATGACCAAGCCTTCTATGCCATTTCATTGATTCATCCAACGTGGCCTTTGCAACAAGACAAGTTAAATTCTTTTTAGGAACAATGTTCTTCATGTCTACACTGTACATATTGCCCTTTCTAGGAATTCTAAGAAGTACTTGACTTTCATCAGGCACCTTAAAATCAGGAGAAAGTACAAGACATTCAGTCTCACAGAAAAGAACATTGTTCTTTTTGTCACACATTTGTGAGACACTAAAAATATTATAATTTAGCTCTTTTACATAGAACACATCTTCAAAATCTAAATATCCGGTTTTGATTGTACCTTTACCAGAAATTTTGCCACCAACACCTCCTCCAAAGGTAACATAGCCTCCATCTATTGATTGAAAATCTGAGAGTTAAGACTTGTTGCCTGTCATGTGCCTTGAACATCCACTATCTGAGTATCCTTGATCCTCTTCCTGATCATTTGAATGTTCCTGCACATAAATAAGAGTGTTAGTTTCTTTTGGGGACCCAAGCCATTACTGACTTGGATATGCCTCTTGCATCAATATAATTGAATCTTTTGAGGATAGTTGATGCAACATTGGATTTTAGAATCCAACATGCTGAGGCCTTAACAGCATTTGCCCTGTTTCCCTTAGCAGCAGGAACTGATTGCTTAGCAGCAGGAACTGCTAACTTTTCAGTTCCACCCTTTGGTTTCCAAACTTGTTTTTGGACCACTACTTTTGTTTGAATGGGCCTTAGAACAGTCTTTGATGCATGTTTGAAAAATGTTTTTGCACCCTTAGCTGTTGATTTTGGGTTAATAGTCATAAATGGTCGAGCAGGAACAATTTGTCTAGCAGCAGGAACCATTAGTCTAGCAGCAGGATCTAAGTTTAAGCCAGACTTGTTTTTGACTACTCTGGGGTTTGTTCTCTTAGAACTAGAGTGAGAGTGAGACTTAGGAGTTTGCCTTTTGAAGTTCACTCTATTGTTTTCATACCCAGATACCCATTGGTTGAAGAAAGCTGCAAGATGGTCAAAACTACCACATGTGTAACAAGCTTTGTTATAAAAAGCAAAGTCATCACCTAATTGGTTAGACTTGAGGTTGTTCCAATTCCTTTGGTTACCTCTGGGCTTGTTGATGGTTCTATATTGCTCACAATATCTAACTGGTTGCCTAACATGCTTAATGTTTGATTTAGGCCTATCAGTATTGTGTTTGACTATCTTAGGAACACTTGTTCCAACTTTCTTAACCACTTCAGGTTTAGACATAACCTGTTCTTCTTCATCATCACTATCAGTTATGCAATCTTCAACAACTATAGCATCTAAGTTCTTAGCAAAGGACACCTTGTCCTGATAAAGTAAAGTTTTATCTAAACTTTTACTTACTTTTTCTACCTTAAGGCTCTTGCTAGCCTTAGAACCATATTCCATGATTGGTTCTTGAAACTCAGGTAAACCTGAATTTCCTAGGTCAATCCCTGGGGGTTTAGGGATGCCTCTATAAGGAGGTGGGACACTCTTATATCCTACTCCTGACTTAGCTCTATTAATCACCTGACATTCTACTATGTTGTGCATACTTTTAGAAGCATGTTCTAGTGCCTCAGTAGTCAAGTGAATGTTTTCATTTTCCTTTTTGACCCTATCAAAAGCTTCTCTCAAAAGCTTAATTTCAGCATCTCTAAAGAATATGTCCTGTCTTAGGAGAGCTTTGTCATCAGAAAAAGCTAATTCATTTTCCTTATAGTGTGTGATTTGTTTCTCTACCTTTTCTAATCCACACTTATAGTTTATAAAGTATTGAAAAGTCTTGCTTAGCTCTATCTTTTGATCATCGAATTGTTTCATTAAAACCTGTAAAGCATTAAGAGCAGTGAAAGTATTTGAACAAGCTTTATGATTTTGTACCTCAGTAGCAGAAAAGGCCATAAGTGCCATCTGAGCAGGAGTTTCTTCTTCATCTGCCATGAAGCTCCAATCAAAACCTAAGCCATCATTAGCTACCATAGCTTTTGGCTCAATAACCTCCTCTGTTTTGGATTTGCTTCCAAAGCCTCTATTCTTGCTATCTTGCTGCCTTGGTCTTCTGCATTCTCTTGAGAAATGACCCATTATGTGGCAGTTATAGCACTCTATCTTTGACTTATCAAAACCAGCAGGATCAGTGTTGCTGATTATGAGCTTCTTCCCCGTCTTGTGATAGAACTTCTTGGCTCTCATGCTAAGAAGAGAAATTTGCCATTTCAGATCCATTTCCTCCAGATCATCTTCATGGATCTCTTGGAGGTCTTCATAGGAGAGCATGGACCCATTATTCTGACTTGTAAGAAAGGCACAACAAGTCTTTTCATCTAAAATACTTATGGTACTACTTGATGAACTAGCAGCACCAACATCATCAACAACTTTCACCTCTTCACTTGATTTTGAGGTACTAGGAGTTGACATAAATGCCTTGTTCCCAGTATTAGAACTAGTACCTCCATTCTTCTTCAAATCTTGCTCCACAATCTTGAAGTTGCTATACAAGTCCATCAGTTCCATGGTGTCTAAGTCTGGCTTGTTCTTCCAGACAACAACATGCATAGCCCACTCTTCTGGTAAGCTTCTCAGAAACTTTGAGTTCAAATCTTCTTGAGGCATTTCAATCCCAAGAATAGCAAGTTGGCTCACAATATTCTGAAGCCTATTAAACATGTGGTCAAGAGATTCATTGTATGTATAGGAGAAGTTTTCAAACTGCTGCTTGAGCAGTGTCTTGTGGGTTTTCTTGGTGGCTTCATTTCCACCATACCTGGCAATAATAGCTTCAAATAATGACTTGGCATCCTTGAACTTGCTGAAGTTTAGAAGTTGATCATTGGGAATGGTCATCATCAGCATGCTTCTTGCCTTCAAGTCATTTTTTTTTCTTTATTCTATCTTTTGCAGATGATGGCTTTGTCTGTAGAGTTGACACAACTTTGCCGTCCACTGTTGATGTAGTGGTGGTAGGCTGGTAAGAGTTTCCATCTTCAATGATTTCCCAAAGTGCATAATCTTGCACTTGGAAATATTGCTCTATCCTCAGCCTCCACATCTCAAACTCATTCTGTTTGAGCATGGGAATCTTTGAAGCAACATTTGTCTGAATAGATTCAACGTCCATTTCTTCAGCTTCTTCTTCTAAATCAATAATATCAGCCTGATGCTCTGATACCACTTGTTAGGATTGGACACACGGTTAAGGTGGTTAAACCTTTTGTTCTTTGTGTGTAATGATATATTGAGTGAATATGATTAAGTACGCGGAATTTACTTAACCACAGTTAGAAGGTGATTTGTGTTGTGGAAATGGAATGGTTGTGTTAGTTCTATGACAATGAACAATGAAAGATTAACACCAAACGATTCAATATTATTAATGATAATAATACGAGTGATCTTGAATTATCACTAGGGTTACAACCTTGAATCTTAAGTTTTTACAACTTGTGATATTCTTGTGTTTGTTCTTTGTCTTAACAGTTATATGAGTTCTAATAATAACACATATGGACACTTAACATCTACACATAATATCGAGTCTAAGATCTTCTTTTATAGTCCAAGAAGATCTTTACATATTGCTTAAAGTCTAGCCGACTTACTTGTTAACTTATCTTGAGTGTGTCAGTACATAAGATACAACTTGTATCTGTGTACACAACTTGTTAACTAAGCACAAGGGGTAAGATATTATCTACCGTATATTGTTGACCAAAATTCAAATAATATCTTTTCAATCTTATCCATTTAGCAGCAGAATGTTCACTAGCAGTAGCAATGAGTTTATCGCTAGCAGCAGGAACAAGTATAATAACAGCAGGATCAACAGTAGCAGAATGCTAAGCCTAGCAGCAGAATCACATTTATCACTAGCAGCAGGATCAAATGTTCTAGCAGCAGGAACAAACATTAGCAGCAGGAACCAAATGCTAAGACTAGCAGCAGAATCACACTTAACGTTTTTCTTTGAATAGAATCCGATATTTAACTTCTTGAATATTTAATTCCCAACAAAAGTTAATACTGCTAGTTCAACTGTTGATGCTGCTGGCATACAAGATGATGCTATTGGTGAAAAAGATAGTAGTGAATATTCAGATGATTTAGATATGCCGATATTGGAAGATGTATGGGAAGATACTGATGATGAAGTTGGTGCTGAAGCTGGCATACACAATTTGGATCCTACATTTCCAGTAAGTCTTATTCCAACTACAAGAATTCACAAAGATTATCCACATGAACAAATTATTGGAGATGTGCATTCTGCTGTACAAACAAGTAGGATGACCAAGAATTTGACAGATAAAGGGCTCTTTGTTCGAACTATTAAACAAAGAAACAGTTATAAAGATCTTCAAAATTGTTTATTCTCTTGTTTTCTATCACAAGTGGAACCCAAAAAGACAATCTAAGCATTGAATGACCCAAGATGGGTAGAAGCTATACATAAAGAGTTGCTGCAATTCAAGTTACAAGAAGTTTGGACTCTGGTGGATTTGCCTAAAGGAAAGAGGGCTATAGGTATAAAATGGGTTTTTAGAAAAAAAGGATGAAAAAGGGATTGTGATCAGAAACAAAGCAAGATTGGTAGCTCAAGGGTACACACAAGAAGAAGGGATTAACTATGATGAAGTCTTTGCCCCTGTTGCAAGAATTGAAGCAATTAGGCTATTTCTAGCTTATGCTTCATTTAAAGACTTTGTGGTGTATCAGATGAATGTCAAAAGTGCTTTTATGTATGGAAAGATTGAAGAAGAAGTATATGTTAGTCAACCACCAGGGTTTGAAGATCCTGACTTTCCTGATAAACTTTACAAGGTTGAAAAGGCACTGTATGGTTTACATCAAGCTCCTAGAGCATGGTATGAAATCTTGTCAACATACTTGTTAGACAATGGTTTCACAAAGAAAAGATTGATAAAACTTTGTTCATCAGAAGACACAAGGATGATATTCTTCAAGTTCAAGTGTATGTAGATGATATCATCTTTGGTTCTACAAGGAAGGAATTATGTGTTGATTTTGAGAAGCTGATGCATGAAAAGTTTCAGATGAGTTCTATGGGAGAACTTACTTTCTTTCCGGGTTTACAAGTAAAGCATAACAAAGAAGGCATATTTATCAGTCAAGATAAGTATGTGGCTGACATTTTGAAGAAGTTTGGGTATACAGATGTAAAAACTGCAAGCACACCAATGGAAACTAGGAAGCCTTTACTCAAAGATGAAAATGGTGAAGAAGTGGATGTTCATTTGTATAGATCAATGATTGGTTCATTGATGTATCTCACATCTTCAAGGCAAGACATTATGTTTGCAATGTGTGCTTGTGCAAGATACCAAGTTACGCCAAAGGTTTCACATCTACATGCTGTGAAAAGGATTTTTAGGTACCTAAAAGGTCAACCTAAATTGCGCCTTTGGTATCCAAAAGATTCTCCTTTTACTTTGGAAGCATACACTGATAGTGATTATGTTGTTCCCTTAATACGCTTAGAGTTAACTATAAAGTTAATCTATTTGTGTTTATGACTAATACAATGTATTGATTAATTCTAACAGTTAATGAAACGTTAATATAAAAAACACACAGTATTTTCAACGTTTAAATTCTTATTAGAAATGAATCAAAGAATCTATTACCCAAGTGTTTTGCGGAACAAACACTTGGGATTGAATAGACAAGGTATGGTGTCTCCTATCTAAACTTAAGCTATGCTTAAGTGGTAACAATTCGACCCACTGAGCTATCTCTGGGATAC
Source organism: Artemisia tridentata subsp. tridentata (assembly GCA_021014915.2). Taxonomy (NCBI): domain Eukaryota; kingdom Viridiplantae; phylum Streptophyta; class Magnoliopsida; order Asterales; family Asteraceae; genus Artemisia; species Artemisia tridentata. The sequence goes on from CP139509.1 coordinate 407,798,667, forward strand.
GTTACTCTTTGTAGGAGAAAAGGGGTATTTGTGAAAGTCTAAGCTTTAATTGCACAAGAATACCTAACCCACTTTTCTCCTATCCGTTTGCTATTTATAGGCAAACATATAAAGAGTACTGAAGATTAAAACTAGATAAACAAATAGGAAGCGTGTCTGACAACTACAACAGTAGTTGTCATTTCCAAGAACCAATGGGATTGCGCCAATAAGTCTTCGAGTGTTAGACTTTACACTTCTTCGACTTTTAGCCACTTGAGGGATGGTTTGTCTGACCCAGATAAGACTTGTTCTTATCTTCTTAAAACCTTCCCTCATCATCCCGCCTTTTATTCAGGCTTTAGGTTCTTCAGTCATTTGTCTTTAGTCTTCAGTTATTGTTATTGAGGAGACTTGGGGTTCAGTGAGCTCTTGTCTAATGCTCACTGATCCATTACCTTTTTCTTCATCTCAACACTTCAGTGAGTACCGCCTCACTGTGTGGTGAATCTTTCTTCTTAGACTCGTCCTGAGCATCTTGAAGGTAACTCACTGAGTGACTGATCACTCAGTGACTTAGAATGTTTCCGGTTTAATTTACACTTAGCTTAATTTGTATTTAAATCTTGTCTTAACGACTCTTGGGTACTGAAGGACCCAACAATCTCCCCCTATTTGGATATAAATTATGCTTAAGTGTTTTTTGATCAGGTATGAGTGAGCTAATGACTTCTGCTCATACTGAATGTACAAGAAAGTAAATAAGGACATTGAAATAATAAAAACATCATCTTATTAATATTATTACAAGTCCTAACAAAACTATACATAGTACAAGGGTAGTGGTGGTGTTGGCAGATTCATTCAGTCGAACTTATAACCAAGGGCTTCAAGCTTTGGCTTCTTGGACTCTAGCTCATGCTGGTCAGGATGCTCTTGAATCTTTCTTCTCAGGTCTCGGCAGAACCTCACATTTTCAGGAGTCTTGATTGGTGAGGCCATCATGAGGAAACCCAACATTGCCTTGATTCCTGATTGGTCAATATCACTCCATCTTTGGAAGGCTGGGTCTCCAAACTCATCAGTGAAGAACAAACCACTTTCAGGTTGTTCGATGACCAAGTTGTTCCTGAATGGAACTCCTTCTGGGAGGGCTCTGTTGCAATCCAGACCAGGGACCTTGATCTCAGGCTCAGCTTCAATCTTCTTTCTCTTTCTTGAGGAAGACTGAGAGGGAGCAGGTTGTTCATCTGAAGCAGGAAGAAGAGATGGAATACCAAGTTCCTGAGGTGTTGCTGCCAATCTTTCATACCTTAGACTCAGGGACTTCAACAGACCAGGGACCACAACATTTGACTTTTTTGCTATCATTGGACCCAATTCATCCAATTTAGTGATCCCGAAGTCTGCGAATCTGAAAGGGTTATGAACCTCAAAGATTCTTTTTTCAGCACTCCTATAGACAGTTACAATGGCAGGCTTGGTGTTTCGGTGAATCTTGACATTAAGGATGGGTTCAGGCTTCAACTTGCTTGTCATGACCCACTGATATCTCTCAATCCTGTTCTGCCTAATCTCTTCAGCCCTCTTTAACCTTTCTTCCCTTTTCTCCCTGATAGCAATCATCTCAGCCGTCTGAGCTTTCATAAAGGTCTCCCCACCTTTTCTTCCTGAAACAGCTTTTGGAGGCAATCCAATCTTTTTGGCCTCTTCGTTTACCACCTGAATAAGAGCAGCCTTGCTCGCCCTTTCTTCTTCAGCTGCCTTCTTTATTGGCTCCTCTTTTTCCATATGAGCTTGAATTTCCTCATTTGTGAGAAGTTGTATTTTTCCATTTACCTCATAAGGGACCCTGACTGGCTCATCAGGGTCTGGCCTTCTCTTAGAGGAGGCAGGCATCAGGATAGGCTCAGGCTCAGTGGTTGTAAGAATGCCTTTGCCTTTGTCTTGGTGGGATGAAGATGGGTTTGTCTCAGGAATCACCCCCTCAGTGTGAGAATGAGGTTGTTCAGGTTGTTCTTCAGTGACCCTCTCCCCCTCAACTATTGCTTGACCCTCGGTGAGAGAAAAAGTTTGTGTGCTCACTGAAGTTGAAGGAGCAGCCTGACCTTTGAATGCTTGATATATCTCAGTCATCATTGATTTGATGTTTGAGGTGTCCTGCTGAAGAGTTGAGACATTAACCTCAAGAGAAGCCTGAGAAGCCTCTATTGCTGTCATCCTTGGCCCAAGGTTCAAAGGCAAGGAAGAAGAAGATGTAGCCCAAGATGCCAAGTGTGACTCCATAAGACCCAGGGAAGACTTGATGGAGTCCACAATAGAGCTGAGTCCCTGAAGATTGGAGGATCTCAGCATGTTTACCAGGTCAGCCAATTGAGTAGATTGTTGCAGGTAGGTCTCATAAGCCTGAAGAATTTTTCTGTTAAGCTCAGGGTCATCTTTTACTGACTCTTGAATAGTTTCAACGCTCTTGTGTATGTTGGTGAGAGCTTCGTTGAACAGTTTAAGATTCTCATCAAGATTAGTCATGGAGAAGGAGATAGATGACTTGTGCTCATTGACATCATCATGATAGGATTCCACTGATTCCTTCAGGTTGACATAATGAACAACAGCTTCACAGTGTTGGTCAAAAATTTCTTCAGTTAGCCCAGTGAAGAGAGCAGTGTTGGCCTTTTGTAGGAACTTGACCAATTGCCTTTCAGTAAGAGTAAGAATGTTGTCATACTTCCTGAGTTCGGGAGGGCAGGATGATTTAGAATCTGAAGAATGATCAGCCTGAGATTCAGATTCTTCACCATGTGGAGAAGACTGATGCGATTGTTCAGTAGGTTGTGCATCAGTGTCCATATCATCACCTGCCTCAAAAACTTCCTCCTCACTCTCTTCCTTGAGCTCATCTTCAGAATCAAGAACAGCCTAAATATCCACCATTGACTGAATCTCCAAAAGGTTATCCGGCTCCTCTTCATAAGAAGACTTGCCTTGGTTTTGGCCAGGTCCTGACCCCGCCATAAAAACTGAGTGGGTTTGCTCAGCCTGGCTAACCATAATAACTGAAGGGGTTTTCTCAGCCTGGTTTTTGGGGTCAGTTCCCAAGAGAAGGGATCCGCTTGAGGGGGTTATAGGTTCCGTATCAGCGGGTGGTTTTAATCCCTCTGAGTCTTTGTCCCCCTTAGCGCCTTCAAGTCCTGATGGGTGTTTTTCAGAACTATCACGAGGCACTATTTGTGATGATTTATGGACCCCCTTCTCATCAGGGTTGTTCTGCCCTTTAGGGGATTCAGGGTCCTTGACTCCCTGAGACCCTGACTGTGATTTCTCAGGGATGTTAATGGGATGTGATTGGGTGTGGGTCCCCTTCACAGTTGAGTAGCACTGCCCAACCGAGGATTCAGGACCCTTTTCTCCCTCAAGCACGGATTGTGATTTGTCAGTGCCTTCATCGGGATGTGAATCGGTGGAGGTTCCTGACTCCAATGACTTGATTTTGTCAGTGGAATCATGAGGAAACGGTTTTCCCGAGGATACTGAGGATGATTTCTCAGTGTCCTCTGTTGGCGTTTGTTTTTGGGTCAAGAGGGTCTCAGTGACGGGTGTCTCAGAGGTCTCGGCCATATTTAACCCTTGTTTAGGGTTGTTTGAGGCATCAGTCTCTGTGGCGAGTGGTTTGGGTCTAACCACCTTACTGGACTGACCCTTATTTGTCTTCTTCACCTTCTTTGTAGGTGAAGGTACTGGAGAAACAGCGTTCTCCCCCTGATTAACCACCAGCATGTAGTTGGTCAGGGCAATGGGTTGTACCTCAGTAATGCCACTAGTATAATTGGTCTTATGTAGGACATCAGGTTTTGTACCTTCAACGTCAGACCTAACATAGTTAGGGCCTAATAGGTCCTGAAGCACGCAGGAAATAAACCTAGGATAAGACATAAGTATTTGCCTAGATTTCCCTGAGAGCTTGGCAACGAGGTCACGGAAGATTATTCCTCCGATATCAATTTTTCTACCCTCCAGGAGACTGAACAACATCAATTGTTGTGATGAGTTCAACTGCTCTGTGGAGGATTTATTCCCTCCAAGGACCTGAATGATGAAGGTCATCAGGATCCTCCAGATAGGGTGGAACCAGGTTTTAACTATTGGAGCCTTCTCCAATAAGGCTCCTTCGGCCATTTCAGGACGCTTAGGGTCATGAGGACCTAGAAAAAGCAATTCTGCTTTAACATCTTGGTCAGTAGGGTTGGGCTCAAAGGCCTCAGCGAAATCAAGACCAGTGGCCTTGATGAAGGTTTTGTAATCCAGGGAGAGGGTCCTTCTCCCATTCATCACTGTGAATGTGATGATGGATTCTTTGGTGTCGTCATGGCTGGTTGCCACTGCAGTACCCCAGAATTCCCTCAAATAGTCATGGTAGATGACTGAGGGGGTCTTGGTGAATGCCGTAGCAAGAAAGCAGTTTTGAAGATACTTCACTACATTCTTGTACGCATAGAACTTTTGAGGATAGGCAAAGTTTCCTACCACATTGTTCTTGGTCATATTTACGCCCTCAACGAGGAATTCCATGTTTGGGGCGTATTTGATAGACTTAGAAGTAGCCATTTTTGTTGGGTAAGTCTGGGTAACAACAAAAGGTCTGGGTTTCTAAAAGCTAAGAACACACACACAAAATTTTAGTTTTTAAAGAAGAGGGCAAGATTTTTCTAAAGATTTCAAAAAAAAAAGGTGTGTGTGTCTTCTTGTATGGGGGTATTTATAGGGAAGTGGGGTGGAGGGTAATTTGGGTATTAAGCGGATTTTATTTATTCAAAAAGAATTTTTGAAAACCTTTTTGAATAAAATGTTTTGGGATCCGCAATTAATGCCACCACTCCACTTTCCCTGGTTTGGCGCAACAGTCAAGGTGAACAGTTGAGCAGTTCTACAAAAGTGTAATTTGTAGAGCTGAGTCATCACATATCTGTAATGTGATTGGAGAGGCATTTAATGCCAAGTAGGAATGTAGGGGCCCAGATGTGGAAGCTAAAAATGCAAAAGAACAAATATTCTTATATTAAATAAGAATTTAGTTACCAACCTCGTACATTTACTAACTAGATACTTAGAGCATTTAAGTTAGTATTGAACTTCTCTTGAGGGCCCTGAATGACTTTACATTCAGTGAACCTGTTTTTCAGGACTTGGGTTTAGTCACTGATGGTTCTAGTGTTCAGGAATTTGGGTTTAATTCCTGAGGTTCAAGGGTTCAGGAACTTGGGTTTAGTTCCTGAAGTCCAACATTTCAGGAACTTAGGTTTAGTTCCTGAGGTTTCAGTGATTCTTTTCACTGAAGTACACATTGAGTCATGGACCTGGGTTTTCAGAATTTACACTCATTTGGATGGAATCAATCAGTGGACTGATTCTCAATATCCAACATTCCAAGTTCAGCTTTCAGTCTAGTGAAAGTTGGTTCATCCAATGGCTTGGTGAATATATCAGCTAGCTGATATTCAGTAGGAATGAAGTGTAATTCTATGTCACCATTCATGATATGGTCCCTGATGAAGTGATATCTTATATCAATGTGTTTTGTTCTATGATGAATAACAGGGTTGTTTGAGATGGCAATTGCACTTGTGTTATCACAAAAGATGGGAACCATCTTGTACTGAATTCCATAGTCACTTAGTTGACTTTTCATTCAGAGTACATTTGCACAATAACTTACTGCTGCAACATATTCAGCTTCGGCTGAGGACATGGCAACTGATTGTTGCTTCTTAGCACTCCAACAGACTAGTTTTCCACCAAGAATTTGGCAGGAGCCTGAGGTGCTTTTCCTGTCCATGTTGTATCCAGCATAGTCAGAGTCTGAGTATCCTTTAAGATCAAGGCCTGAACATTTTGGATAGTATAATCCAAGGTTTAGAGTACCTTTCAGGTACCTGAATATCCTTTTCACAGCAGTGATATGAGATTCTCTTGGGTCAGATTGATATCTGGCACACAAACAGACTAAAAATTGGATATCAGGCCTTGATGCAAGTAGAAACATCAGTGATCCTATCATTCCTCTAAAAAGAGTTTGATTTACTTGTTTTCCAGTGAGATCAGGACCAAGGTTGTTTGGGGGTACCATGGGAGTCTTGACTAAGGCACAGTCACTGAGCTCATACTTCTTCAGTAGGCTTCTGACATACTTCTCTTGACTGATAGAGGTTCCTTTATCAGTCTGCTTGATTTGCAGACCAAGGAAGTAAGTCAGTTCTCCCATCATGCTCATTTTAAATTTCTTTGCCATTAGTTTTTCAAATTGTTTGCAAAGTTTAAAACTTGTTGAGCCAAAGATGATGTCATCAACATACACTTGTACTAGTATGACATCATTATTTGTCTTGTAGATAAACAATGTGTTGTCTATCTTGCCTCTGACAAATTTGTTTTGGTTCAGGAAGGCTGAAAGAGTTTCATACCATGCCCTGGGAGCTTGTTTCAGTCTATAAAGGGCTTTGTTAAGCTTGCAGACATATTCAGAAAACTCATGGCTTTGAAATCCAGGAGGTTGCTGAACATAAACTTCTTCTTTCAGTGCACCATTTAAGAATGCACTTTTAACATCCATTTGGTACACCTTGAAGTTCATGTATGTAGCAAAAGGAAGGAATATCCTGATGGCTTCCATCCTTGCTACTGGTGCAAATGTTTCTTCATAGTCAATGCCTTCTTGTTGATTATAGCCTTTGGCTACAAGTCTGGCTTTGTTTTTAATGACTATGCCATTTTCATCAGATTTGTTTTTGAATACCCATTTCATGCCAATGACTGAAACATCTTCAGGACACTTGACCAAGGTCATTACCTTGTTTCTGTCAAATTGTTCCAGTTCATCATGCATGGCCTGAACCCAACTTGGAGGATTAAGTGCTTCTTTAACACTTTTGGGTTCAATTGTGGAAATGAAATCCACAAAGAGGCATTCATTGGATGAGGCTGCTCTCAGTTGTGCAGCCATGCTTCTTGTAAGCATGCCTTCAGTAGGCTCACCAATTATATTGACAAGTTCTATATCCTGAGACCTAGTCCAGCTGTCCTGAGGTCTAGGATACTGACTAGAACTTGATGCCTGATGGGTAGGATCAGGATCAGACATATGATGATCTTCAGCATCTTGAGTGTCTGAGTGGGTAGACTCATCACTGTGATTGTTTAGTTCCTGAGTATTTTGTTCAGTCCGAATGATTTCATCAGTACTTCTTTGTGCTTCAACAAACTCAGTGATGGTTGGGTAAGGAAGGTTGTGGGGAATGATGTAATAGGAGATGTCAGCATTTGATTGGTACTGAGTGGGAGGACCATTTTCAGGATGATGTTCATCAGGAGGATATCTTGATGATTCATCAATACCTATCTCTTCCACTGAGTTGTTAGAGACACTGATAGAATTAGTGCTCTCATCAAAGGTAACATGAAATGTTTCCTCAGTATGTTGTGTTCTAGTGTTGAACACCCTGAAGGCCTTTGAGACAAGGGAGTATCCAAGGAAGTATCCATCATCAGCTTTGGCATCAAATTTTCCTAAGTGATCCTTGTGATTATGAATAAACACAGGACACCCAAAGACATGAAAGTAGCTGATGTCAGGGATCCTTCCCTTGAATAACTCATAAGGAGTTTTGCTATGTCTCTTAACAATGATGGATCTGTTTTGTGTGTAACAGGCAGTCTTTACTGCTTCAGTCCAGAAGTGTTTGGAAAGGACTGATCCATTTAGCATTGTCCTGGCTGCTTCAATGAGGTTTCTATTCTTCCTTTCAGCCACACCATTTTGTTCAGGTGTGTAAGGTGAGGAAATTTTTTGGGAAATCCCTTTCTCATCACAGAAACATTCAAGTTCATAATTTTTGAACTCTGTTCCATTGTCAGTTCTAATCTGTTTGACTTTGATGTCATTTTGATTTTCAATATTCCTGACAAAGGACATAATTGTTTTAGCTGCCTGACTCTTTTTGATCAGGAAGTATACCCAAGTGTATCTTGAGTACTCATCCACAATGACCAGAGTATACTTCTCATGGATAATGGATCTAGGACTAATTGGTCCAAATAGATCCATATGGAGAAGATGTAGGCAGTTCCTGATGGAAAAGTTAGTTTTCATTTTAAAGGATCCTCTGTGATGTTTACCTTTTTCACAAGCTAAGCATGGTTTATTCTTTGAAAACAAAAGAGATGGTAGGCTAAGGACCTTGTTTTGTTTTACAAGGTTGTTAATGTTTTTGAAGTTCAGGTGGGAGAGTCTCTTATGCCAAAGCCAGTTGAGAGTATTAGTAGCCTTGGTAAAGAGACAAGTTCCATTCTGAGTCAGACTGGACATGTCTAATACATAAACATCATGTCTTCTTGGTGCAATAAGGACAACTTCCTTATTAGCATTGAAGATGATTCCTTGCTTATCATCAAACTGAACTATGTATTTAGCATCACATAGTTGACTGACACTTATCAAATTGTATTTAAGACCATTTACATAAGCTATCCTAGTAAAGATTATACAATTGCAGTTTACTGAACCATAACCTTCAGTGAGACATGATGACTTATCAGCAAATATCACTTTAGATCCTGATTCATCCACATACTTGTGTAGATATTCCTTCACACCAGTCATGCTCCTTGAACATCCACTATCTAGATGCCAAACAGGATCCCTGGCATGTTTATGCACAAATAGTAAATTGGGTTACTTCTTTCTAGGACTCCACTTCTTAGAGGGCTTAGCTTTGGGGGTCTTTTTAACATTTACAATTGATTTATGGTCAATGGAGGAGTGGACTGAGCTACCACAAATTATGCATTTGATTGCAGATGTAGACTTAGTAGACTGAGAGGCTGACTTTGTCATACCTCTTCTGGCCTGAATGACCTTATCCAGTCCTGAGGTGTCATGAGTGGGACTTCCACTATTTTCATAACAATTGTCAATTTGACAATCCTTAGGATGGTGGTCATTGAAACCACAGTAAGGGCAAGGTGCAAAAGGTTTTGCCTTTTGTTTCTGTTTTTGTTTAGAATCAGAAGGGTAGTTTAAAGACTGAGCTTTAAGGCTTGCCATCTTTGATGTGACTGAGTGTGTTTTATGATCAGAGGTCCTGTGATCATCTTTTTTACAAATCATGCAGTAAAGAATTCTATAGCAATTATCAGTGATATGATTGGTAAAGTTACACAGTTCACATCTTTTGAGGGGTTTTGATGGTTTGGGTTTGGTTCTTGAGGAAGCTGGTTTTTGTTCCTTCTTGGATTGAGAAGGTTTCTCAGAAGATGCAATCTTCTCACCCAGCTTCCTGACCATTTCAGCCAACTGATCAAATTTTGAGTCAGGGCTTTGGGTTATTACTTCAGAAGGGACTGAAGATGATGAGTCATCAGTATTTAATGAGACTTCAAGTGTTGGTCTTTTCAGGATTGTTTTTCCCATTCCTGACCTCTCCTTTGGAGAGTGTTGAGAGTAGACCATTGGTGGGAGGCCTAAGTTGGGTGCAGTACCCTGAAGGGTATTCAGTGGTGGGAGTGGTGGATATGATTCTGATTCAAACTCATTCACTGACTCAGTATTACTAAGTTTTTCAGTGAGTTCAAGCTTACTGAGTTGTTCAGTAAGTCCAAGCATATTTTTCAAAGCCTGACATTCAGGAAGCAAGATCTTTCCAGTCTCAAAGTTTGGTAACTTACTAACTGGGTTGTCCCTGACAATCTAGTCATTTGACTTGGGAAGCATTTCTTTCTCAAATGATATGCCAGCTGGAACAAAGGTCAATTCACTGGGACTTACATAGGGGTTAACCATGTGATGGTCAATTCCTATTGTTTTCCTAGGGATTAAACCCACAGTATCAAATACCTTGGGGTTCTTTTTGGTCCAGCCTTGGATGACAGCCTTTTCTTTGTTAAGTTCAGTTTGTAGGGCTTGGTTTTGTTTCAAAATTTCAGTGTTCTGAACTTGTAGAGTAATTGTTTCTAATTTGGCTTGCTTCAGTACAAGCAATTCATCTCTACATTTATTCAATTCTGACACTATGTTGTTATATTTTGAAAACATGTTAAGCCTTTGTTCCTCAACAAATTTAAGATCTACACAAATATAATTCATGTAAGACTGCCAATCAGAATCATCATCCATAGAAAGTAAAGTGTTTACCTTCTTCATGGTGATGTTTACCCACTCTCCATTCCTTGCATGGCTTTTCCTAACAGCCACCTGATCACCTTCAGGGAGTGCCATCAGTGCACTCACTCTAATTTCCTCATCTGAGGAGACCTCTTCTTCATCCCAATCATAAGCTTCAGCTACTAAAACCTTGTTCTTTGCCTGAATAGGTTTGGATGTTTGAGCAGCCTGAGACATAGAGGGATTAGTTTCAAGAATTGCAAGTTTAGCCTTATCTTTCCTATATTTTGCTTCAAAGTCTTTTTGACCCTTGTTTTGAAATTGTTGGGTCGACTGAAACATTCTAGGTTGAAACTTGCTAGTTCCTGAGGAACTATTTCCTGAAAATTTGTAAGAGGGTTCTGAGATGGTTTTAGAATAACAGTCCCTAGCAAAATGACCCTTTTTACCACAATTAAAGCATTCAGTGGTTTCATTTGCTTTTCCTTTTGAAAAGTTGGACTGATTTTTTTTTATGAAACGTTTTGAACTAGCAAGGAGTGCCCTCTCTTGGAATTCCAAGTTTAAATCTTTTAGGTACTCATCACTAGTCCTTTCATCAATTTCATCCTCAGAATCCTCTTGAAAGTCCTGCACAACACCATTAGTATAAAAAGCAGTTGATATGGGTGTGGAGGTCAAGGCCTTTTTGGACTCAGGAGCTTTTGAGTCAGGGTATCTCCTTGAGATTAAGTTGTCTTCATAGACAAACTTCCCATAGATCTCAAGGAGCTCAAGAGTCTGAATGTGATTAGCATTCCTCAGGCCTTGTGAGAAGTTTAGCCACTTCTCAGGGAGATTGTTGACAAAGCCAACATTTGTCTCATGCTTAGACAAAACTATACCATCATTTGATAGTTCGTTTATCAAAGTCTTGTATCTGGTATAAGTCTGAGAGAGACTTTCAGAGTCTTTTGCCCTGAAAGTATTATACTCAAGTTTCAGGTCCATGACCCTGTTTTCCTTGGTATCTGAGGGACCCTCAAAGCTACTGACCAAGTCATCCCAAGTTTGCTTGGCTGTTGAACAGTTGATGACTGATTCCATTATATTGTCAGGAAGACATGATATAATGATGCTTTTCAAGCGTTGGTCTTGATTGACCACCCTCCTCTCATCAATGGTCCATTGAGCCTCAGGCTTGTTTAGACCTTCAGCAGTCTTTGGGACATGGGGACCATCTTTGACACAAGAGAAGTAGTATGGTTGCATACCATTCAAGTAGCAAAGCATTCGCTTTTTCGACTTGCTAAATTTACCAGCTTCAAGTCGTGGGGCAACAGCTGAAAAGCTTCCACCCTTTTTGTCGACTAGCTGGGGCACATTTGCATCAGTCATAGTAGGATCTTGGTTTTAAAAACCTTGAGCACTCTTGGTTAATTTTGAAAGATTTTATGAACCAGAGGCTCTGATACCACTTGTTGTTCCCTTAACACGCTTAGAGTTAACTATAAAGTTAATCTATTTGTGTTTATGACTAATACAATGTATTGATTAATTCTAACAGTTAATGAAACGTTAATATAAAAAACACACAGTATTTTCAACGTTTAAATTCTTATTAGAAATGAATCAAAGAATCTATTACCCAAGTGTTTTGCGGAACAAACACTTGGGATTGAATAGACAAGGTATAGTGTCTCCTATCTAAACTCAAGCTATGCTTAAGTGGTAACAATTCGACCCACTGAGCTATCTCAGGGATACTGTAACACCCCAACCCGATAAGGGTAGAAGTATTACGTTATGGTGACATATCAAAGCAAACACAAGCATATGACTTAATTAATAGAAAAAGAATTTCAAAGGTTACAAAGGGAAAATCTGTGATACAAGGTTACAAATGAGAATTACAATAAATACTAAGTCTAAAAAAATATAATCACATCTAGTCATCTCTAATCCAGAATAGCTATCAAGGTATAGTCTTCTAAGTCCAAAGTACTCTCCACTCATAACCCAGCTTCCAACTAAAACCTGCCGCAGGAAAAGAAATGCGGCTGAGCTTAAAAAGCCCATTGAACAGATATGTATAACATAACATAACGGTGACTAAGCATAAGCAACGAAGGAATAAGAATACAAAACGAAAAGCATAATCATGAAAGTCATACGAATTTTAAAGAGAACTAAGAATCAAGAGTGCATGAGAACTGAATAAGATATGAATCAAGAGAAATAATGAAATAAGGAAAAGTTCATATAAGGATGTGCCATAGGAACTCCATACATAATCCGTCAAATCATACTAAAGCCATACAAGTATACGAAGAGGGGAGACCTCTAAGTAATAAAAGTGTGAGAAGGAGTGTAAGGCACACACCACCTGGTCACCAAACATACACATACATAAACCTAGGTTATATCCATAAGCTCCCAAACAATATATGAATGCCAATACTAGACTGGTCACACATATATAAGGTTGGCCAATAGTGCACGCAAAATAATTCTTATCATAAGGGGAACGTCGTAGATCTATCACACCTCTACGGGAGTGTCATGTCTAGGGTGCCATCCAAGACATGGTCATGGTACCTCCACAACTAGTTAAGCTCAGGTACAGATCTATCATAGCATACACAATAACAACTATCATGGCAAGAGAAACAAGGTAGTAACTCAATAAGCATAGCAAAACATAAGCATATCATGGCAGAGACATTTAAACAAATGTCAGAATGAATCAAATAGAATGACAATCATACAATGAAAGTCATGAGTCAAATAAGGGAATCATATCAGGCATAGGATCAATAGACATATCCCTACTAAAAAGGGAAAGAATATCTGTACCTTATCAAAGCACACAAATCAAAGCAATAAGATGAATGGAAGCAGATGATCACTCCTCCTTCACCCGATCTACATTAATCATAAGTTTACTTATAAGTTTCATAGTTTCATAACCATAAAGGTTTCATTTTAGTTTTCTTTCCAATTTAAGTAACTTTCCATATTTAGCAGGTTTCCATAATTAGTAACTTTCCAAAAATAGTAACTTTCCATATTTAGTAACTTTTCAAAAATAGTAAGCTTCCATATTTAGGTTTAAAAGTAATTTAGGGTTTCTAAAAATAGTAAATAGTATTTAAAAAGGTTTAAATAGTTATTAATGTCAAAATTGAGTTTCATATATTAATATACTATGATGTCATTTCACAATTTAGAGTTTTACAAGTCAAAACAGGGTTTCCAAATTAAGTAAGTGTGAGATTAGGGTTTCTAATTACACAAGTCATTTTAATTGATCATTTAAAGTAATTAAATTCCAATTAGGGTTTCATACATTTAATTAAGTCATAATTAAGTCATATTTTCCGAATTAGCAGTTTTAGGGTTTAATTCATATAGTTTGGGTTTCATATCATCATTATTCAAAGATTAGGGTTACTATTGTAATTATACCAAAGTTTAAAGGTTAATATGAAAATTAGTCAAAACATAAGTTAAATACTTTTAAGATGACCATTAGCTTATTTAGGTTCTAAAAGTTAAGAAAATAAGCTTATAAGTGTTTAAAACAATTAACTACTTAAATTCAGCATAACCATTGAAATCAGACCCGAATTTAGCTAATTTTTACACACCTTAAACGAGCTCATAAAATTCTATAATTTTACCCAGATATACCTATATGTCTTGAGTATTTTACATAATTTTTACAGATTTTATTGAGTAGTGAAAGTACCAACTAAAAATCGACATTCACAACATGTACCCGAATTGGATCTGATGGAACACCCCGAAAGTATGTAATTATTTACCCAGGTTAAACATCTCATAAAAATCTAAAAAAATTACACAACGTAGCTTAAATACCAAATTTCGTCCTTCCAAAATTTCAGGTCATAATTCGTTATATATATTAAATTAAAAATCATGAACCAAGATTGAATTTCCATAACCCGAAATACAGTTTTGACATATGAATTTCTAAAAATCAAATGGTTGCCTTCTACACCTCTAAATATCATCAAACCAATTTTATTTGATCACTATTTCATTGAATTCAGTTTTAGACCCAAGAACCACTAAAATTCATGTTCGTATCATTAATCTAAAATTCGTTTAGTTAGCATAATATTTCTGACAGATTTGTTTGTTCATATATATCCGATTTCGAGAACACAAATAATCATATTGACACATATGGATCCGAAATTATTATTATAGATCGAAGTTTTACGGTTACCTCTTAAGTTAGATCGAATAGGAACAAGGATACAATGATCTCCAAAATAATCAAATCACCAACACAACTTCTCTTGATCAAGATCGAATGCAAAAAGAAATATACATGGATCGGTTAGGTTTTATTCACCAAATTCGAATGGATTAAGTGATGTATATTTGATTACCTTTGTTGATGTATACGAATTGACTAAGAGCACAATGATCAAGATTAGCTATGGCTCCTCCTCTTCTCCTCTTTGTGAATCGACTAGAACAAGTTTAGGGTTTTTTTTTTGTGTTTTCATTTGCCGTACAAATGAGATAGGTAGACAAAGTTTTAGGATTTTCATTTAGAGTATGGGATAAACACGGTTTAGAAAAATAATGGGGAGGGAGCCATGAATTTGGGGAGGGGAATAATGGTAATTATCACTTTCCTAATTTGCCAAAATCTCATACTTATCTCTTGTAAATATGTTGTGTACATATTTTTATTATTTTTGGCCCATAAGTTATGCTTTTAAATGTGCCACGATTATACCATAAAGTTCATATATAATTTCGTATAATACTTTAGGTTATATGTTCACATTGTATGGTTTTGAGTCATAACATGATATATAACTCAAGTTTTAATTTATAGCATATTTCATAAGTCATATTTAATAAGTCGTATTTTATTTAGGGTGTTATAGATACGTTACTCTTTGTAGGAGAAAAGGGGTATTTGTGAAAGTCTAATCTTTAATTGCACAAGAATACCTAACGCTCACTGATCCATTATCTTTTTCTTCGTCTCAAGTAACACTTTAGTGAGTACCGCCTCACTGTGTGGTGAATCTTTCTTCTTAGACTCGTCCTGAGCATCTTGAAGGTAACTCACTGAGTGACTGTTCACTCAGTGACTTAGAATGCTTTCGGTTTAATTTACACTTAGCTTAATTTGTATTCAAATCTTGTCTTAATGACTCTTGGGTACTGAAGGACCCAACAGATTATATTGGAGAAAGCTTGGATAGGAAGTCAACAACAGGTGGTTGTCAATTCCTAAGGTGCATATTGATCTCATCGCAGTGCAAGAAACAGTCTATGGTTGCAAATTCCACAACAGAAGCTAAATATGTGGCTGCTTCAAGTAGTTGTGGAAAAGTGCTCTGGATTCAGAATCAATTGCTGGATTATGGGTACAATTTTATGCACACAAAGATTTTTACTATGTGCATAATTAGAAATCCTTTTTTTTCATTAAAAAAAAAGCATATAGAGATCAGACATCATTTTATAAGAGACTGCAATGATAAAAAGTTAATTCAAATGGTTAAAATTCATACTGACAAGAATGTTGCAGATCTGCTTACAAAAGCTTTTGATGTAGGTAGATTTGAATATTTAACTGCCAGTATTGGAATACTAAATCTTTAAAGTTTTGGATCTCTTTATATTTTTGTAGAGTTTTATAAGGATTAGTACTGTTATTCAAGACATAAATTGTTTCTGCTTTTAAGTATAATTAGTACTGCTAGTTATACTTAAGACTGCTAGTTTTTGCTATTAGTTTTACTTAAAACTGTTAAGTCTAATCATGTTGTGATCATTGAGAATATGGTTATTGCTTTTGTTTTTGTGGTGTTTGGACTCACATTTTGCAGGATAAGCAAAGCAAAATATGTTTGGGTTGAAATTGGAGTTAAAGTTGTTGTCTCAAAGTTACTACTGCTAGGCATAAGTTAGTGCTGCTGGCATAACTTAGTGCTGCCAAGCTTTCAACTGTTAGTTTGTTCGAGGGACTGTTTCCTAAATTATTTGATTAAGGGTTTATAACCATCAATAATTCACTTAATCAGTTTTCAAAATTCACAAACGCTCTCAAATTGCAAACCCTAACTCAATTTATCATCTAATCACAAAAACCCCAAATCATCACAATGGCGAATCTTTCTTTTGCCGACACCCACAACATGATTGCCTTTTTGCAAAAACCCAAAGAGTCTAAAGGTTTTAGTGAGATAATTGATTTCTTAAATGCAAGCCATATACGGCATGCATTAACAGTAAACCCTAATTTTTATATTTCTCACATTAAACAGTTTTGGTCTACTGCTAAGGTCGAAACTATTAATGGGGAAGAACAACTTCATGCCCTTGTAGATGGGCAGAAGATACTCATAACTGAAACATCTGTTAGGAGAATTCTTCACCTAGCAGATGATAAAGGTGTAAAACCCTAAAATCTAAAATGTGTAAAAAGACCAAAATGCCCCTATAACTTTGAAAATTAAATAAAGGCTAATATAACTTATAAATTAATTCCAAAAATTTTGAAATGAACCAAGTATGATATGAAACAATTAGAGAGCATCATAAAATAATTGTGCAAGCTAACAAAATTATTATAACACATGAACAAGTCCCATTTTAGCCAAAAATAATTAAGTATATATTACTTTGTTTAAAAATTATTTAAAAGTATTTAAATTACAAAATAAATTAAGGAAACAATTCAAATTAATTATGAATGATTTGGTAAACCTTCTAGCCGAAATTATAGCACCATTAGCTCCCAAAATTTCGGTCAATCACACCTTATTTGAACCACTCTCCCTAAACCCTAAATTATCCTAGCCGAACTAAAGAAAAACACACAAAAATTCTCCCTAGTGTTCATCCGATTTTCTGGAAATACAAGACCAATTTTCCTGTGTTCTAAATCATCACAATAAGCTAAGAAAAATACCTTTCAAATTGTTTGTGGTCTGGTTCGATCTTGGGCGAGTTTTCCTTGTAGCGAGTGAAACTTTGAGGTAAATTCGATTATGAATAATCCGATCACTATAAAATTCGTTTCTTATTTATTTCAAGATCCTTACATCATATATGTTCTATGAAAAATGATTACAAGATTTGTAGAGCGTTCGTGAAGCCGTGGTAAATTGTTGGGTGTCGCGTGTAGAACCGAAAAGAAAGAATTCGTGCCAACCATTCGACTCATTCTAAAATCGGTTTGCTATTTTTCTTGAGTCTCTTATGATCTATGAACATCAAATAAAATGATAATAACATACCATGCATGATCTACGAATTATTTGTGAATTAAATCTTAAAATCGTGTGTAAAACCTAAATAATGGTATCCGAATTTTTGAGGCTTCATAGTTAATTTATTTAGACTCTATATAATCATGTTTATCTGAGAAAAATGATATTTCGAATTATTGAGGCCTAAAATATTCATGGGTGAATTATATGTATAACCGGATTTAAGAAAAATTAAGAAGAAAAAGAAATAAAATGTGGATCGAGCTAGGGTTTGGAATTAGGGTTTAATTTTGACTAATTAATGATGTTATAATGATTATATGATGATTTAGTAATGATTGGTATTGTTAGGGTTAGGATTTTGTTAATAAAAGGTGTAATCGGTTTATGTTTAAATTGTAAGGGTGTGTTTTGTAACTTTTAAAACTCAAGGGTTATTTTTAGAACTTAATTTGGACTGTATATTATTCGAATAAAATATAAGTTGGGGGTGTCATGTGTAATTTTTATATTTAAAAGGATTAAAATGTTTAGTTTAATAAAAGGTAAATCGATTTGTAAATAAATTAAATAGAGGGACTAAATATGTAAATTCTGGAAACTTAGGGTTGATTTGAGTAATAAATTATATTCAGGGGGTTATGTGTCATTTTGGTAAATTAAAGGCTTAATATGTAATTATTGATAATTAAAGGTTGAAAATGTAAATTAAGGGTTAAATATGTAATTTTGATAACTTGAGGGACTTAATGTGTAAATATTGAATACTTAAGGGTAGATTCGTATAACATAATGAAATAAGTGTCCATTGTGTAATTTTGATAAATTAAGGGCTTAATGTGTAATTATTGATATTATAAAGTTTAAAATGTAAATTATGTAACTTAAGGGTGTAAAGTGTAAAATTGGGAAACTTGAGGGGGCTGAATTTGTTAACTTGATAAATATGGATTCAAAACAGATTGCTTGGGATATTTTCATATTTGAACGTTAACTTTGTTATAATTACACTTAAAACCCTAAATTATGTAGAGTTGTCATAATTAACCCTAAACTTTTGTGACTTGTTAAAATCCACTCTAAAACCATAATATGATTCAATAACGACTTAACCTAAATGAGAATATGGAAATCTTACTAATTATGGAAACTTTCTAATTATGGAAACTTTCTAAAAATAGAAACTTACTAAATATGGAAACCTGCTAAAAATGGAAAGTTACTTAAAATGGAAAGGTTTGTAATTCTTTTCTACCCCTCTAGGTGTGAAGAAGGAGAGGACCTGATCTTTTCATCTTATTCATTTCTGGTTGTGTTTGCTTTTGGAATAAGGTACAGATATTCTGCCCTTTTTAATAAGGTGCCTTCAGTCTCTTGAACACTGATTTGATTTGACCTTGACCTTTGCTATGAACCTTTGACATTTGAACCTTTGGCATATGAACCTTTTGATATGAATCCTGTGATATGAACCTTGACATTTGGACTATGATTATGACTATATGAACCTTTGTTTTGATATGACCCCTTAACCTTTGACCCCAGTTTGATACTACGAGCCAAATATGTTTTCTAGCCATGAAGGTAACATGGCCGTGTCATTGATGCACCAATGGCATGACTCTTGTGTGGTCAGAGTGAGTAACCACACCGTCTTCATTTTGATTTGATATGAGCTCACTATGATTTGTTATGGCCAATATGATTTGTTTGGGGGGCGTATGGATGCATCCTAGATTTGATTTGTATGTGATTTGTATATTTGTATTTGGTGACTGATGATGGGTGCAATCCACGTCTTTCACAAGATTTGGGAGCTGATCACTCCAATTTGATACATGAGGACACCCCTCATATTATCTGGTTACTATAGAGGCATCCCCTCTGGACTACTACAGGATTTGGATATTTGATTTGTTTGGGCTCGTGGTGGATTACTGTCCTAACCTTTACTCTTGTACCTTATTTATATCTCTTTCATTATGTTTCGTTTGTTCGTTTCCGTTTATTATATATATCTGTTCACTGGGCTTTTTAAGCTCAGCCGCGTTTCTTTTCCCGCGGCAGGTATCTAAGCTAGGAGCTTTTGGATTATGCTTTGGATGGGATGAGAGTTAGATGAAGCTTTGACCTTAGATGACCACCTTTATCTTATGACTTTGTTTTGGGCATGGACTTCCTTTGTATTCGTACCTTTGGATTATTTTTCCTTTCCGTGAACTTATGTATTATTCAAGTCGTGTTGACTTGACTTTTCCTTATGTATTTGTTTAAGACTTCCGCTGTGCTTTTATGTATGCTTTGATTTGTCACCATAATGTGATACTTCTACCCTTGCCGGGTTGGGGTGTTACAATTATGGTATCAGAGCCCAGGCTGCGACCTGTAGTACATAAACATGGCCTGTGAGTTTTATGGACCCTAGGATTTGACCCTTAAGGCTTAAGTTTTGACTGGTGAGGTTTTGGGTAGACATTATGATTCTGTTTCGTCTTTCCTTTCGTGCCTATTTTTCCTATTTTGCTAACCGTTTTCGAAATCGTTCAGATGGTGAATACGCGAACAGGTGCTGGTGGTGATGCCCTTGATTTTCAGGCCATGATAGCAGAAGCTTTGGCCAACGCTCTTCCTAACTTGGTGACTCAGATCACCAACAATATTCAGAATGGGGCAGGTTCCTCCGGAGGTGGAGGTGCAGGTTCAGGTCCAGGTGGTGGTAGTGGAGGTGCTCCACCAGTTGGTATCCATGTCTGGATTGAGAGGTTTAACAAGCTCAAACCCCTCTCTTTCCGGTCAGCTGCCGTCCCCACTGAGGCAGAAGACTGGATTATCCACATGGAAAAGATGTTTAAAGTTTTGGGTTGTCCAGATGAGTTTAAGACTAGATTGGCTGCATTTAAGTTTGAAGGCGATGCACAGAGCTGGTGGACAGCTTATGCTCAGGCTCAGGAGCAGGGTTTTGAGGAGACTTGTACTTGGGAGGATTTTATGGGTATCTTTTATAAGCAGTACATTCCAGTGGTGGAACAGCAACGATATGAGCGGGAGTATGGGAACATCCGTCAGGGGGACCGGGAGACGACTGGGGAATTTATGCAGGGTTTATGAGGCTGGCCAGTTTTGTCGGGCCAGAGATTACGGGAGATGCTTACCGTCAGGCTAAGACATTTAAGTGGGCATTAAAGAAATGGATATTGGACCGTATCGTGAATACGCATTATGATGATGTGGCGGCGGTTGCGAACGACGCTCGCAACATTGAGATGTTGCATAGTGATGGTAGTGGTTTTAATAAGCGTGATAGGGATGGTAACCGGGTGCATTTCAGAGGACAGAGTCAGCAGGGACAGGGTCAGGATTCCAGAGGTCGGCAGGACCAGGCATCCGAGCAGAGAGGTCGACAGGACCATAGGTATGATCAACGTGGTCGCCAGGATCGGGACTACAGTCAGAGGCGACAGGATTCTCGGGGTTATGATAGGCAGGTTTCTGGGAGGAGTGGCTACAACAACAACAACAACAACCCACGTCAGTATCGTGATCAGACTACTCGGGGTGCTCAGTCGGGTTATCAGTCAGGTTCTTCTGGACAGAGGAGGACTAGTGAAGTATTACCTCCTCCGCCTCTTTGCTCCACATGTGGAAAGCCTCATCTGGGGCCATGTCACAGGGTTACTGGTGGTTGTTTCACATGCGGGTCTCTTTCTCATAAGGTGAAGGACTGCCCACAGGGAAAGCAGGTTGTTCCATCAGGTTCGGGTAGGCCAGCTCCTACTTCTGGTCGGGTTTATTCTCTCACACGTGATCAGGCGGCAGGCACGTCAGGTACCATTACCGGTTATCTTTATATTGGGGATCGTATTGTTTTTGCTTTATTTGACACCGGTGCTACACACTCTATAATATCTAATACGCTTGCCAAGAAAATAAAAGTAACTCCAACACCATTGAATAATCTTATATCTATCTCTACTCCTATGAAAACCCAAGTCACCATCGATTGTGAATATGTAAATTGTCCGCTAAGATTTGATGATTGTGTTCGTCCGGCTAATTTGCTTCCCCTCGATATGACTGATTTTGATATAATTTTGGGTATGGACTGGTTGTCTTCTCATAAGGCCACCATCGACTGTCATGCCAGAAGTGTAAGCTTTGGTGATATCCATCATCCAGACTTTGTTTATAACGGTTCTCAGCCTTTGAAATCTGTTAAACTTATTTCTGCTATGAAAGCGCGGACTCTAATCTCTCATGGTTGCCAAGGGTTTTTGGCCTCTGTTAAAGATACGTCTTCTCAGGGATCTGATGTTAGTAGTGTTCCCATTGTTCGGGAGTTCGCTGATGTCTTTCCCGAAGAGCTTCCTGGTCTTCCTCCCACCAGAGAAGTTGAATTCAGTATTGATCTAGTTCCCGGTGCTGAGCCTATCTCTAAGGCCCCGTACCGAATGGCTCCCGTTGAACTCAAAGAATTGAAAGTACAGTTAGAGGAGTTATTGGAGAACGGTTTTATTCGTCCGAGTGTTTCTCCTTGGGGCGCTCCTGTGCTATTTGTGAAAAAGAAGGATGGTAGTATGCGCCTTTGTATTGATTACCGGGAGCTCAACCGCATTACTATCCGTAACCGCTATCCCCTTCCGCGCATCGACGATTTGTTTGACCAATTGCAAGGGGCAAAGCACTTCTCTAAGATTGATTTGAGATCGGGTTACCATCAGCTTCGTGTGAGGGAACAAGATGTTCCCAAGACTGCCTTTCGCACCCGCTATGGTCATTACGAATTCCTGGTTATGCCTTTCGGCTTGACCAATGCTCCGGCCGTTTTTATGGACCTTATGAACCGGTTTTTCCATGAGTTTCTCGATAAATTTGTCATTGTCTTCATCAATGATATTCTTGTCTATTCGAAATCCAAGGAGGAGCACGAACAGCATCTTCGGACTGTGTTGGAGATTCTTAGACAGAAGAAGTTGTACGCGAAGTTCTCTAAGTGTGAATTCTGGTTGAGTCAGGTCGCTTTTCTGGGTCACATTGTTTCTGCGGAGGGTATCACTATGGACCCAGCGAAGGTCGAGGCTATCACTAAATGGCCGAGACCTACAAATGTGACCGAGGTGAGAAGTTTTCTGGGGCTCGCGGGTTATTATCGTCGTTTTGTTGAGGGTTTCTCGCGGCTAGCCTTACCGTTGACACAGTTGATGAGAAAAGGGGAGAAATTTGTATGGACTGAGGAGAGGGAGAACAGTTTTGAGGAGCTTAAGCAGAGATTAGTGTCGGCACCTATTCTGACTCTTCCGTCTGGTTCGGGTGGTTTCCAGATTTATAGTGATGCATCTAAAAAGGGTTTGGGTTGCGTTTTAATGCAGCACGGGAAAGTCATCGCCTATGCTTCGAGGCAACTGAAGCCGTATGAAGAGAATTATCCGACACACGATTTGGAATTGGCTGCAGTGGTTTTCGCTCTTAAGATATGGCGGCATTATCTATACGGCGAGTCATGTGACATTTTCACCGACCACAAAAGCCTTAAATATATTTTCACGCAGAAGGAGCTAAATATGAGACAGAGGAGATGGCTGGAGCTCCTGAAGGATTACGACACCCACATCCAGTATCATCCCGGCAAGGCAAATGTTGTTGCCGATGCTCTTAGCCGGAAATCGGGTATGGTCGCTAGTCTAAATTTTGAGCCTCGGATTCTAAATGATTTAGAGATTCTTGATGTTGAGTTTTGTGTTCGGGGTTGTGACGGTTACTGGGCTAGTCTAAAGGTTGAGTCCAATCTCATCCTGTGGATTAAAGAAGCCCAGAAAGATGACGGTGAACTCTGGGCTATTGTGCAGAATGTGGAAGATGGAAAGCAATCTGAATTTCGGGTTGATGAGTTTGGTGTGGTATGGTTCGAGGATCGTCTGTGTGTTCCTAACGATCCTGATTTGCGAGAGGCTATTTTGTCAGAGGCGCATAGTTCTCCCTTTACTATACATCCGGGTTCCACCAAGATGTATCGAGATCTGAAGCAGCACTTTTGGTGGAGCGGCATGAAACATGATGTGGCGTCTTATGTAGCTAGGTGTTTGACTTGTCAGCAGGTCAAGATCGAGCACCAGAGAGCTAGTGGGTTATTGCAGCCGTTAGATATTCCGACTTGGAAATGGGAGGAAGTTACTATGGATTTTGTTACGGGATTACCTATTACCAGAAGGAAACATGACGCGATTTGGGTAGTCGTTGACCGGCTGACCAAATCTGCTCATTTCCTACCCATTCGTGTGAAGTACGGTGTTACTAAGTTGGCGGAAATCTTTAGGCAGGAGATTGTTAGGCTTCACGGTATGCCCACGGCAATTATTTCTGATAGAGATCCACGTTTTACTTCTAGATTCTGGAGGGGTTTACAAAAGGCTTGGGGTGCACGACTCAAGTTCAGTACGGCTTTCCACCCTCAGACAGATGGTCAGTCAGAGCGGACCATCCAGACATTGGAGGACATGCTGAGGGCATGTGCGTTAGAGTGGACGGGTAATTGGGACGAGTATCTTTGTTTAGTAGAGTTCGCTTATAACAACAGCTGGCATACTAGTATTCGGATGGCTCCTTTCGAGATGTTGTATGGGCGGAAATGTAGAGCACCCGTTTGTTGGAACGAAGTGGGAGAGCGTGCTATTGAGGGTCCGGAGTTGGTTCAGATCACGAATGAGAAGGTAGATGTTGCTAAGGAAAAGTTGAAAGAAGCTCGGGCACGTCAGAAAAGTTATGCGGATAAGCACCGTCGTGATTTGGAGTTTCAGGTTGGCGATCGGGTTTTCCTTAAGGTTTCACCGTTTCGAGGAGTTAAACGTTTTGGAATCAAGGGCAAGCTGAGTCCTCGATTCATTGGACCATTCGAGATCCTGGAACGTATTGGAGAGGTTTCCTACCGTCTAGCTCTACCTCCCCAGCTTTCGCATGTGCATGATGTATTCCATGTATCTCTTCTACGGGGATACAACTATCATCCTCTTCATGTGGTATCTTATCCTTTCGATCAGATTCAGCCGGATATGTCTCTTCCGGAGGAGCCGGAAGCGGTTCTGGATCGCCAAGAGCGAGTTATGAGACGTAAAGTCATTCCGTTCGTTAAGATTCTTTGGCGGAACCACCCAGAGCGAGAAGCTACCTGGGAGACCGAGGAGTCTATTCGAGATAGTTATCCTCATTTTGTATTCTGATCTAGTATGTCTCTATTTTGTTTCCGTTCCATTTCAGTTCTACTTCTTTGCAAATTTCGAGGACGAAATTTTTCGTTTAGAGGGGAAGAGTTGTAAAACCCTAAAATCTAAAATGTGTAAAAAGACCAAAATGCCCCTATAACTTTGAAAATTAAATAAAGGCTAATATAACTTATAAATTAATTCCAAAAATTTTGAAATGAACCAAGTATGATATGAAACAATTAGAGAGCATCATAAAATAATTGTGCAAGCTAACAAAATTATTATAACACATGAACAAGTCCCATTTTAGCCAAAAATAATTAAGTATACATTACTTTGTTTAAAAATTATTTAAAAGTATTTAAATTACAAAATAAATTAAGGAAACAATTCAAATTAATTATGAATGATTTGGTAAACCTTCTAGCCGAAATTATAGCACCATTAGCTCCCAAAATTTTGGTCAATCACACCTTATTTCAACCACTCTCCCTAAACCCTAAATTATCCTAGCCGAACTAAAGAAAAACATACAAAAATTCTCCCTAGTGTTCATCCGATTTTCTGGAAATACAAGACCAATTTTCCTGTGTTCTAAATCATCACAATAAGCTAAGAAAAATACCTTTCGAATTGTTTGTGGCCTGGTTCGATCTTGGGCGAGTTTTCCTTGTAGCGAGTGAAACTTTGAGGTAAATTCGATTATGAATAATTCGATCACTATAAAATTCGTTTCTTATTTATTTCAAGATCCTTACATCATATATGTTCTATGAAAAATGATTACAAGATTTGTAGAGCGTTCGTGAAGCCGTGGTAAATTGTTGGGTGTCGCGTGTAGAACTGAAAAGAAAGAATTCGTGCCAACCATTCGACTCATTCTAAAATCGGTTTGCTATTTTTCCTGAGTCTCTTATGATCTATGAACATCAAATAAAAGGATAATAACATACCATGCATGATCTACGAATTATTTGTGAATTAAATCTTAAAATCGTGTGTAAAACCTAAATAATGGTATCCGAATTTTTGAGGCTTCATAGTTAATTTATTTAGACTCTATATAATCATGTTTATCTGAGAAAAATGATATTTCGAATTATTGAGGCCTAAAATATTCATGGGTGAATTATATGTATAACCGGATTTAAGAAAAATTAAGAAGAAAAAGAAATAAAATGTGGATCGAGCTAGGGTTTGGAATTAGGGTTTAATTTTGACTAATTAATGATGTTATAATGATTATATGATGATTTAGTAATGATTGGTATTGTTAGGGTTAGGATTTTGTTAATAAAAGGTGTAATCGGTTTATGTTTAAATTATAAGGGTGTGTTTTGTAACTTTTAAAACTCAAGAGTTATTTTTAGAACTTAATTTGGACTTTATATTATTCGAATAAAATATAAGTATGGGGTGTCATGTGTAATTTTTATATTTAAAAGGATTAAAATGTTTAGTTTAATAAAAGGTAAATCGATTTGTAAATAAATTAAATAGAGGGACTAAGTATGTAAATTCTGGAAACTTAGGGTTGATTTGAGTAATAAATTATATTCAGGGGTTTATGTGTCATTTTGGTAAATTAAAGGCTTAATATGTAATTATTGATAATTAAAGGTTGAAAATGTAAATTAAGGGTTAAATATGTAATTTTGATAACTTGAGGGACTTAATGTGTAAATATTGAATACTTAAGGGTAGATTCGTATAACATAATGAAATAAGTGTCCATTGTGTAATTTTGATAAATTGAGGGCTTAATGTGTAATTATTGATATTATAAAATTTAAAATGTAAATTATGTAACTTAAGGGTGTAAAGTGTAAAATTGGGAAACTTGAGGGGGCTGAATTTGTTAACTTGATAAATATGGATTCAAAACAGATTGCTTGGGATATTTTCATATTTGAACCTTAACTTTGATATAATTACACTTAAAACCCTAAACTATGTAGAGTTGTCATAATTAACCCTAAACTTTTGTGACTTGTTAAAATCCACTCTAAAACCATAATATGATTCAATAACGACTTAACCTAAATGAGAATATGGAAATCTTACTAATTATGGAAACTTTCTAATTATGGAAACTTTCTAAAAATAGAAACTTACTAAATATGGAAACCTGCTAAAAATGGAAAGTTACTTAAAATGGAAAGGTTTGTAATTCTTTTCCACCCCTCTAGGTGTGAAGAAGGAGAGGACCTGATCTTTTCATCTTATTCATTTCTGGTTGTGTTTGCTTTTGGAATAAGGTACATATATTCTGCCCTTTTTAATAAGGTGCCTTCAGTCTCTTGAACACTGATTTGATTTGACCTTGACCTTTGCTATGAACCTTTGACATTTGAACCTTTGGCATATGAACCTTTTGATATGAATCCTGTGATATGAACCTTGACATTTGGACTATGATTATGACTATATGAACCTTTGTTTTGATATGACCCCTTAACCTTTGACCCCAGTTTGATACTACGAGCCAAATATGTTTCCTAGCCATGAAGGTAACATGGCCGTGTCATTGATGCACCAATGGCATAACTCTTGTGTGGTCAGAGTGATTAACCACACCGTCCCCATTTTGATTTGATATGAGCTCACTATGATTTGTTATGGCCAATATGATTTGTTTGGGGGGCGTATGGATGCATCCTAGATTTGATTTGTATGTGATTTGTATATTTGTATTTGGTGACAGATGATGGGTGCAATCCACGTCTTTCACAAGATTTGGGAGCTGATCACTCCAATTTGATACATGAGGACACCCCTCATATTATCTGGTTACTATAGAGGCATCCCCTCTGGACTACTACAGGATTTGGATATTTGATTTGTTTGGGCTCGTGGTGGATTACTGTCCTAACCTTTACTCTTGTACCTTATTTATATCTCTTTCATTATGTTTCGTTTGTTCGTTTCCGTTTATTATATATATCTGTTCACTGGGCTTTTTAAGCTCAGCCGCGTTTCTTTTCCCGCGGCAGGTATCTAAGCTAGGAGCTTTTGGATTATGCTTTGGATGGGATGAGAGTTAGATGAAGCTTTGACCTTAGATGACCACCTTTATCTTATGACTTTGTTTTGGGCATGGACTTCCTTTGTATTCGTACCTTTGGATTATTTTTCCTTTCCGTGAACTTATGTATTATTCAAGTCGTGTTGACTTGACTTTTCCTTATGTATTTGTTTAAGACTTCCGCTGTGCTTTTATGTATGCTTTGATTTGTCACCATAATGTGATACTTCTACCCTTGCCGGGTTGGGGTGTTACAAAAGGAATTGAGTATTTTTCTAATTCTATAATTTTTGA
This sequence comes from Artemisia tridentata subsp. tridentata, assembly GCA_021014915.2. Taxonomy (NCBI): domain Eukaryota; kingdom Viridiplantae; phylum Streptophyta; class Magnoliopsida; order Asterales; family Asteraceae; genus Artemisia; species Artemisia tridentata. Next base: position 407,826,564 of record CP139509.1, read on the forward strand.
AAACCTTGCACTTATGGGATATGTAAGGAAAAATGATTCTTTAAAATTTTTCAAAGGATCCTTCTCCCCACAGTGGAAATTCTTAATTCATACCATTCATACCATCCTACAGTGTCTTAGTCCCAAGAAAACTGGATGGAATGAGTTTAGCAGCGATGTGGCTTCTACCATTATCTACTTGGCCACAGACCAGAAGTTTAATTTTTCTAAAATGATTTTTGGTGGTATGGTTAAGAACTTGGATAAATCAGCAAACAAATTTTACATATATCCAAGGTTTTTACAACTCTTTATGGACAATCAGTTTACTGACAAGAAAATTCACAAAAGAGTTTACCCTGCACCCTCTCATACCAAAAAGATTTTTGCAAACATGAAGAGGGTGGGAAAAGATTTTTCAGGGAATGTAACACAATTGTTTCAAACAATGTTGGTACAACCTCAAAACTAGGGTGAAGGTTCAGTAATCCCAACTGAAACCCAGCACACACCCACCTTTTTGGCAACATCATCCTCCTAACCACAAAAGACCTATCAACGTAGGCTATCATACAAAAATGGCACTAAACTACCTCAAGCTAGTGCTAGTATGGTTGCAAATGAGGCTACCCATTAGGAGAGGGGAGGTAGATTGGTGAGGGCAACTACTACTGCTGCTAGCTTAGATGCAGAGCAGGTCAGTGGTAACATATTTAAGACCCAACCCAAGGCAACACTTAATGAGTCAAGTTCCTCTAGAACTAGCTTAGGTAGTGGTCCCAGCCAACAAGAAAATTTGGGGGGTTCAGAAGGTCAAACTAGGTTTGAGACTGAATCTAACTTACCCTATGATTCACCACTCAGGAGAGACAACATAGTCTTAGCAGCCTCAATTAATGTCCTATTCCTCCTTTCAGCAACACCATTCTGCTGAGGAGTTCTAGCCACACTAAACTGTCTTAAAATACCTTTTTCCTCACAGAACTGATTCAATACATGATTCTTAAATTCAGTTCCATTGTCAAATCTGATTACTTTGACCTTATGATTTACTAGGTTTTCCACTCTTGTAATGAAGGCCTTAAGAATGCCAGAGGTCTCATCCTTAGTTGCTAAGAAAAACACCCAAGTAAACCTACTAAAATCATCAGTGACAACTAAGCAATACATCTTCTTATTCAAGCTCTTTACAAAAGTTGGTCCAAACAGATCCATATGCAACATATACAAGGGTTCAAAAATAGAGTTCACCACTTTGGACTTACAAGAAGCTCTGTGTTACTTTCCCATCTGACAAGCAACACAGGTTTCAGAATTTTCAAAACTTTTTGAAGGTAAACCTCTAACAAGGTTTCCCTTAACCAGTTTATTTATTGTTTTGAAATTTAAGTGACCCAATCTTCTATGCCAAACTTTGGATTCATCAATGGTGGCCTTTGCAAAAAGACAAGTTAAATCTCTTTTAGGAATGATGTTCTTAATGTCCACACAGTATATATTGTTTGTTCTAGGGACTTTAAGTAGTACTTCTGACTCATGAGGCAACTTAAAGTCAGGAGACAGAACAAGACAATCAGTGTCTGTAAAAAGAACAAAATTCTTTTTGTCATACATTTGTGAGACACTAAAAAGATTGAACTTAAGTCCCTCTACAAAATACACCTTTTCAAAATCCAATTTTCCTATTCTAATAGTACCTTTACCAACTATCTTGTCACCTTTTGGATCATTGACAAAAGCAACATAACCACCAACAAAAGCCTTAAAATCTTCCAAGTTGCTTTTTTCTCCAGTCATATGTTCAGAGCATCCACTATCAAAAATGCATTTATCCTTTAGCTCCAATTGTAGATTGCCCTGCAAAAAAAGTAAGAGAGTTAGTGTCTCTTGGGGACCCAAGCCATTACTGACTTGGGTCTGCCTTGTGCATCAATATAATCAAATTTCTTTAAGTTCATTGATGCACTGCTGGACTTGGGTTTCCATTTCCAGCATGTTGAGGCCTTAACAGCATAGAAGTGGTTGCCCACAACTGTGTCTGTGATGACCTTAGGCTCAGTAGCAGAAACTGCTTTTGCCTTAGAAGGAGACACAGATCTGGTCTTTGGAATGGGCCTCTTTGGTGTAGTAGTAGTTATTGTCCTAGAAACACCATTTCTCATCAAAACTTGTCTAGGAACCATGTCTCTATTTGGGTGAGAGTGAGTCTTTCTACCAAAGTTCTTATGATTTACCCTAGTATATTAGTTCCAGACTGGTCTTTTGTGGTAGTAACAATCTTCCTGAAGATGATCAAAGCTACCACAACTGTAACAGGCCTTTTTAACTAATTCAAAGTCACTACCTAACTTTTGTGAGATAAGGCTGTTCCAGTTTCTTTGATTCCCCTAGGCCAGTTAGTTGATTTCCTAGGGACTTCTCTAGGTTTGTCCTCATATTCAGCCATTTTCCTAGAGATTCTGCTTCCTAGCACAGGTTTAACAAACTCAGCTTGTTTGACTTTAGGTTCAATTGGTTTAACATCCTCTAACCTCTTAGCCTTTGATGTTGTCTCTACCTGCTCATCATCACTATCTGATACCCAATCTTCAATGATTGGTGCATCAGACAATTTTTCATTAATCTTAGGTGTACTAGTCCTAACAGAAGTTTCATTGTTTACTTGACTTGTTTCACCTACAGATTGTGCAGCTAACTCAGATATAAAGGACAGTTCTTTCCTAGTTGGTGCAAAAGCACTTTTAAGTGGGGGAGCCACTTTATTGTATCCTAGGCCACATCCTCTTTTAAGCATCTGATTTTCAACTGCTTTATTTTCTATAACAGATGCATATTGTTGTTTATCTATCCTAACAACATGTTTTTCTTTTTCATTTACAGCTGAGTCTCAAGCTAATTCAGCTTCTTCCACTCTTTTATTCACCATGTTAATTTCACATTCTTTCTTAATTAGCTCAGTTTCAAGAGTATGAATTTTATCAGCATATTCTCCCTCAATTTGCTTAAGAAAATCAACCTTGTTTTCTAAAGATTTTAGACCATGTTGATATCCTAAGTTATCAAGTTTGACCTTATCAAATTCAACTCTTAAATTATCATATCTAGATTTCAATTCCTCTATAGTATCTGAACAAGATTTAAATGAACATGAAGATTCATTTGATACCTCAGAGTCTGATCCAGAGGAGGAGTAACCCATAAGAGCAAAGTGTTGTTCTTTGGGTTCTTCATCAGCTATCAGTGCATAATTGGGACCATCCTCAGCTTGGTCACTCCAGTCAAAGTCTCCCAAGCCTTCGTATGAGACCATAGCAGTAGTAGGTTTAGCCTCTTCAATGGGAATCTGCCTTGGATTTTCTTTAATCTGCTTTGGTGCTCTGCACTCCCTTGCAAAGTGCCCCTTTCTGTGGCAGTTATAACAATCAAACTTTGATTTGTCAAACCCCACATTGTTCTGCCTTCTAAACTTGAGCTCTCTTCCAGTTCTCTTCAAGAATCTTCTTGCCCTCATAGTCAACATTGCAAACTGCCAATGCAAATCCATCTCTTCTAAATCATCAGGATCAACTTGATCTAGATCCTGACTCATTACTGGAGTACCTGTAGTGAGTTCAGCTAAGTAGGCACAAATAGCAGCATCACTCATGGTGTCACTATTTGCAGAACTAGCAGCAGAAACTTGTAAACTAGCAGCAGAACCAGTATGACCAACAGCAGAATAAGTTTCTTGAGTGTTCCCAGAAGCCTTGTTATTAGAAGACATAAAAGCAAGGTTGTTTGAACTTGAAGAATTGGTTGAACCCTTGACTTCAGTTTCATAGACCTTCAAGTTGTTGTACAGATCATCTAAAGTCATGGTTTCAAAGTCAGACTTGTTCCTCCAGACTATTGTGTGAGTATTCCATTCTGGTGCTAGACTCCTCAGAAACTTGAGATTAATATCTTCCTGTGCAATATTGACACTCAGAAGAGCCAACTGACTCACCAGCTTTTGCAATCTATCATAAGTACCATCAATACTTTCATTTCCTGAGGCAGTGAAAGTTTCAAATTCGTGCTTTAGCAAATTCTTCCTTGACTTTTTGGTGGCTTCATTCCCACCAAATCTGAGTTCAATTGCTGCCATCAACTCCTTAGCAGTCTTGATGTTGTTGAAGCTCAATTGGTACTCATTAGGTATCCCTATTAAGAGAATAGTGTGAGTTCTAATCTCCAGTTTCCTTTGAGACTTTTCTTCATTGGTTTTGATGGGCAATACAGACCCATCAGCACCAGTCTTTGGCAGAGTATCTCCAGTTTGTATGATCTCCCACATTGTGTAGTCACACATCTTCATGTACTGCTCCATCCTCATCTTCCAGAGTTCATATTCTCCAACCTTGAGCATTGGAACCTTGGACGCAGTAACCATATGATGAGATTCAGACTCCATTGTTTTAGTTGATGATGAACAGATCTGAGTTTTTCAAAATTCTTCTCAGTATCAGTTTCTAGATCACAAGCTCTGATACCACTTGTTGATCCCAGATGAGCTTAACGATCGTGTTAATTACTTTAGATATAAACCTAAAGCAATAGGTATAGAAACTGTTCTTGAATGATCTATTAATTACTATGCGGAAACTAGTAATTAATCCGAAGAAGAATTAAACACAAAAGAATTCTCAAACAACACTTCAATATATTTAATACGGCTGCTCAAAAGCAACAGGGTTACAAAATGACCTTGAAGTGATCGAATTACAAAAGATACATATACTAATCCTAACCCTAGATCCTCCTTTTATACTCTAAGGAGTCCTAGTCGGTTACAAAAATTTCTATACAAGAATAATATCTATTCATATCTTAACCATAATTATCTTAACAAACTATACATATCTAATAAGCAGCAGAATCATAACTCTATTAGCAGAATCATCTTAGGCTAGCAGTAGTATGAGACTTAGCTTATTTCACCATTCTCTAGTTGTCACCAGCACCAGAATAAATATACTAGCAGCAGAATCATACTTAGTATATTTTCATTAAAACCATGAGTAGCAGAATAACATACTTGGCAGCAGCATCTTCAAAGTAGTAGCAGCTTCTTTTAAACCCAACACATTATCAATAGATACATCTTTCGGAATGGAAAATTGTTCATATTGTTGCACAAGAAGATCTATCTTGTTCTCTTTGACTTGATTATTACCTTGGTGAGTGACTAACAAAGTTTTCCAAATATCTTTTTCCGTGTTACACATAAAAATTCTTTCAAATTCCTTTTTCGGCAAAGCATTATAAATTATCATTTTAGCCTCATCATTTTTGGCTAATTTTCTTTTAAGGTTATCACTTTGTTTATTATATGGAACTACTTCATCCTTTTTAGTTTCCGGATTCATTTCAATCGGTTGAAAGTCACCCTCGGTAATAATATGCCAAAGATCAATGTCTTCTGATTTCACATACGTTTCGAATCTTGTTTTTCAATATATAAAACAATCGGTTTCAAAAAGTGGTGGTCTTTGCATAGATTCCCCTTCTTGATATTTTTTGGAATCCATTGATCGATTCAAGTTTTAGAATACAATTTATTTTAAAATCTTGCCTGACGTGGCTCTGGTACAAATTGTGGAAAACTAGAAAGGGGGGTTGAATAGTTTTACCAGTTTTTAAATATTTTTAAAACTTTACTTTCGAAAAACTTTGATTCGATTCTTTTGTCAAATCAATCAACACCAATATGAACACTAAACAATACTACCTAATGTAAACAATAAATATAAAGAAAAGAGATGGAAAGATCAAACCGGGACAAAGAGATTTATAGTGGTTCGGTCACGAAGCTCTTTTTCGCCCTACTCCACTCCCCGAGTACCACACTCGAGAGTTCTAAGTACTATGTCAACAAAGCTCCCTTCAGGCGGAGAAAACCGTACAACGTCGCTTATCCTTATTTCTGACACTAAGCTAAATGTCGAGTACTAATCTTAGCTAGTACCAATCTACCACGATCCACACGATCCTTACTACTTCACACAATCAACACACTTGACTCGATCTACCCTTGATCTACTTGATCAACACACAAGCCCACAAGCTACAAGAGATCTCCAAGATCTCAACAAGATCACAATGATCTACTCTCACAAACTACTCAAAAGAAAAATAAACTTGGTGTATGCTAAGATACAACAAGTATGTAACAAGTGTTACAAGTGCACTAACTATAACTACAACACTTTGTATCTTCTTTAATACCTTGTGTTCTTCTCTTGCACTAGTAGAGGAATGAAGGTGATCTCTTGGCTGGATGATTGGATCACTCTTTAAACAAAAGAAAACTAAACTAAATGATTAAGTAGAAAAGAAGTGTTAAGAGTTTTGAACTCAGAAAGTTGTGTGTGAAAAAGGATGCCCAAAAACTATGAGGAGGGCTGGTATTTATAGGCAGAAAAATTCTGACCATTATAAAGACATGGCACCACTAAATGTCACACGGTACCACTAAATTTAGTGGTACCATGGTACCGTGCCAGACAAGAATGCTCCATTTTTTGTTTTTAGTGGTGAAAGTTTATTTAGGGAAATTTGGAGCTGATTTTTGGGGGGAAATAACTGTTATGATATTTAAACTTATTTTTCCAATAAAACATTTGTTTATAATTCAAAAATAACTTGTAAAGTATATTTTTGAAAAATTGTTTTGTCACATTAAAAATGTGAAGTTTGAAACACATATTCACTTCTTTGATCATTTGTCAAGTTGTAAATTTGTTTGTTTATACCAAGAGTGATTAACGTAGAAACGGGATCTTTCGACTAAAAACTTGTTTACGTTAATTTTAACGTAAAGTGTAATCACATTTTGTTATCATCAAAACGTGAAGTTATCGAAAAATATAAATAACGTTTTTAGAACATTATGTGCATCAACAAAATGTTTTGTCATATTGAAAGTGTTAAGATAAGAACACAAATTCAATTCTTTGATCATTTGTCAAGTTGTAAATTTGTTTGTTCTTACCTAGAGTGATTTACGTAGAAACGGGATATTTCAACTGTGAAGATAGTATAAAGCTCGAGATTGGTTAGATCTAATCTAGGGATTAACAATAATAATGACTAAACACATATGCAGCGGAATAAACAAAACTATCATTATTATTGCTACAAGGTTTCTTCGTTATCATCTCTAACAACTACTAACATACAAAAACAGCCCCAATGCTACGTGATCAAGTGTAGCACGGTTATCTACCCTAACAGGGATCAAAGATCCTTGAGGCTTAAACTAAACCCGAACCCTAGGCGTCCATTAGAGGACTTGACGCCTAGACACACACACACACCTTTAATGATGTTACATCTCTAACATTTGCCTTAACCTAAACGCCCTATCCTATTTATATAATAGAGGATTAGGGTTACAAAGACATTTAACATATTACATATTCAGTCCTTCATCTTTGTCCTCATAAGTCTCCTTCATCTTTCATGTTTTGTCAATATCAACTCAAATTAAATTCCCAACAATCTTCCCCTAGTTGATAATGACAAAACCAACATGAAAGATAATCTTCCCCTTAATCCATGATATATCATCAAGGATCTTCAAGCTGCAATCTTCAAAATATTATTCCCCTTTTTGTCATCATCAATTAGGGGACAAAAGTATGCAACCTTGATCTTCATAATCACGAATCAGTACCATACGTCTAATCTAGTCTTCTAATGTCTTGAATTTCCCTCCATGAACGAACACCAAAACGCTTTCCTTTATAAATGAACTCAAGACAGAAAAATCCTAAATCTTCAGTAAAAATACCAACAAGCAGCTATAAAAACCTTCACCTCAATGTAGCATATAAATGGTTAATCATTTGAACACTTAAGCTTCCCCTGAAACCCATATGTTAACCATTTGTTGAATCTTCAATCCTATAAGCTTTATGTAATGATGAAGAAAACTAACCATTACTGACTTGATGCTGAAGTAGAATAACCCAACCTTGTGTCTTATCTCTTGTACTAAATCTGACTTCGAACGTATACTTAACGTGTAGGGAGATCACAATCTCTTGACAATAATCACTAAGCACAATAACGTAACTCCTTCAAGTGTTTGTCAATTCGTAGTCACCACTTGAACGCCTAAACAAGTTATCTTTAAATGTTGGAGACCGTTTAAGATATGATAAGAACACAATATTGAAAAACTCCACTTCATCGTCAAATACGCAATAAATAATCTTCTTCGAATCAATTAGAACAAATAAATTCGAGCCTTAAATCTTTTAAGAACTGTAACCAAAATCCAAAAATCAAATCCAAGGGAGAGGGTTGGAGCTTCTAATCTAATATTCACTTTTCCCTCACTTTCTCTCTCTAGAACTCCCATCCTCCTTCTCTCTCTCTCTCTCTAAGATTCGGCCAAAAACAAGAATCACGAGTGTGTTATGATACCCTATATCTTACAATTGGTATCAAGAGCCTTGGTTTGATTAGCTAGATTGTGTGTGCGTTTCCTTGGTTAGTTTAGATCAAAAGTTTGGTTTTTGAAGGTTTATGGGCTTATTCTTGGCTTTCTTTGATTCTCACATTTGTGGTGTTAAAGTTAGTGTTTTTATTGTTGCTATAACCTTCTAAGATCAAGTGGTGCAAAAGAAACCAAGCAAAAACGTTAAAAAGGGTGTTTTTAGGTGTTTTTAGGTGAAAAGTGTGAACTGCGATTTGACTCTCGGTGTGAGTTTCTAGGTTGCGATTTGAGGTCTGCGATTTGATAGTGACGTATTTTTCTGTTGCGATTTGTCGTCTAGCTATTGCGATTTGACCAACAAGTCTGCGATTTGACTTCTCCGATTTGGGATTGCGATTTGGCACTGCGATTTGGTATTGCGATTTGGCATTGCGATTTGAGTGTTGTGACTTGACAGTTTTGATTTGTCTGTTGCAGTTTGACTGAAGACTCTGTGGTTTGACTAAAAGTTGACTTTTTACGACAAAACTTCAAACAGCCATAACTTTTGAACCGTAACTCCGTTTTCAGCGAAATACCTGTCAAAATGACCGGAACAGCCTGAATATTGTGAGGTTTCACCCGAAAGTCTTGAAACAAATTTTTCGAGGCCCAAATCCCCTCTGGAAGGAAGTTATTGAAGTTTAAGTTTTCAGACCAAAATTTCACTATAACAACTTTGCATCAACCAAACCAAATCACAACTAAACAATATATTACCTAGTCTATCAAATGATCATCACTTTTAACACACAATCACTAATCATTGTACCGATCCAACAATTATCATAGCACGTCCAATTTATCATTATCTCATGGTTTCTTCTTGATTTTGTAAAATCCTGCTAAAGAAACGATTTCTCGGTTTAAATCATAGATTTGTAAAATTCTGTGCACGTTTACACCATGTCTACTAATTCAGATTCTTTCATATCTGAGGTACTCAAATTGTACGACTCGAATGATAAACATAAGACCTCCAACCCTGTACAACAAATAAACGTGTTTGACTCTTATAGTGCTAACATGGAATCGTCGTGCTCGAATTCTCAAGAGAAAGAGTTTCAACAGCCACTTAAATTGCCTAATAATACAAAGGAAAGTTGCATAGAATGTTTTCGACTACTTCACTCACATCTCAAGGTTCTCTTTGAATGACCTGGATACTTGGGAGGATACAAACGTGCATTTGCATCACTCTTTGGTCAAGATGTTCAGACTTTCACAGTCAAAATGATACTGTATTTAGATCAACTTGAACAACAACTTGACAAAGGAGAACTTTCTGAAGGTAGATCCATGGCTGCCTTTTGTGTGATCAACAACCAACTCCAAGTGTTCATTGATTCGCAATTCACTGAGGATTATGATTATGACAGTCAAATGATGAAAAAGTGTTTTGCTAATTACACTGGAATCAAGGTTGACATGTTCAGAGAAACACTACTCCAACTCATGGGTAATGTTAAGAGGTTCATTAATGAAAGAGCACAACATCAACAACGCAGTGGCTCTGAGTCTGATAAGCATGATACAAGCGACAGTTTTGGGACTTATATCACACATGGCGTGGATATTGATCACAGACTAGAAAATGACCAAGTCCCATCTGCTGAGGTACATGTCACTGATCAACATAAGGTGCTTTCTAATGAATGACAGCATACTGATCAAATTAAACCCACTTATGACACATATATGTTGGAAAAGACTGCTAGAAATACCATTCCTGATTCAAGAAATATGAGTCATAAAGGGGGAGAAATTGATCAGGATGCTGAACATGATGATGCTTTAAGTTCTTTGTTTACGGCTGAGTCTTTTAAATCAAATGATATGGTTGAAAAAGAAGTTTTTAATGAACTTTCAAACAGATTTTTGCAACTTGAAAAACATTGTATTTCACTTGAAATCTTAATGCAACAAAAGGAAGAAAGTCTTCAAACTAACCAACCATGTAAAAATCCAGAATTTCCTGAATTCCGTGAATTTTTTATGATAAATGATTTGAAAGCTCAGCTAGAAGCCAAAAACTCAACGATCAACAACTTGAAAACACAAATTACCGAGATGCATGAGATAAGAAATGTAGTCAAGGCTAAATATGACAGTGATGCAACTGAAATAAGAAACATTAAATTGGAACTTAAAGTGGCTGAATTACTTACGGAAAATGAGACTTTGAAAAAGCTTTGCAAAAACCTGTGTGATTCAATCAAAGAAATGAGATCTAAGACTATAGAACAGACAACCTCTTTGATTGCCAAAAATGATGAATTCAAAGCTCAACTTCAGGAAAAGGGTTTTACAATTGCAGCATCAAAAAACGAGTCATGAAAATTAACAGGAAATAGTGTGAACACTAAGTTTGCAAAACCATCAATATTGGGGCAACCAGTTTTACAACCACATAGAAACCAATCAGTTGTTAGACAACCGACTGCGTTTAGATCTAAACGGTCAAAATTTTCAAAACCACGGTTTGCCTCCCGAGTTGATTCGAAATAAGTTTTTTCAAAACCAGTAACTTCACAATCTAGACCTAATGTAAAGGAATATGCTTTTACAAAACCTCATCATATGAGTGCTTCTAGTTCCTCTAGGATTAGTTCAAAGCGTGTGTCATTTGTGACACCAAAGGAACATGTTAGACATAAAAACAGTGTTCAGAATCACCACCTAGAGGATGCTAAGAAAAAAACACATGAAAAGACTAGGAATTTGCCTGTTTCTAAGAGTAGTTGCGTATCGATTAAAGCGATTCCCGTAGCAAATCTCTCTAAGAATTGTAGATCTTTTTCTGAATCCAAACACTCTGTTTGCTCAACTTGTCAGAAATGTGTTTTTAATGCAAACCATGATGATTGTATAACAAAATTCCTGAAGGAAGTGAATGCTCGTGCTAAGGTTCAATCCTCTAAGACTAGAAACAACAACAAGCCCGTAGAACCAAAGAGTTATACTCAGAAACCTGGTAGGCAGATTGCGGTAGGACAAAGGTCTTCACTCAACAAGTCTTCCACTGTACATGAGAAACCAAACACTCCTAGATCTTGCCTTAGGTGGATACCAACAGGTAGAATTTTTAAGATTGTTGGTCTTAGATGGATACCTACTAGTAAGCTGTTCACTGATTGCAAAACTAAGGCTGACAGTGAAACCCCAAATGGTTTAGATGCTGATATCACTAACCCAAATAAATGCAAACAAACTCTTAATGTTAGTGCAAGCAGTCTTTACTTAAGTGCATGTACATCGTTCACTCCCATTAAGGAAAGACTCAGAGTTTGGATGCCGAAAAGACTGATATCTCATAAATTAGGGGTTCATGAAACTCAACTTTGATGAACATGAAATATGACGTTTGAACACTGCAGTTCAAGCCTCGGGCCTCAATGTCAACATAATGACGTCTGCTAAAAACACTCCAGTCCCCGTTCCTCAAAGAAAAGAAAGGCGTACGCTTGAGTGCGCTTTATCTTCAGAAGAAGAGAAATTTTCTTGTTTCTGACTATTCTCATCAACAAGCTTCATACTTGTTCCATGCTCGTTCAGTCATCAAGTGGATCTACTTTCATTAGATTGTATTTTTATTCACTCGATCAAAAATGGCAACCTCAAATGCAATTTTTAAGGGGGAGAAGTGTGAACAGTGGATCAACCTCATATGCACTTGTTCAATCAAAAATGGCAACCTCATATGCAATTTTTGAGGGGGAGAAGTGTGAACAGTGGATCGACGTACATTTCATTGTATGTTCACTCACTTGTTGGGCATGTGACTCTAATTGTGTCTACGGAGTTGATCAGGTATCACTTATTTGAGATTAAAGTTGACTTTCACAAAGGCATGATCTTATTTTATCTTGAAGTCGGGGTTGGTTGGATGCATGACTTTCAATGATAACTTGCTCTTGCTTAAGATTTAAGTTGAAGACTTAGTTTATCTAGTTACCAGCAGTCGAGGTAAATGTTTGAAGACCTGGTTAACTATCACTTAAAGGATTTATGTTGTAGTACTCAGTGTCACACGCCGATGACGTTGTGGATAATCGTAAGAGTTTTTAATGTCTCATACTTTGGTTGGGTATTGAGTACTTAGAGATTTGCTTGGAGCATAAATTCTCTACACCGTTCTTCCAACATTAGTGCAAGCTTAAGTCACGAGAACGGGGAATTCTACTTCAGTTTCAAGTTTGGTATATCGGGTTTGCTCCATCAGTTATCACTTCAAATAGCCTACTTAAGGGTTGGTAAAGATAGTCAGAGAGAGTTTCGGTAGTGGTTGATTCTCACTTGATACATTTGAGCCAATTTTGTTCTTCTCACAAGATTTCAAGTATATGTGCGTAAAATGTGTTGCTAATTCTGAGGTATCAAAACCAGCAAGGGGGAAGGAGACATACATCTTAATACACAATGAGTACACGTGATGAACTTTATACTTCTTCTTAATTGAAGTTATTACGGGAAGACAAATGTCATAACCGCAGAGAAAATCAGTGTTTTAATTCGTGGCTTTTGGTGTATTATTCCAACTACGTGGGGGAAGAGATGTAAGAAACAGTTTCTGATGATTAAAGAGGTACACAATTGTATGATGATTCCTCTGGTTAGTCAGTATCCTACAGAAGGAAATGTGTTCATCCGGGACTTACTTTAGTCGGTATCCTACAGAAGGAAATGTGTTCATCCGGGACTTACTTGATTTTTACGGTACTGTCTTGGTGTTATCATTTCGACTACATACGGGATAAATTGCTTACACTCGGGACTTAGTTAACTTTGGTGTAACAATTCTCATCTGCAATTTCCTGAAGGGAGAAAAGTGCATTTCCGAGTCTTAATTGATTTTGATGTTACGTTTTTGACTTTATTAATGGGATTGAGTATGTACTTTGGGTTTTTGAGCTTCATACAATGAGACTGATTGCATCACTTCAACTACTTGGGGGAAGTTGCCTCTTGATACTTTTGGTATGCATTACTTCAGCCTTCAGCGGGAAGAAATATGAGAAGAATTACTCAAGCGTGAGATGATACGTTGCTGATCTATTTGATGATCCCCCAAACGGATAATCACGATGATTATTCTTAAAAGGAGCAGCAATATTTGATGTGGTTTGCTACGGATTCCGCTGTGAATTTAACTATTGTAAGCTTGAAAGAGAGCTTTGAAACTGTTCAAAAGGAGGATTGTCGGTTTGGGGGGAAGCTATTAAAGCTTCACATTGAGAAGGGTCAAGTTCAGATGATTATCCAGGAGCCTCGAAAGCTTTGGTGGTGAAAGTTTAAGAGATGTTGACTACAGACTTCTACAACGTACAGAACGATATCCTTATTTCGGTATCATATCAACATCTTCTTAAATTGAATAATATATTTTGTACATATCTTAAACCAAAATGTAAATAGAAAAATATAAAACCAAAATGTAAATAGAAAAATATAAAACCAGCAAAAACCATAAAAATCAGAAAAATTGAAAATACCAAAAATAGTTTTTTTCAAGGCATGTCTTCTGGTATCGATAACATTTACGGTCCTATAAATGTCATTCAATAATGACACGGGTCTTTAAATGAAGTTCGAACAGAAGTTCAAAAAAAATTTCAAAACATGCCTACATGGCTTGCTATTACTTCAGATATGCAACCCGGTTTTTCAAAATGAGGAAAGCACGTCGGCAAAAAGACGGTTGTTCCTAACAACGGGTGAAGTTCACCCGGGCATGGATTACTTCATATCCGTGCATCGCCGATTTAGTGCACGCTTCAGTGCATTATTTATGGTATAAGAAGAGAAGTCTTCTTTGTATACAAATAATTTTCCATCTATGATTCTTCTGAAAATTATTTGTGAGAGACATGGTGGTAACGTGTTGTTTGAAATTCTTTCAGACTTGGATTGTTCATAAAATTTGTCACTCAATCAATGACTACAGCTCGTTAACTCAAATACGGGTCATTGATTGAGGGGGAGAGTGATTTCAAATTTTATATCATCAAACGGGTTTCATGGTTATCTCATAATTGTTAGAAAAGGTTTTTGTAGTTAATGGGGTATTAGTTGAAGAGGAACTTACTAAGCTTTATCTCAAATGGTCAAATGTGTTAGTTGTTAGAAAGATTAGGGCATTATGTGCAATTTGCTTATAGTTTCCTAGCTTTATGTAACTAGAAGGTTCATTTGTGTCACTTTGGAATCCTCGTTTAATCCCCTAAATACTTTAAAACTCAAAATCTAAAAGAAGTTAGAAAACCCATTGTGTTTGATGTTCTTGAATACTCCACATGCATTTGTATGATCTAATTGAATGAGTTTCGAAAGTTGATTGACTTTTGTTAGTCGATAGCTGTTAAATTGTTGTTGACGTATTGCTTGTGCACTCAGGATATGCTTAGGTATGTAGCTATCGTGTTAGAATCTTGTTTATAAGATCCTGAGTTGAATGTTGAAATATGAGTGAATTGCCATGTTCATGATTGCTGCTTGCTCTTCATGCTAGATAGCGGTTTGAAAATTTTCCTGATTATGGTTTGATCATGACATGAATATGATTTTATGAGTAGGCAAACCGCTGCGTGGTAGCGGTTAATGTAGATTTAATCTGTATGTATGCCCATCTTTGTGGATATTCCTATGCAGATTCTATGGCTGATGTGAATGTGCCTGCTCCCACTCAAACCACTTGATCAGATATTCAAACTCCATTGACTGGCTCTGAATTTGCCACGACAACAACATCGGCGGCAACAACAACAACACTTTCACCACCACCACCACTTTCACTTCAACAAAGCATTACTAATTCTGGTCTCGCCGAGTGGGGATCTACAATACTTAGGAAGTTTTGTTGGTGGATGGATAATTGATGTTGACTACTGACTCCCTCAGAGAATCGAATGATCACATCATCTGTGCGTAAAGGTCAACATCACTTGTGTCGTAACAGTTATCTTGTACATCAAAAGTAGTGAATATATAATTGTTGTTATGTGTCAGTGAATGATTGTTTTAATTCAAAATCTTTCAAACCTATCATACATGACACTAATATTCTCCCTCATAGATTGAGGGGGAGCATTAGTATGTTCCATTATCAGCACATATTAAACATGACCACATTTTCTCTCATATTTTCTAAACTTATTTAAATCAATTGAGATCCCAAATCTCAAAAGGTTTGAAATTTTTGATCGGGGGAGAGAATGTGATTTAAATATGAAATCTGATAAAAAGTGATCGTTGAAGACTCAACCAGGAACTCCTTCCTCCATGTGCTAAACAATTTCGAATACCGATGCACATGTTGAGGGGGAGCATTTCTGAAAGATCAAAAACAATTAAGGTACAAATGCTTTGATATCAAATATCACAAGTACCTTGATTGATTTTCAATTGGTTTTAAGGCGAAGAGAACAGTACCACAAGACCGACCTTGCATTTACTTTATTGGTGTTATAAGGATGATAAGGTTAGGTATTCGTTCCCACGATCCCGCCAGATACGGAGGGATCTACCCAGGGACAATCTACTAGTTAGTGTAGAAGTCCTTAGGTATGATTAAAAAAAGAAGCAATGTGAGAATAAAGGAAGAGTGCCGACTGAGATGGAGCTAGTACTGGAACAAACCCAACAAGGTACTAGTCATGAAGTCTCGGTAAGCACTGAAGGGGTTGAAGAATGAAAAAGAAATGTAAAGATAAAGGGTGAAAAGAAAGAAGCCCTCCTTACACATTAGGCAGAAACCGGGTCAATACATATGCTGTCAGAATCACGTAGTTGATTGCTGACATTGAAGACAAGTATCATGGACCCAGTGATATGCTGCACAACCCTCCCTAGCCACTCAAGGTCTCTCAAAAGACTCTTGTTTCATTCACACGGAGATTCACTCATTACTATTGACTCTCTCACTCCGAGTTAGTTGATATTGAAAAGGTGACAGTCTGCTCCAGCCTTCGATCACTAAATCAAAACGCACTATTGAGTCTATAGCCAAGATTTCATCCATAAATCTCATTAGGACACATTTCCAATATGGTTGCTGTTTCATACACCGTGAAAAGTAAGAAAACATATATTAAGAGTCCTACGCAATATCCTTGTGGTATTGCCAGAACATCCGAGTGATACGTAAAGTATTCACAATGAAGATGGAAACCCTTCTAGAGCCAACATCAAACAAGCTCTTGGTAGGTGACATGTGAGATCCTTCATGGATCAAACTAGTGACAAATAGAAAGAAACGATGGGGCGATTCACATTTGAATCAAACTTGTTCCAGGAAATGGATTGACGGATGCTTTTGGAAAACCTTTAAATGTACTCACCAACTGAGTTTCGAGCACATTGATTGTGTAAATTTTCAAACAAAAGTGTTTATGACAGAAATGTGATTCAATTTATAAAACCCTCGTCGTGTTGCATAAAATGTTTATTCAGTGACACGCGAGTGATTTTTCTAATCAATTTCTCATCAATCAGTGGGTATTTAATTCACTGATTCACTCTACCGTGCTGTCTGCTTTGAGACGTTCTGGTATGAGAACATGTTTAGTATGATGATTCTAATGTTAATTCGTTGGATGATTCTTTACAACAAGCTGGAAAGTCCTGTCAAGGAGAATTTTCTTTAAAGGGGATTCTACCTGATCACAGGTCGGTCCTCATGGAACCGAAGGTTAATTCAACCACATCGAGCGAATGACAAAGCCATATTCGTTCTCCAACTTTATTGCTAACTGTTTTATTTCAGATTTATATAAAGATGGTGATGGTGGTAACTAATTCCAGGAGAGACATGTCAATCCACACCCCATGCTCACACGACCAATTCATTATCAAAGGAACATGAAAGTTGAGAGACTTACAACAATGCTTCTGCAACTCTGATGCAAAGTCTCCTGATCCAGAAAAGTGTGAGCATGTCCGTCCAATGGTCACTACATCACATGAAGGTGATACTACAAAGGATGAACTTGGAGATTTACGATGGCTGATGATCTCAAAGAATGCTCAAAGATCACATATGCCAAAGGAACGTTAATCGCACGATCATTGCTTGAAGTACAAAGTGTGCTGAACTTGAAGAATCAAAAGACTACGAGCTAGGAATTTACAGTCTTGTAATAGAATGCTAGAATTCAAAGTGTATTTTCCAGGGTGACCTCCCTTAGGGAGAGATTGTTATGAATATAAATATTCATATGAAAGACTCGGTCACCCCGAGTATCTTTTGGCAGTAGATAGCTTGTAGGCTTTATAGTTATAGTTTAGATATAATTTCACCATGGAGTCGGGTCGGGTCTTTACCCACTGTAGCCCGCTCCATAGCCCACTGGGGCGTTAAGTAAGTTGTATAAATACCCTCTCCCACCAAGGGAGAGGGTTGGAGCTTCTAATCTAATATTCACTTTTCCTTCACTTTCTCTTTCTAGAACTCCCATCCTCCTTCTCTCTCTCTCTCTAAGATTCGGCCAAACACAAGAATCACGAGTGGGTTATGATACCCTATATCTTACAGTACCACTAAATTTAGTGGTACCGTGGTACCATCCCAGACAAGGACGCTCCTAATTTTGTTTTTAGTGGTGAAATTTTATTTGGGGAAGTTTGGAGTTGATTTGGGGGGGAAAATAGCTGTTAGAAATTTTAAACTTATTTTTCCAATTAAAACATTTCTTTATAATTCAAAAATAATTTGTAATGTGTATTTTTGAAAAAAAAATGTTTTGTCATATTGAAAGTGTTAAGTTAAGAACACAAATTCAATTCTTTGATCATTTGTTAAGTTGTAAATTTGTTTGTTCTTGCCTAGAGTGATTTACGTAGAAACGGGATATTTCAACTAAAAACATGTTTATGTTAATTTTAACGTGAAGTGTTTTTACATTTTATTATCATCAAAATGTAGAGATGTCGAAAAATAGAAATAACGTTTTTAGACATTATTTGTATCAACATATTCACTAGAATTTGAGAAAAGAAGGGAAGACAGAGAAAAAGCACAAAATGCTCAAAGAAAAGAGGAAGTAAAAAGTATGAGCGGTACAAAAGATAGACATAGCTTAGAGGAGATAGTCTACAAGTACATTCATGAATCCACAAAAAGACAAGCACAAGAGGAAGAAATTTTAAAGAAGTTTGTTGAAAGCATCGTATCATCTCTTAAGGCTCACGATATCCGAATCAAAAATCTCGAAATAAAAGTGGAACAATGCACCAATGCGATTAAAAAGTGTTTGAAAGAAAAGGATGCAAGAGCAAAAGAGGGCACAGTCGAATCTATTGAAGAAACAAAATTGGTGTCAACTGATGAGGCATCAAATGAACCGACAATCTTTTCCAAAAAAGTCAAGAGGAGACTTGTGAAGGAACAACTTCTGCTTGATAGTTTGGGAACTCTTCCTGTTAATCTACCCTTGGTTGATACAATTAAAAATAAATCTAACGGTATTCAATGTTGGCAGGAATTAATTGACAAGAAGGGTAGCTTGGAAGAAGTCGCATTAATGAGGCTCAATGCCAGGTGCTCGGCTATATTGTGGAATGAATTACCTCCAAAGGAGAAAGACGCCAGAAGTTTTACTCTCCCATGTTTAATTGGTAATCTTAAAATTAGCAATGCATTAGCAGATTTAGGCGCTAGCATTAGCATAATGCCTTATTCTATGTTTACGCGTTTGGGAGTTGGGACTTTGAAACGTATCAAAATGGAAATTGAAATGGCCGAAAAATCCATGCAATCCCCTAAGGGAATAGTGGAAAATGTCTTGGTGAAAATTGATAGGTTTGTTTTTCTAGTAGATTTTGTTATTTTAGAAATCATAGAAGATGAGAAAATCCCGATTATATTGGGAAGACCTATGCTTGCCACAACCCACACTAAAGTAGATGTTTATGGGAAAAGAATGACCTTAGAAGTAGTAGGGGAGGATATTACTTTTAAAGCTAACAAAATTGTGTCCATTCCCCAAAGGGGAAATGTTTGTGTAGTCAATCAGGTACAAGAGCTTGAAGAATTTGATCTGGAAGAATTTCTAAATAGTGACAAAGTGGTTCAAGGAAATTATTTGGAGCATGACGATCTCTCGCCAGTCAGAAACTTTGACGTTTTCGTAGACTTCGAAGAAAATGATCAAAGGACAGGAATGGAGATTGAAGATTCGAACCAAGAGCTAAACTTTATGGATTTGGTTCCATGGCAGGAGAATAATAGCAACACAAGCATGCAACCAATCCAACCTCAATTTCTTGAAGCAAGCACGGGGGTTCACCATCGGAACCCCTACAATTTGCAGCTTACTTGCAAAATCGGGTTTGTTGACTTTCACTCTTTCATTAACACATGCTCCCTAATAAATATCATGTCTAAGGAATGTTATAATCAAATTATGAATAAGGAATTGGAATATAAGGGAAATAACTTTCTTGGAGTGGCCAGTAATGTTCACATATTTATTGGAATCTATACATTTCTAGTAGATTTTATGGTATTTGATGACACAAGCGAGTTTGTAGAAAATGAGTTACAATGAGTTATTCTAGGAAAACTGTTCAAGGAAATATAAGGGCTTGAGGAAGATGCTATTAAGGGGCTAGTCTGGCTAACAAGTAAAAACGATAAAACCATTTTTAGAATGCCAAGATTTGTGGCCAATTTCAAACATTGGACGAAGAAATAGTTAAGCAAGGCCAGATCTCTTCTAGAAATTAGTCAAGAAGATAAAGCCAATGGCTACAATTATGCCTATCAAAAGATTAAAGATTTCTACAAGGGGTGCTTAGAACTTGGAGATAAGTACAAGAGGGGTGAGAAGGTTATTGATTGGATAGAACGTGAACGTGTTAGCTTCCACGAGATGACTAATAACCATTATTGACCATGGACTTGATTCTAACTTAAAGTCTCGTTAATAAACAAAAGTGCTTTTTTGGGAGACAACCCGAATTATCCCTTTCCTTCCTTTTTATTAGTGTAGTTTGGTTTGGTACGCTTTGTTATAACTTTTTGCAGGTATTGAACGAAGAAGGATGGCTTGGAAACGCACCATGGATTTTTTCACTCCTGGAATTCGTCTCAGAAAGTTTCTACAGTGTAACCCTGTACTTAGGTTACGTCGTAACCATCCTCAGACATCTGTAATTTCGACAGGTCTAATTACTTACGGCGTAACTCAATCCATGAGTTTACGCCGTAATCTTCCCCTGTACTAGAAAAATTTTAATTTAAAATAATTTGCATTCCATAACCTTGTATTAGTTTTTAAATGAACTTTGTGGGTGTGTTCTCTGTAAACCCTCACGAGACTTCACTCGTCCACTCGGGACACCGAGTGGTTTACAAGGCTTGTTACATACGCTGAATGCAACCGTGATTCCTACGAAAGAGAGTTACGTTTTTATTTGTTTTTCCTTTTTATTTTTTTGATTAATGCTTGTTGGTAGTGTCGTGATTTCAGGGATTTGAAGTTTGCTTATGGAGGCGCAATAAAGGCACGTCTTTTCAAAGTGATCCTTCTACCATTTTTGGAGCAAATTTCAGGGGAGTTCTCGTTCCAATTCTACTTTTCCCTTTTTATTATTACATATTTCCGTACAAAAGGGATTTTGTACATTTCAAGTGGGGGGTCGGGAGTAGAATTATAACTCGAACTTTATTTGTCCGTTTTTCTAGTTTATTTTGAAAAATTATGCAATTTTGAAAAAATTTGACATATTTTTCTTAACCAAACTAGAATAGACCTTAGCCAAGCACACTATACCCCTTGATTTCATTGGTGAGGTTTAGCCTTTCATTTTCCCCATATTACTCAAATCCACCAAATATTGAGTGTGTCGGTAGTATTGTAAACTTTAGAACTTGGCCTTTACATCATTTTGAGACCATAGACGAGTAGTGTGTCGAGTTAGCTTGATACATTTGGGAGGGATAGTTTGAGAAGGCAGTGTTTTAGGATTTACACCAAATAGCCCATATGTGTATTATTGTGTGTGTTTATCGATTAGTCACCTCGACTTTTCGACCCCCGTGTAAACCCTTTTATTTCAATCACCTTTAGTGCAAGATACCCCTAGTTACACCCTTTCGAGCCATTCTTTTCGTTTCTTTACCCATATTCTTTATTGTTTCGCTACACCTATTCGCCTTAGCCTACTGTGTAGTCTTGGTTCATGATTGGGAAGTTGTCATTTGCCTAAGTTTGAGGTTCAGGTAGAGAGATTTGGGAATCACGCCAACATTGAAGACATATTTTTGAAGATCATTGAAGACCCCCCCCCCCCCCCATCTTATTCATATATGATTCATCTCAAGTGGGGGGATGTCTTATTTATTTGTTTATAGTTTTGAAAAAAAAAATAAATAAAAATAGTAGTTTGTTCATTGTTTATTGTAAAGGGATAGTGCAAACATTATAAGCACTAATCCTCATGGAGCTTATTGGACTAGTAATGAGGAGCTTTACTTCGGTCAAATTCATTTGAAGACATGAGTTGGTGGCTAATCTTCACCAACTAGTATTTTGAAGACCAAGTTAGTGTGTTCCTCATATGACATCTACTTATGGCACACTAACTTGTTACATTATGATCCGGTTTTCGTGACTTGAAGCTTGGATTTTGGATGGACGGTGGGCGGTAATGACTCGGTTGTAGGCTAAGACTATTTGCTCGTTATTTTTATTGTTGGGAATTAAATATTCTGAAGTTAGAGTATCTAAGATAAAGGTACTGCTAGTTCAAAGTCAAGGTACTGCTAGAGCAAGAAAGGTACTGCTAGACCAAGATCAAGGAAGGTACTGCTAGTACAAGTTCAAAGGTACGGTTAGTGCAAAATGGTACTGCTGGTCAGTGAGTCATCCTGCTGCTGAGTGGATAAGATTGAAAAGATATTTATTGTATTTTGGTCAACAATATACGGTAGATAATATCTTACCCCATGTGCTTAGTTAACAATTTGTGTACATAGATACATGTTGTATCTTATGTACTAACACTCAAGATAAGTTAACCAAGTAAGTCGGCTAGACTTTAAGCAATATGTAAAGATCTTCTTGGACTATAAAAGAAGATCTTAGTCGTGATATTATATGTGTCAAAATAGTTATTCAAGTAACTAAGAACTCATAACTGTTAGTACATAGAACAAACAAAAACAATATCACAAGCCATAAGAACATAAGATTCAAGGTTTTGTAACCCTAGTGATAGTTAAGATTACTCGTATTATTTTGAATAATATTGAATCGTTTGGTGATAATCTTTATGTGTTCATTGCTAACTAACAAACATAACATTTCCATTTCCATAACATATACAACCTTCTAAGTGTGATTGAGTGAATTCCACGCACTTAATCATATTAACACAACATATCATACACACAAAGTCACAAGGTTTAACCACCTTAATCGTGTGTCTAGAATCCTAGCAAGTGGTATCAGAGCCAGGCTGATATTGTTGTTATTAGAAGAAAACAGAAATGGATGTACAAGATGTTCAAACCAATATTGCTGCAAAGTTGCCCATGATCAAACCGAATGAGTTTGAGTTATGGAGGATGAGAGTTGAGCAATATTTTATGGTACAAGATTATGCTCTTTGGGACATAATTCAGTATGGTGATTCCTTCACTCTAGGCTATTCAGATGTTCTTGTTGAATGGAAAACAGTTAGAAAAAGAAATACTGGACCAGTTTCAAATGAAGAAAAGATACAAAAGAGAAATGATCAGAAAGCAAGAAACTTGTTGCTTATGACCATTCCTGGTGAGCAGATGCTATCTTTTAGCAAATATCTTGATGCAAAAACTCTTTTTGAAGAGATTTGTGCATGGTTTGGTGGTAATGAAACTACCAAAAAGGCACAGAAGAAATTACTAAAGCAACAATTTGAAAACTTTACTGCTTTTAGTAATGAGTCTCTTAATAAGCTATTTTCAAGACTACACAAGCTTGTAAGTCAGTTAGCTGTGTTGGGTGTTGAGACAGAGAAGGAAGATCTCAACATGAAGTTCTTGAAAAGTCTACCTAATGAATTCCATACTCATGTTATTGTCTGGATGAACAAACCAGAAATTGAAACAATGAAACTTAATGATTTGTTCAATAACTTTAAAATTGTTGAACAAAGTCTAAAGAGGGGTGGAAATTATGGTACTAGTTCTGGGAATGCTACACTCTTGTCAGTTCCTAGTGTTAGTCATTCAGAAGAGGTAGATGAAGTTGAAAGTGTTTCTAATGCTACTTATGGTATTCCTTCTACTAGTTTACAAAAGGATGTTGCTGGACTAGGAGATCCAACATTTTATGCCTTTATAACCAGTCAATCTAGTGGTTCTCCTCTAAATCATGAAGACCTTGAGCAGGTAGATGGTGATGATTTGGAAGAGATGGATATTAAGTGGCAAGTTGCTTTACTTAGCATGAGGGCTAAGAAGTTTTGGCAAAAAACTGGAAAGCAAATTACCATAAATGGTAATGATACTGCTGGTTTGATAAGAAGAAAGTGGAGTGTTTCAACTATCATAGGTTAGGACACTTTGCTAAAGAATGTAGAAGCCCAAGGAAGCAGGATAATAGGAACACATGGTATAAGCAAGAGAGGAAGAAGGAAGTACTGGTGGAAGAGCCAACGGCTATGCTGGCTATTGATGGTATTGGATACGATTGGAGCTCTATGGCTGTTGAAGAGGAAGCACCACCAAATGCTGCTCTTATGGCCAATGAATTTGCTCTAATGGCCTTTTCTGATTCAGAGGTAGATACCATTCCTACTTGTACTAATTCATGTCCTAATCTTAAAATTTATGAAGACATTAAAAAGAGATTTGATGCTTTTAGAGAAGAGTTAATTGATGCCCTTCATAATTTAGCTAATCATAAGAGGTGTGTAGGAGTTCTAGAAAAACAAATCCAACATTTTCAAAAGAATGAATCTACTTTTACTGATGACTTAAATGCTTTAAAAAGAGGAATAGCATTTAGAGATGAATTACTTAATGATCATAGTAGACGTTTATCTGAAGTCAAAAATGAAAAAGAAAATGTTAAGGTTATTATAGATACTTTAGCTCATGCCTCAGAAGGAATGAATAAGATTTGGGAAGCTCAAGTAATTGATAAAGCTAATTCAAGTGTAGGTTATAAAACTGTCCCTCCACCATACAGAGGTGTTCATTCACCTCCAGGTGTTGACCTAGCACATACAGGTTTAGCTGAGTTTCAAGAACCAATCATGGAATATGGTTCTAAGGCTAGTAAGAGTCCTAAGGTAGAAAAGATAAGTAAAAGTTTAGATAAAACTTTACTTTATCAGGACAAGGTGTCCTTTGCTAAGAAAGGAGAAACTATAGTTGTTGAAGATTGTACAACTGATAGTGATGATGAAGAAGAACAGGTTATGTCTAAACCTGTAGTGGTTAAGAAAGTAGGAACAAAGGTTCCTAAGATAGTCAATCACAACACTAACAGGCCTAAATCAAACATTAAGCATGTTAGGCATCCAGTTAGATATTGTGAACAATATAGAACCACCAACAAGCCCAGAGGTAACCAAAGGAATTGGAACAACCTCAAGTCTAACCAATTAGGTGACGACTTTGTTTTTTATAATAAAGCTTGTTATACATGTGGTAGTTTTGACCATCTTGCAGTTTTCTGCAACCAATGGGTATCTGGGTATGAAAATAATAGGGTGAACTACAAAAGGCAAACTCCTCAAACTCACTTTCACTCTAACACTCATAGAACAAAGCCCAGAACAGTCTCAAACAAGTCTGGACCAAAAGGTCCTGCTAGACCAAAAGGTCCTGCTAGCACAGACAAAAAGGTACTGCCAGTACAAATAGAAGGTACGGGTAGAACAAAAGGTACGGATAGACCATTGATGACTGTTAACCCAAAACCAACATCTAAGGATGCAAAAACAACTTTCAAACATGCATCTACAACTGTTCTAAGGCCCATTCAAACAAAGGCAGTGGTCCATAAACAAATTTGGAGACCAAAGAGTTCAACTACAAAGTTAGCAGACTCTGCTACTAAGCATGTGGTTCACTCTGCTGCTAAGGGAAAAAGGGAAAATGCTGTTAAGGCCTCAGCATGTTGGATTCTTAAATCCAATGTTGCATCAACTGTCCTTAAAAGATTAAATTACATTGATGCAAGAGGCAGATCCAAGTCAGTAATGGCTTGGATCCCCAAAAGAAACTAACACTCTTATTTGTATGCAGGAACATTCAATTGATAATCAAGAGGATCAAGGATACTCAGATAGTGGATGTTCAAGGCACATGACAGGCAACATGTCTTATCTCTCAGATTTTGAAGCTTTCAATGGAGGATATGTTACCTTTGGAGGGGATGTTCGTGGCAAAATTTCTGGTAAAGGTACAATCAAAACCGGAAATTTAGATTTTGAAGATGTGTGCTATGTAAAAGAGCTAAATTATAATCTTTTTAGTGTCTCACAACTGTGTGACAAAAAGAATAATGTTCTTTTCTGTGAGACTGAATGTCTTGTACTTTCTCCTGATTTTAAGATGCCTGATGAAAGTCAAGTACTTCTTAGAATTCCTAGAAAGGGCAATATGTACAGTGTAGACATGAAGAACATTATTCCTAAAAAGAATTTAACTTGTCTTGTTGCAAAGGCCACATTGGATGAATCAATGAAATGGCATAGAAGGCTTGGTCATATTAATTTCAAAACCATAAATAAAATTGTTAAGAATGGTTTGGTAAGAGGTTTACCTCACAAAAGATTTGAAAATGATCAAACATGCATTGCTTGTCTAAAAGGCAAACAACACAAAGCCACTTGTAAGCCCAAGATTTTTAACTCTATCAATCAACCATTGTTTATGCTTCATATGGACTTATTTGGACCTGTTTCAGTAAGGAGTATGCAACATAAGAAATATTGTCTAGTTATTACTGATGACTATAGCAGATTTACATGGGTTTTCTTTCTATTTTCTAAGGATGAGACATCAAGCACCCTTAAGACTTTCATAACAGAAATAGAAAACCTAGTAAGCAAGAAAGTAAAAGTCATTAGATGTGATAATGGGACAGAGTTTAAGAATAGAGTTATGGATGATTTCTGCAAAGAAAAAGGTATTAGGAGAGAATATAGTGTTGCTAGAACTCCACAACAGAATGGAGTGGCTGAAAGAAAGAATAGAACACTAATTGAAGCTGCTAGAACAATGTTAGCTGATTCTAAGCTACCTATAATCTTTTGGGCAGAGGCAATCAACACTGCTTGCTATGTTCAAAATAGAGTTTTAGTTGTGCAGCCTCACAATAAGACATCATATGAACTTTTTAATGGTAGAACTCCTGCAATAGGATTTCTTAGACCTTTCGGATGTCATGTGACAATTCTCAATACCTTAGACCATTTAGGAAAATTTGATGGTAAAGCAGATGAAGGTTTCTTAGTTGGATATTCTCTTGTTAGCAAAGCTTTTAGAGTTTATAACTTAAGAACTGAGAAAGTACAAGAAGAACTACATGTGGAGTTTTTAGAAAACAAATCCAATGTAGTAGGTCAAGGACCAAAATGGATATTTGATCTTGAGTATCTAACCAATTCTATGAATTATATACCTGTTGTTGCAGAAACTAATAATTTTTTAGGTTCACAAGCAACAAATGAGGCAGAGTTAGAGAAGGATCAAAATGATGGCACAATGCCAATATGGTCAAATGCAAGTGTGGAATCAACTTCAACAAATGATGTATCTTCTTCTAGTAAAGCTACAGGAGATGTTGAAAATGACAACAAGGATGATGGAACAAAAGAACAACTCAATATTTCAAATGTTGATGGTACTGCTGAGACAGAGCAAGGTACGGCTAGTACCTATAAAGGTACTATTGGTACATTTGGAGGTACGGCTAGTTCATTTGAAGATACTGCTGGTCCTTCAAACTCAAAAGATGCAGAGTTCCAAGAAGATGAAGTGGATTTGGGTAATCTTCCACCATCTTATCAAGTTCCTTCTACACCACACACAAGGATTCACAAAGTCCACTCCCTGGATAATGTGATTGGAGATGTACAATCCGGTGTGAAGACAAGACATCAATTGATGACTTCAGACCAACAAGGGCTTCTTGATGCCCTTTATGCTTCAAAACAGCATGAGCTTTCAAACTCTTGCTTGTTTGTATGTTTTCTCTCACAAGATGAACCAAAGAAAATTCTGACAGCCCTAGATGATTCAAGTTGGTTAGAGGCCATGCAAGAAGAGCTTCTTCAGTTCAAGATTCAAAAGGTTTGGGTGCTAGTTGATTTACCTAGGAATGCAAAGGTGATTGGCACTAGATGGGTTTTTAAGAATAAAAGGGATGAAAGGGGCATTGTGATTAAAAATAAAGCTAGATTAGTAGCTCAAGGGTACACACAAGAAGAAGGGATAGACTATGATGAGGTTTATGCTCCAGTAGCAAGGATTGAGGCAATTAGGCTTTTCTTAGCTTATGCTTCATTTTTAGGTTTCACAGTCTACCAAATGGATGTCAAGAGTGCATTTTTATATGGTAAAATTGAAGAAGATGTGTATGTTTCACAACCTCCAGGCTTCATTGACCCATTACATCCAAACAAAGTGTACAGAGTAGTGAAAGCTCTATATGGCCTTCATCAGGCACCAAGAGCTTGGTATGCAACACTAGCTTCCTACTTATTAGAAAATGGATTTCAAAGAGGAAAGATTGATCAGACACTTTTCATCAAACAGCACAAGAAGGATCTTCTGTTAGTGCAGGTGTATGTGGACGACATTATCTTTGGATCTACTAGGAAGGAGATGTGTTTAGAATTTGAGAAGCTTATGAAAGATAAGTTTCAGATGAGTTCTATGGGAGAACTCACATTCTTTTTGGGTTTGCAAGTTAAGCAATTATCTGAAGGCATATTTATTAATCAAGACAAATATGTTGCAGAGATACTTAGAAAATTTCAATTTGCTGATTCAAAAATAGCAAGAACACCAATGGACTCTGAGAAGCACCTTCTGAAAGATGAAGATGGAGAAAATGTAGATGTACACACTTACAGATCTATGATAGGCTCTTTGATGTACCTTACATCATCTAGACCTGATATCATGTTTCCTGTTTGTGTTTGTGCAAGATTTCAAGTAACTCCAAAGGTTTCTCATTTAACTGCAGTCAAGAGAATTTTTAGATATCTCAAAGGTCAACCAAGGTTGGGTATATGGTATTCTAGGGAATCTCCTTTTGACTTGGTAGCATATTCGGATAGTGATTATGCTGGTGCTAGCTTGGACAGAAAGTCAACAACTGGAGGATGTCAATTCCTTGGGTGTAGACTTGTCTCATGGCAGTGTAAGAAGCAAACAAGTGTGGCAAATTCAACAACTGAAGCTGAATATATAGCTGCTGCAAGTTGCTCTAGTCAAGTTCTATGGCTTCAAAACCAACTCCTTGATTATGGGTACAATTTCTTAAACACTGTTATTCATATTGATAATAGTAGTACAATTTGTATTATTATAAATCCAGTGCAACATTCTAAAACAAAACACATTGAAATTAGACATCACTTTATTAGAGATTTCAATGAGAAAAGATTAATTCAAGTAATGAAAATTGCTTCAGAACATAATTTTGCAGATCTACTTACAAAAGCTTTTGATGTTGGAAGATTTCAGTACTTGGTAGCAAGTATTGGAATGCTTAATCTTTGAATTTTTCAAATAATGTGTTTATGCCAATAAATTTTTGTTGGTACTGCTGGATTTATAAGGTACTGCTAATGTATCATAAGGTACTGCTAAGCATATAAGGTGCTGCTAGTACAAATGTAAATTGTGTTATTCATACAGTTAGTCCTATGTTTATTCTAATGCAAGACAAGTACTTTGTACATTGTTCTTTTGGTTTTAGACTAACTTTTTCAGGTATGAATTTGTGAACACAAAGGCGATTTCAAGTGAAATGGAAGCAGCAGAATTGAGAATTTTAGTTGCTACATAATACGTTTATGATGCACTTAGTTTGGGAATTTAAAACTCCTTAAAACTACTTTCTTGAAATCTAGTTATGATATTTCACATTGAATTGATGACTTAGTTGATCAGATAGTAACTGATGCAACTCACTTTCTATCATTTTATACTTTTAAGTATAATGTGCAAGTCTGAGGACATCTGATAGAAAGAACAGCTAGTAAAAGTGAATCTAACACTTGTGTTAGAGGCAACAATTACTATGAGCTGGAAACCCTGTCAAGAAAGCCTTTTGAATAGGTTTATCTTCACACAGGCAGTTATTTATAACTGAAAAACATTGGTTCTCACACAACCAGAGGTTGCTTTAAACCGAAATTTTGATTAAGTGTCTGTTATACACTTGATCCCTTCAAAATGGTTGAAAGTAGTATGATTTTTCAATTCTAAAATCATGAACATACTACTAAGTCAAAATAATTTCTTAAAAGGATTTTCAAGAGATTCACAAAAACCATTCATTAATGGACTATGAATCAAAATGTCCACTGATTTACCTCTCATAGGAGTTAACACACCTAGAAGTGATGAGGGCAGTAACTTAAACTCTTAAGGAATTGATGGCTTCATGTACAATATTGTCTGACAACAAGTTCACATTGATAGATCAGTCAAAGGTACATAGTGAGATCTTCCAAACAAGGGGAGGATAAATTTTATTTGCTTCAGGGGAGGTAACAATCTCAGGGGAGGAAATAATAACCCAAAAAAAGGAAGAAAAACTCAATGTTATGGAAGGAGAAGACAAGAGCATACAAGATGATGACATAGAGGTTGAAAATGATAAGAATAGATCATATATTCAGAAGGGATGAAGCATTCCTAAAGGAGAAAGTTCTATCTAGATCAAATGAAGGAAAGTTTCAATTTCAGTTCATTATGTTTGTTCATCACTTGCAAAGGCATGCTGATAGATGATTTCACTTGTTGAAACAAGCATCCAAGATACACAGCATCATTGCCTCTTATAGTTCCTCCATCCAAGGAAATTGCACCATCTTTTAGTCCAAGATTGGTTCAATGTTTTGATATTGCTAAAGTCAAAAGAAGAACAAAGCAGTTTAGTTCAGAATAGAAGAATAGTTCAGATTCATGAAGTGTTTGAAAGATCTTCACAAGTCCTCATTTAATTCAGAAAACATGTTTGAAATGGTTCACATGTTTAGGGGAGGATTGTTGGGAATTAAATATTCTGAAGTTAGAGTATCTAAGATAAAGGTACTGCTAGTTCAAAGTCAAGGTACTGCTAGAGCAAGAAAGGTACTGCTAGACCAAGATCAAGGAAGGTACTGCTAGTACAAGTTCAAAGGTACGGTTAGTGCAAAATGGTACTGCTGGTCAGTGAGTCATCCTGCTGCTGAGTGGATAAGATTGAAAAGATATTTATTGTATTTTGGTCAACAATATACGGTAGATAATATCTTACCCCATGTGCTTAGTTAACAAGTTGTGTACATAGATACATGTTGTATCTTATGTACTGACACTCAAGATAAGTTAACCAAGTAAGTCGGCTAGACTTTAAGCAATATGTAAAGATCTTCTTGGACTATAAAAGAAGATCTTAGTCGTGATATTATATGTGTCAAAATAGTTATTCAAGTAACTAAGAACTCATAACTGTTAGTACATAGAACAAACAAAAACAATATCACAAGTCATAAGAACATAAGATTCAAGGTTTTGTAACCCTAGTGATAGTTAAGATCACTCGTATTATTTTGAATAATATTGAATCGTTTGGTGATAATCTTTATGTGTTCATTGCTAACTAACAAACATAACATTTCCATTTCCATAACATATACAACCTTCTAAGTGTGATTGAGTGAATTCCGCGCACTTAATCATATTAACACAACATATCATACACACAAAGTCACAAGGTTTAACCACCTTGATCGTGTGTCCAGAATCCTAGCATTTATTTTTCACCAATTATGTGCATCCTATCTCTTATCCTACCCTTTAGTCATGAATCGTGCTTAGGTAAGGGAGTGAGTAGTCATTGGTGTTGATGTAAGTTTTGTAGGACCTCACAAGGAAGTTTTACAATCCTCTAGGCAGTGTACCTAACCGTTGTAGTGTAGTATAGGTAAGTCCTGGGGATTGATCGTTCTCTAGGGTAATAGTCTCGCAATAGTTGTAGAAAGGTCGAAGTGTATGTCGAGATAGGTCTAGAGGTGAGGGATGATTCTTTTTGTGATTTTATATTTTATAAAAGCAAGTAAAAATCTCGGGTTTTGGAAGAGTGGGCGGAATTAGTTGCTAATCAACTAACCCAAAACTAATAATTAAACTAAAGTAAATTAAAATAAACGGAAAAGTAAATTGGTGATAACTCTTATGATAGGAAAAGTAGTGTTTATTTAGACATCTTTACTCCCTAGTTATCTCCTATTGATTTGTTGAATTGTCACGTAATTGTTTTAATTGAAGCGTTGTATTCCTTAATATTGGTCGTGGGGAGGTGCCGAAGTCCCCAACTCTATGAACATTAGTCTCCCCTAAAACCCTTAAATTCTATTAAGTTTTCTAGGATCTACATGCAAGCCGTAATTCACATAATAAATACAACGAGGAAAACCAATAGTGCACTCTATGGTTGCGTTTTATAAGACGTTGAAGCTAATACATATAAGAACTTAGCCAGTTTTTTTATCCTAACGCGAGGCAATCAATTAAACAAGAGACGGCAAATCAATTATCAATAACTAGGTTTCATTAGATATAAGCAAACACTTATAAACTTAAGCTAGCATGTTAAAGTAAAGAGAAGATAAACATATAATCAAACAATACATATACATATCGAATGATCAAAGGAATAACTTACATCTATTGAAACATGAAGTTCAAAGGCTGTAAAAGCCTTACAAAAGCAGTAAAAATCGTCTAGGGTTTGCCTCTCCAAAGTGTTACACGAATTAATGAAAACATGCGAAAGTATATATAGATTTACAATTGTGACGACGTCACTTGCAAAGTGTGACGCCGTCAGCTCGCCTCCAATTAGGGTTTCGTATTCTTCAAGTCGCCGTTATGACGACATCGCTTAGGATCTCTGACGCGGTCATGTGATGTCTGAAGCCGTCACTTTGTATTTTCTCTGAGCCGTCACTTGTTAAGTTTGAGTGAAATCTTGGTCTTCAAATACACCTGACGCCGTCAGGTTATAAGGTCTTCAAATTTCACTGAGGCGTCGCTTGTTAATTCTGAGCCAAAAATCCATCTTCATTTGCAAGTGACGGCGTCACGTTGTAACTTGTGACGCCGTCAGATCTCCTTATCTGACAGAATTTGAGACTTCTCCATTTCCTTCACTTTTTCGTCATTTCAAGCCCAAAACATGCCATTTTCCAGATTTCTCGTCCCATGTACCTAAAATGCAAAAAGAAATGATTTAGGGCAATATTTGATCATATAAATAAGATTTTGGCATTAAATGACCCCTTAAAAAGGTACCAAATAATTCCTCATCTGGTGTCTTGGCCATGGATTTAGTCATGTATCGATGGTCTTTGTCGCCTTCGCCTTAACATGTTAGTAATGACAATTCACCCTAGCCTATTAAATTTGTTCACCCAACGTTGCCTTTAAGGATTGTCTTGACCTTAGCCCTAGTGGTGGAGATTTGTAACCGCCAAGCCTATGATAGAATACATGCTATGACTGTGCAATGAGTGACCACCCCGAAATTGACACTTAGAATAGAGTGAGTATGAGTGTTTTGTTCCCATTTCGTAAGGTGTTCGGCTTTGATAAATTCTAGCATAGGAAGTTTTTAAACACACATTTTCCAAGTCTCTTGGGAGATATCTTTATGAGAATGATTCTAATAAGGTTTGCTTGAGGGCAAGTAGAATTCAAGTGGGGGATATTTGATAACATCAAATAGTCCTGATATTTTAGTTTCAATTTCCCCATAATATGCTCATCATTTGTATTGTTTTACTTGAAAATATACTCTTATTTCTTAATATTTAACTTTCAGGTTATAAATGAGCATAGGAACAAAGAGATGCGGATTTAGAAGGTTATTAATGTAAATATACAAAAGTATGCTGGCCAGACAAGAGTTACGGCGTAATTCCATACTACACTTACGCCGTAACTAGGATTTACACTAGAAGACCAAAGTCAACGCAGTTCAAGGTTATGGCGTAACTCCACAACATAGTTACGCCGTATATATTTCCAGACTTAGAAGAATTTTTATGGTCAAGATACTTACGTCGTAACCCATTTGCAAGGTTACGGCGTAAAAGTAATGAAACTCACTATGAGAGTTTTACGGTCGTAACCCATTCTTAAGGTTACGCCGTAAATAATTTACTATGGATAAGATCGTCTGAGATACGATGTTTACGGCGTAACCAATTCACAAGGTTACGCCGTAACTTTGACGAGGCTATAAATACGAGCCCTAATTCTGCATTTTCACATAACTTCCCAACACACAACACCAAAGGACGTAAAAGGACATCTAGAGGGACGATATTCAGCAGCATACGGAGCATTTTCAGGGAGAATTCATACCATTTACTACATAAGTTTTAGTATTTTATATCAAACATTTGTATTTAATTCAATGTCTTTCATTATAATCTTAACATTAAATTTCCAGCTTTATTTAATATGATCGGCTAAACACCTTTGGTGTTAGCCTAGTTATGAAATTTTTATTGCCATGATTTAGTTTTCTCGTTTTCGTATCGCTTTATGTGTATATTTTCTTTGCTTATTTGTGGACACCTTCGTTTCGGTAGTATTAATATTTGGTAGTATCTAGGAAGATAGGAGAATTGACCACCGGACCCTAGACGAATAGGTTGCGAGTAGTGGTACGAATTGACCATAGGACTACCACTATCTTGTGTGCGAATTGACCATAGGATCACCTACCAAACGGAGATGCTTAAGAATTTAAGGGGAAACCTAAGTTCCGAGAGGCCGGGTTTCCATAGAATAAGTCTAGATTGTAGCTAGTACTTAATGACTCTACATAGGTTAACCCACAAACTCTGAACTCTGGCAATCGCATGGTTACAGAATAGGAACCTATGGAACATAGGCTAGACGAATTTACCTGAGGATTCTAGCGACATTTACCCCCATATGAAGCGATAGAAAACATTATTAGGAAAACTTAATTATGGCGTAACAAGATTAGTAATTAGGCTAGCACATTTCTCCCTACTGATTATCTCTTTCATTTTTATTTGCTTTCGCTTTTATTTTCATTTCATTAGTTTAATTATTAGTTTAATCAAAACCCCCTTTAAAATCAGTGACATTAGAACTTAGATTATATCCGCACTCATAGCTCTTGGGACGACCTCGGCTTTACTGATTACTACACTACACACGACCAGGTACACTGCCCGTTAGTTCATAGGTAGACCTTAGGTAGATGAGAAATTATAAATAGTAAAACCTGGTCTGAAATCCAGCATCAGTAGAGGTCACCGCTGCTATTACAACGGATAAGGAGCTTGCAAGTTCAGTAATCCTTCTCTATTCGTCAAATTCAACATAAACTTTATTATCTCTAGTAAATTTACGTACTTAAATTAGGTTTTAATAATATTAGGGGTGATCAGAATGTTGTGAAGGTGTAATGGTTTACGATGGGTAGCAAAAAACTATGTCCCATACAAATAACATGTATAGATTGACCATTGTCAACATATACAGGATAATAAATACTTTTATTACAAAAAAAAAAGTAAGTGTACATGTGTTATCCGCCAAGTGTGAGGATGCCCCCGTGTCCATGTTCCATGCGGGGTCAGGTAATGCCATCAGTTGAAAAGCTTGAGGAATCATGGTAGGAGCATACGGGTAACCACCAAAATCTGAGAGTCGAAACCGAGGTTGCCGGTAGATAAGTGGATACGTGGGTTACTGAAATTGGCATGGTCAACCAGGTTGGGCCTGTGAACTATTAACAAGAACCAGTTGGTGTGACTGGACCGGTTGGGCTGGTGGTCCAGTAGCTTTTGTTGCAAGAAGAACTTGTAAATATATATGTACAAGCAAGCAAAAAAAATGGTAAAAAAAAATTTAAGAACACACAACAAATTTGGTTGTGGTAGACGAGGGTTTAAGCGAGTTACGGAGGATCTTTTGTGGCTTTGATATCATATTAGATAATGTAAAGTGCATGCCTTTATTATTATTAATGTGCCATATATATAGAGTACAAGATAACTTGATAAATAAGCTAACATATTATTCCATTCCATTCGTTATTCAAATAATACTTGGACATTAATAAACCAGTAATACTTGGACTAATCGTTATTCCATTCCATTCGACAAATAGCGTCTTGATAATCAAAAGATTGCTTAGACATGAATCGTGTAAATTCCACTTTCCAGAACATATCTACCCTATTAATTGCCTTGAGGTAAAAGAAATTTATTTAAGGATAAGACTAGAATGAACACTTGATGTTTAAGCAAAAGAAAGAGAGCAAAACGTGAAGAATAATTATATACATGTTGTTATGAAAGAACAGAGCCATCTTTAAGGGGAATGAAAGCGGTGCAATTGCACAAGCCACGCTTGACAAGGGCCACATATATTCATGCACTTTTATTATATATATACACACTATATAAGCCTTGAGTTTAATTAGTTCACGCACTACTGATACATGTGTATTTTTTGTGTGTGTGTGTTAAAGGCCTTTTTGTGGTTATTGAACGGGACCGAAATTCATGAGACGGCTTTATGAATGAAAGACCAAAACCATGTTTTATAGTAAACAAAGTGACTTTTGGTGGAAAGTCGCGTCTATTCATGAATGCTTACCAACTTTTGCTCAAATTTGGTTTCAGGAATTATACATATGTTTCTTGAACGGGACTTCAGTATCCACTCCAATCGACGCCTTAGAAGTTTAAATTTGGTTTCAGGAATTATACATATGTTCCGTATGTTTGATTTCTGTGTGTGTGAATGTGAATGTAAATTTTATTTTTGTTAATTGCTCGATTTTTGGTTCATGCTATGTAATGTAATGTTTACGCTCATTTATTTTATAGGTTTTTGGTTAGATGAATGAAAAATTGCTTATTTGATTGTGGTTAAATTATTTTATTTGGCTGTTTTCTATCTATAATTATTTGTTGTTGGTTCTTAAGCTATACAAACTAGTTATATAGGTGGGGATAGACTTTATTCATGCATGATTTAAATTGATTTAAATTGTTTGAGTCTCCATACCCCGCCCCGGCGGGATTGGGTATATATCGTTGTTGTTGTTGATTCAAATTGTTTGTGTTCTTGATATACCTGTCCATGAGATTTCTGCTAACCATCCTAGGAGTTGTATGCTGTTGATTTCTGCTTCAGCACTTGTGATGGTGCAAATGAATTAGGTTTATTTCAGACTTCAAATTTACAGCAAGGATCATTAAGAGCGATCAAGCATAAAATGTTGTATTTGAATTAATGATGGCATTCAATTCATTATTTTTAGCTATTTTGTCCATATGTATAAGATTATGAAGATAATGTGTGAGTTAACTAATAACAATCCATGTTAGTTATACATAAAGGGGAAACCTTTTTCAAGTGTGTGTTGAAGCATAAGGAGTGTTTGTTTCATTAAGATGTTTTAGGTCTGAATCTGACTACCACATCTTACCAGTAAGAGGTGGCTAGAAAGTCTAAATCTGAACGAAATAATGTTGTTTGTTTTTTTATAATTGTCCGAATGATTTTAAGTGCTCGTTTTTGCAATTTATTAAAGTAACTTATGTAGATATGAAACAAGACTTTTTATCATAAATATAACATAGTTAATAAACCATCAAATATATTATATTAACACGAGTTTTCAATCTCTTATCGAGTAAGAGGCAGTAAGACAAGTCCCCAACCTCTTACTGAGTAAGATGTTATATGTCTAACTGGGTCTGACTCAAAAAAAAAAAAAAAAAAACAAGCAAAACGTCTGACCACCTCTTACTGGTAAGAGTAAGAGGGCTAGTAAGATTTTTTTTTTTTAAAAACAAACACACCCAAGGGTTCTTGATTTATCTGACTAAGAAATCTGCCAAGCATCTAAGGAGGCTCTCTATTCCCAGCCCAGCTCCAAAACCCGCTTACAAAATAACTCCAATATCTGAGGCCAGAGTAAACAAACCCAAAAACATCAATGGTAAAAGTACGTGATACAGAAGTTTCAAAGTAAAGAAATTAAATGACAACATGTTATTCAATTTGTGGAATGTCCGGTTGCAAAGTTGCTAATTTGTTAGCCTTTGTCTTCCTTCTTAAGGGCGTGTCCTTAAAGGTTAACACTGTTTCTTTGTAAACACTTTATGATCTAATATATTTCACCTTGTTACCCCCTAAAAAAAGTTGTAGATGCACCAGTTAAGACTATACTGTTACTCCATCACATTGGTTTTAGAAGAATTTTTTTCCTCGATAACATTTTACTACCTTTTTTTTTAGATATTTTGTGCTAATATTATTTCCATTTGTATCTTTGGCATTATATTGCAGGTGTGGTAACTTCTTCACATGAAGAGGTAATTACTGAATTAATAAAGCGAATATGCAGGTAAGACGACTCCCATCATTTAGCAAGGTTTATCGCTTGTACTTATTCTAAGTTCTTAAATTACTCCGACGGAAAAAGTATACTTTGAAAATATTCCGTCCCCATAAAAGTCTTACTTTGAAACCTTAAAAGATACCATTTGATGTTTCTAAATTCCTATAGATGGAAATTTCGGTTGGCAGGCGGGTTGAACATTGGGTCTAAAATGGGTTCGGTCAAA
This sequence comes from Artemisia tridentata subsp. tridentata, assembly GCA_021014915.2. Lineage (NCBI taxonomy): Eukaryota > Viridiplantae > Streptophyta > Magnoliopsida > Asterales > Asteraceae > Artemisia > Artemisia tridentata. Next base: position 407,864,897 of record CP139509.1, read on the forward strand.
ATGAATAGCTAATTCCTTACCTTTCAAAAAACTATGGGTAGAGTTGGGTTGAAAATTGGCACATCAAACTTTATAGATAAACGAGCGACTTTTGAGCCGTTTATTTTATTTGCCTGTTTGACAAAAATTCGACCTGAATAGACCAATTCATAAGCGAATAGGTTGACATTGTGCCACACTGCATATAACCATTATTTCTTAATTGGTTTGAGCTGGTCACTGCATTGCTAATATCTATCAGTAGGTCTGTATCGTCTTATAGGAGGCTCCTTGGCACAGGAACTCAGCTCAGAAACATAAGCATAGAATGCCTTAAGTAAAACTGGAATATATATACTTCACCTTTTTGGTTTGTTTGTATGGTTTGGTTTATTATTTTCATTGGATGGCTGTATTTTAAACATGAAATCAGCTAAATAAAGGGAGTGTGACTGATCAAAACATTAGAAAGATATATAGTAAAAATGCATGAACTACCTTTGAGCGAACTCTGCAAGCTAATATTGTCAATTAGGCGGGCTAAATGGGGTTTGGGGTAATTGGGTTCGGTTTTGGGTAAACCGAATAAGCATCAACATGCCCAAAACTCGTAGGTTCTGCTTCAGTCAGATTCTTCAGACTAAAGTAGGTTCTCCAACCCAATAGGACATTTTGGAATGTTAATCAGAAGATATCATTTTCAATGAATTATAAAGAATTACAAACTTTAGTACCGAGTATAAAGTTGTATACCTTTTAATAATATCTACCTTTAGATGAGATCTTTACTTACACCTTAAATTTGACAAAAAAAAGTCAATGGTCATCTCCAAATTGGGTATAAACATATTAACAATGTGACTAGCTTGTTATTATAAAACTAAATTACCACTCAATAATTCTTCAAGGAAATTTATATACTAGTAGTATTTCACATACGTAGTTGTTTAGACTAATTCTGTACAAAAACATTAGGAATACATTCATTTTTAAATAATACACTTTCCGTCTCATGTTAAACGTCTAGTGATTTTTATTTATTTATTTATTTTTTTTCAACTTTAACCTTAAATATTTTTGTTTGTGTTATATAATGTTTTATGAAAATTATACGAATAAAAATATATTTAAAACTCGATCAATTCATACATATTGCATCAAGTATTATATAACACAATTAAAAATATTTAAAGTTAAAGTTGAAAAACAAAAACTTTAAAAAGTCAAACTGTATATTTAATACGGAACGGGGGAGTACAACTCGCGCTTTCATAGATAACCCCATGGTCTATCAATCAAGATCAGCTTATTTTTCATATATACCATTGATACGACCCGGTTAGGGGTTGATACGACCCGGTTAGGGGTTGTATCGGGATAAGACACCACTTTTAGCGTGTGCGAGCTCCTTAAGAATTAGAAGAGAAGAACTAGAGATTTGTTTATCTTAAACTTTGATTTAATTCATTCATAATAATGGTTCGGTATATATAACCGAATAACCCTAGCTTGTAAAACAAGCCAAACATAAAGAATTATCTAAACAATTAAACTTTCCTAATACGACTCAAAGACATATCCTAAATAAATATAACATGACATAAAGCCCGGGGCGTATCAACCATCTCGGAACGAAAATTTTGCTTACGACAACATATCTATTTTGCGGATAGACATACGACAATTTCAGTTTATTAAATGAATTAGCATTTATTTATTGACGTATTGTCAAATAACTTGTAATAGCATACATATACGTGAAGTCGACATTGCTTATTGACCAATTTTTCTTTATACTTCCAAATCCAATTTAACTATAACTTACAGATCCCTCCGTCTCAAAATTATTGTCCCGTTTTGACTTTTTCGGTCTTTACTTTTCAACTTTAACCTTAAGTATTTTTGTTTATATAACATAATACTTGATACAAAATATATGAACGGATAGAGTTTTAAATGTATTTTCATTGTTATAATTTTTATTAAAAATTGTATTACACAAAAAAAAAATATTTATAATCAAAGTTGAGAAAGAAAGACCGAAAAAAATCAGAAGGGGACAATAATTTTGGGACGGAAGGAGTAATGAATAACAAAAGACCAAGAAGGTTATCTATATTTTTGTCTGTTTATTGACTAACTTGCAATCTCAAAAAAGATGAACCTAGATAATCAAAATATCTCTCAGAAATGAGAATCTGAAAGTAAGAATTTACCATTCTACTTTGCTCTAGGAAGATTATTTTCATACACTATATAAATTTGTTTATAGATTAGAATTGAAACAATGATGTTCACTGAAGTTATTTTAAATGAATATGAGATACTAACAACATTTTCTAATATAACGAAAGATAAACCGTAAATTATTAAGCGATAACGAGGAGGGACGGAGCCAGAAATATTTTCAAGGGTGAAAAACGTCAAAATACATGTGATCAATATATTTTTTTTATTTTTTATTTTTTTTTCCTTGCCAGTTTTAATTAAATCGTCGTTAGAAAAATTACAACTAGAAAATGAGAAAAAAAAATCAGTATAGGTGTGCAGAGACATATAATATCATGGAAAGACAAGATTCAAACCCTAATCTTTGGTGAAGAAACCAGTTGGTGTCTTACCAATTTAGCCGTGAAGAACTTAAACAGGGATATAAACCCATTCTAGAAAAGTTTACTTTATTACCAAAATATAACTTAAGGATGCTGCTCACACTCAGGGCAGGGGTGGGCCTAAGGGGGTTCCTGGGGTTCACGAGTGTTGGAAATGCTCCTAACATGTAAATGGAACGATATTTACGGGATTACATTGGTTATGATGTATGGCACATACAAAGGTACTGAAACCATCAATATTGTAAAGTAATGTGTATGTTGCCCTATATAAGCCCTCCTAGACTTCACTAGGAGGGTGAGACTTATTGTGTATTTTTCCCTTTCATCATATTGATAAAATGGCCAATTCTACAAATAGCCCGGTCGCTTAAGGTGTTGGGCTTTTTTAGCCCCAAAAAAGTCGCTTTCTCAAAATAGCCCAAGAAATAAGCGACCAAATGTGGGAGCGACATGTGGCGTGTACTTTTTTGCCCCTAGCGAAAAGTCGTTTAAAAAGTCAAAAAGTCGCTTAAAATCTAGCAAAAGTCGCTTAAAAAAGTAACTTTTTGGCTGCAAAAAGACACAAATAGTAAGTCGCTTAATTGACAAAAAAGTCGCTTTAAGCGACTTTTTGAAAGTCGCTTATTTCTTGGGCTATTTTAAGATAGCGACTTTTTTGGGGCTAAAAAAGCCCAACACCTTAATAGACCGGGCTACTTGTATATTTGGCCCTTAATAAAACTCACTAGTTTCCTCTCTCTCTCTCTAACCATGGATATCATGTATTATCATCATCCCCGACCTCCCGAATCACAATATCAATATTAAAACACGATCCAACAATTGGCATCAGAGCGGGGTTATTAGTTTTGGTTGATTTTTGTGATGTTATCTTGTCAAAATCTTATCTTTTTTTGTGGTTCAGATCTGTTTTGAAGCTGTTGTATCACAATTTTTTAACTGGTCCAAATTTTTTGGTCAACTAGTATTGACAACAGTTTCAAAACAGTTATCTTGTATAAAAAAATAGTCCATTTTTAGCTTTATATCCAGATTTACAAGATACGGGCTACGGCTACTCATGGTATTTTAGTCCAAGGTTAACAGTTTCTTATGTAACATCACTTTTGTGACTGTTTTGTACCATATCCCGTGAATATTTGTGGTCAAAATGTGGGTCTGAATATTGGTCGAAAAAGATGGTCGGAAAATAATGGTCAGAAACTCATCGGAAAAGTCTAAACCCTCTTTTATCGGAATTGCTTGTAAAGTAATTCCGACAGACCCTAGTTCATCGAAATTGGAATCGATTTCTTGTAAAGAAATTCGATAAGTACCGTCGGAATTGGACTTACCCGTCGCAATTGATCCGTCGGAATTGATCCTTCGGAATTGACCCGTCAGAATTGAACCTTTCGGAATTGGACTCAATCATCGCAATTCGACAGGTCAACAAGTCAATGTCATCGCAATTTGGTTTTTATGACCACTTATCGAAATTGAAAAGAAAGGTAAAAGATATAAGATGAAGCAGACTACGATAACCACTCATCAACAACCAAATCCATAACTATCTAATATCATCATCATCTCAGTGCTACAACAACATACAATTGCTCTTCATCCAACACTCGTAACTAATAAGTAACAAAACATAAGGTCTCAGTTTTCTCCTTTCGGTATCAATTACTCGTCATAAGACAAGAGCTAATAAGGAGACTTAAACCATCATCGACCCTTTCGAAGAAAAGCTTCAGTTTATGTCCGAATATCAAAAAGAAAAAGAAAATAACAAATTTGTTATCATCTTTCTCTCTATTCGATTTACACAAAAACAAACCGAAAGATACCTACTTTAGATCTTTAATAAGATCTTGAAGCCGTCACGTGATTAATCAGAAAAGGTGCTCGAGTTTTGGTTTGATCATATGATACTCAGGTTATGTGATTATTGTTCATGCTTGGGCAGAGAAAATGAGTTTTGAGATGAGATTAGGGAATCAATTTGTGTGAAGGAGATAAGTTAGGCGAGAGGAGATATAGTGTGGGGGGCGGACTAAAAGCTGTATGAGATTAGGTTAAGATAAAATGAGTGAATTTAGGGTTATATCTTTAATAACCGGGTATGTGATTGATTGGATCGGGTTGGTGAATTATTGGACCCGGGTTTATATTGAGTTGCAATGGGCTATGTTCTGATAATTGGGCTGCATAGTTACTGGATCCGGAATTTTTGGCTTAAGTGATTATATCACACTTATTGATTATTTGGACTGGGCTTACTAATTGATATATCAAAAAGTTATATTCCGAATTTTATTTTTTTTTGGATATAAAGTTTTGATAAAATATTCGGTTAAGAGTGGTATTTTGGTATTACTAATTTTCACGGGGATACATTTTGATAAGATCAGGAACAATCCATTATCAAAGTTCACTTAAACCAAGTAACAAAGGCTAGTTTTGGGTATTTAACTATAAGATTTGACTACAGGGTTAATTCATTATTATTTATTTGAGGTTGAAGTGAGATTTCACGGGCGCGTGTACTTAGCATCTGAAGATATCGGGGTTAGTTGGATGCATGATTCTTTGAGATCCTTGTTCGATCTTTTAACCGCAAGAATGATTAAGACTTGATTTTTCTAGTTATACCTAATGTAAGGAGTTACGTTGTTGTGCTCACAGTGTATAGCTATCACTTTAAAGGAGTTACGTTGTAGTGCTCAAGTGTCACAAAAAGCTGTGGATAATTCTAGAGAAGTTCATATACAGTTAAGGATGGTTGGATGGGTATATAATTCTACCTTTATTGAAATTCTCAGTATTGGTTCTTAGTGAGACAATAGTGCAAGTTTAAGTCACAAGTTTGGGTTATTTTACTTTAGTCTCAAGTTCTTCATACTGGGTTTTCTCCATCAGTAGTCACTACAAAGAGCCGTCAGAATGAAAATGGGGTCGGTAAAGAGCAATGTTGCAAAAATCATGAATCGGTAGTCGGGCGGTCGACCACCCTGCAGCGATTAATCGGTTAAGGCGGGATTAATCAGTGATTAATCGGATTGACATTTCCTGCAAGTTTTGTATATTTCTTGAGACCAAACTAAAGATCTTAACTGATTCCAAGCCTACTATGTTTCCAAATCTCAATAAAAGGCTCCAATTCTGATTATGATGCCTATTGTGCGTTATAAGTGAAATAAACGATCCCCAAATTAAGTAGAATGCCTAAATTATTATTTTTTTAAGTTGACCGATTAGGCCGATTTTTTACCGATTCGGCTGATTTTTGACTGATTAGTGGCCATTTTTGCCTAGGCTGATTTGTTTCACCGATTTTCAATAATCAACAAGGTATAAGGCCGATTACCGATTAATCGGCCGATTCGGCCGATTTTTGCAACATTGGTAGCTGAGAGGAGTATTAAAGAGTAGAGATGTTATCAGCTGTTGATTCTCAAGGGCAATTTATGGTACTTCACACATATTCGACTAATTGGACATAGAGGGTTACGCTGCCTCCGTTTCCATCGTAAACATAGAGTGTATGCTTCCGATTCCGCGAAGATATCGTGGGGGAAGAGAGAGTGGATGTTCTTTGAATTTCTTTGACTTCTTTGCGAAAACACTCTTTTTCCACATGTATCTGCAATCAGGGGAAGAAATGTGCACATCGGGGACGCATAACAGAGTCACGTGATCGAACTTACAATTTTATTACTACCGAAGAGACATCCGCAGAGATGATCAGTGGTTCAGTTTTGTGATTTTGGTGTAATCGTTTCAACTTTCACGGGTTGTTTGGTGTGAATTTACCTACATGTTATGTTTTAACAGCATTATGATGCCTCACACACGGTCATATTATCGAGTATCATATATACACAGGTGACTATTATTCCGACAGACCGCAACAATCAGGGGGAAGAAGTATTATTTCATCTTTCGTGGTTTGTTTGGTGTGAAGCATCTGCATATGTGAGAAGATCTTGCTGATTTCTTGCATGTTACCCCCGAACGGAGTTTCCGCATTGAGTATAATTGTTATTGAGTGACTAGTCAGAATTGCTTGGTGTGGTTTACGATGTTATCTATAAATTTCGCTGCGTACTTAAAACTTCAAAAGTTAGAAGACATGTTAACTACATCAAAGTTTCGAATCTGCTGAAGACGGTTGTCAGTTTGGGGGGAAGCTGATTCAAAAACTTCGCCAACAAGAAGTGTACGAAGAAGCCGCTAAAGACATGCAGCATGAATTGGGGGGAAGTTATTCCAGTTCATGCATATTACATCATTTGCCTACAAGTGAAGAAAAGTTCTCAGGACGAGGTACAAGATGAAGACAAAGAGCGTAAACTGCAGTCATCCTCAGCATTTTAAGAGCTTATGAAGACTTTATTTTACTTATTTTTGTACTGGTAGGAAATGGTGTAAGTAATCCCTTATATCGTCCCATTGGGGGAAGATTGTTGGGAATGCTCCTAACATGTAAATGGAACGATATTTACGGGATTACATTAGTTATGATGTATGGCACATACACATGTACTGAAACCGTCAATATTGTAAAGTAGTGTATATGTTGCCCTATATAAGCCATCCTAGACTTCAATAGGAGGGTGAGACTTATTGTGTATTTTTCCCTTTCATCTTATTAATAAAACACACTTGTTTCCTCTCTCTCTCTCTACTCTCTCTCTCTAACCATGGATATCATGTATTATCATCATCCCCGACCTCCCGAATCACAATATCAACATTAAAACACGATCCAACAATCTGTGCACAAGCCATACTTGTAAAGAAAGGACCCTGAGGTACGCTTCAGTGCCTAAATCCTAATCTAAGGAGCGAAAGCTGCTTACTTTTGAGTAGAATTTATCAAAATTTGGATAACCTTTTCAAAATTCTGCTCAAAAGAACAAGTATTCCCTTGTTGAGGGGGAGTACTTGAAGATAATCTTTGTTCAAACCCAAAAATTCTTGTTGAATTCTTCCTGTAAACCTCAAGAAGCATATTTTAATCAAAAGTTTTCCAAAAACAACATGAATATGCTATTTTTGAGGGGGAGAATAAGTATGTGATTAAAATATGGTAACTAAATGTATGAAATCTCGCATGACCTCGACTCAGATTGTACCCTCGAATTGACGAAAGTTAAATGTCATTAATCGAAAAGAATTGTCCTGGACGAGTAATAATTTCAAGCTGGTTTATCCAGTGATGTAAACGTGTCTCACAAAGGACTTGTCTGAATAGAGTGTACCACTTTCGAGAGATTCTTCTTTGAATATGACCTTCACAGGTAATAATTTCAAGCTAGTCTAACTAGTGATGTAAACGTGTCTCGCAATGGTCATATTCACAGAAAATCAATCAATTCTAAAGTGCTGACTCCACTCGACATGTGCAAATTTATATTAAAAATTTATGAGCACATGTAAAGGGGGAGTATTTCTGAAAAATGCAAAACTCTCAAAGTGTAAACAATATATGTTTTACAATCATAAACACTTTGAGAGATTTTCAAATGATTGGTTTATGGCAACATAGGATAGTCATGGAGATATAAGGTGACTAAGTATAGGAATTACGTCCTATGATCCGCCAGAGCCAGAGGGATCTACCCATGGACAATACCAATAGTTTAGAACTCGAAAGTCCTTAGGTATGATTAATAAAAAAGGAGTAAAGAAATGAAAGGAGAAAGAAGGGGTTGAAGAATTAAAAAGAAAAGTAAAAGAAAGGGTGATAATAAATAGCCCTCCATATGTTCAACCTTAGGGCAAAAACCGGGTTCAATTCATATGCTACTGGATGTCACTACAAGTGACACAAGTATTGAAGACTGAGCCGTCATGGACCCAGTGACGCACTGCACTAAACCTTCTAGCCACTCAAGTTTCTCTCAAAAGATACTTGTTTCATTTCTCACGGAGAACCCTTCGTTATCTATCGACCTCTCATTCCGAGATGAGTTGATATTGAAAATGAGGCACTCTGCTCCATGCCTCCGAAGACTAAAAACCAATGAGCACTAAATCGAGTCTAGAGCCACGAGATACATAAAAGATCTCTTAGGAATATTTAATATTTCTACACTGGTTGTTCAACAATAAGGACATAAGTTGTAAATGACAAGAGTCATACGCAGATCTTAGTAATCTGCCAAGAACACTTATGAGGGAACTCACAATTGTGATTCTCAGTGATTGAGTGGAAATTCCTTCCAGGGTCAACAACAAACAGCCCTGACAGCAGGTCACTTGGGTAATCCCTTGTGGATTACACTTAGTGTTCGAGGTGGTTCCAAACGGTCTACAGTCGTGGAGTGATACTTTGGTATACTTCAGCGGCTCACCTGAATCATTGATACACTTCGATGTATCTGAGTTAGCTTTCTTGGGGGCATCCGGTTCAGGAACGGACTTGGCAAGGATTAGAGAAATTCTTCACATTATGCTGTTGACGATCTCGAAGTCCGAACCTGTAAGTGCCGGATGCTTTATTGCTAACTGTTTACTTGCAGGTACTTATGGAGACCAGGAGTTCTACCACCACCATTTCCATCATGCTCATGCTAACATCACGAAGGAAATTCTTACAAAGATCAAAGCAAAGTAAAAGTTCAAAAGTCAAAGATCGAAGCTAAAGAATGAGAATTACTTGAAACATGATGATCAAAAGTCAAATGAAGTATGAGCATGGTGGAAAAGACGTAAAGACACCAGGATTAAAGAACGTTGGTGGAAGGCAGATCATTACATTACCATATCACACAAAACAAGAACAATGAACAAAGATATGTTAGACGTCAAAGCCAATGAAGCAAAGAAGATGTCAAGCAACCTTGATAACCAATACTTAGGGGGAGATTGTTGGGAACACATTTTATATGACCAAGTATCGGTCATAGTTTATGTAATAGGTTGCTTATTTATTTTGGCCTTTATGTTTGTTATTAAGATTCGGCCTATGTAGAAGGCCCATGGGCCGTGGCCTTTTATTTATTTCAACAACTAGGGCAACGCCCCTTATATGTGTAATAACTATAAATACCCCCTCCCTTGATGGGAGAGGGTGTTGGTTCATGTTCTAATATATTTCATTATTCTTATGCATGTTCCTTCCTTTCTTTCTCTCTCTAACTTTCTCTCTCTAGAATTCGTAGCTTGTGTGATAGATTTGTGTATCACCCTCAAAAATGTGGTATTGCGGAAGCATTCGGGTCCTGGAGTGCTACGAAATTAATATACATCGCAGAGTGATATAGTGCAACACCATAATTTAGATTTAAGGAAATAGTACAGGATTTCAACATAGTTTTGGCTGACATCGGCAAATAAGGATAAGTTTGTAATCTTGAAAGATATTTTTTTGACAATTTAATGAAAGCAAAGATGACATGTGAAGACCCTTTACGCAAATGCCTTCATAAAAACGCTTACTAACGATCACCTGAAATGCATGAGAAAACGGGTCAACTATGAAAATGGGTCAACTATGAAAAGAAGTCTGTGGAAAACTAGAAGGGGGTTGAATAGTTTTAACCGTATTAAACTTTTCTTCGCTTTATATACTTAACGTGATTTCAAAGTAAAGCAAACAAACAAGCAATATATATAAAGCAAGTAAGGAAAGAAATGATCAAACCACACAACACAGATGTTTATAGTGGTTCGGCTACAAGGACTCTCTTCCTTGCCCTACTCCACTCCTCGAGCCTCTAACTCGAGAGTTTTTCTTCACTAAGAAACAAACTCCCTTCTCGGCGGAGAAAACCTTTATACACGTCGCTTACACTTTATCCGGTACTAAGCTAAACACCAGGTTCTTTACAAGGGTACAGCCACTCCCGTTGGTTCTTTAACAAGGGTACAACAACTCCCGACACTCTATGTGTTTTGAGGACTAAAACACTAACCGAACTCTACAGAATGAATGGTATAGACAATGATGTGTGAACTAATACAATATCACACAGTAACTAAACTAAAGATTTACACCACTGTGTTAAACCTTGATGCTTAATCTTCTTTGCTACCAAAGAGAGATCACTAAGAATGGAATAAATGAATGTAATGGGTTAGTAATGTACAAATGAATGAGTGTATAATTTAAGCTATATGAGTGATGATTGTGCTTGAATGATCAGCTTGCTATTTATAGGCAAAGCTGACCAACAAGTCACGGATTTGGCGGAACCAAAAAATTGGTTCCGCCCTTATACTGGTTTGGTTTCGTGGGGACAAGCCAGCTAAGGGATTTCCAAACCTTACCATATCTTGTCTAGTCATCTCATGATCTTACAAAGTCAACTCTTTAGCTGCAAGATCTTTCCAAAATATATTGTAAAGTCAACTAAGATATATAAATAATGTATGCCATGATGTCATGTGTATTTCCATTTTTAATAAATAAAAATAACATGTAAATGTATATATGTATGTAATGTGTAATTCCTAGTGATCATGTAATGAGTAAATGTGTTTTAAAAGACTTGTTACTATAAATGTAAAAGTCTTTAACATATACTTATGCTTTGCTAAAAATAAACCTTATAATTGTCATTAACAAAATTAAGCAAAGATCGTAAAATATAAATAACATTTTTAGGACGATATTTGTATTAACAATCTCCCCCTTTTTGTTGATGAAAAAACATAATGTTTATTTTTAAGAAGTGGAGTAAGTTAAGTGAAAGTCTTTTAAAAATATAGATTAAGTTAGTTTTATGCAAGTTTTAAAAACAATTTAAAGCATAAAAGTATGTACTGTGATGTTGCACAGTGATGTATGAACTTAATCCTATCTCCCCCTTTTTGTCGAAACAAAAAGAAGGTACGCGTAGCGGAATGTGGTGAACATTTCTTGGTTATTACTCCCCCTAAATTGGAGTACCAAGATTGTTTCAATTATTTTGACAACTTTAAAAGCTCCCCCTTGGATAATACTCCCCCTAATTGGAGTGCCAAGGTTATGATGCATGATCCTACAAAACAAATGGTTAGAATATGATATGCTCCCCCTCGATGTATACTTCCCATTGCTAGAGTACCAACGTATACATTTCACGGATAAGAAATGCTACATAATAATGAGTTAGTATATGATATACTTCCCCTCGATCTATACTCCCCATTGCTAGGGTACCAACGTATATGATTCAAGGTTGAGAAAAGCTACAAAACAAAGGTTAGTTATGAATCAATCCAACCAAGTAGCATAACGCATATGTATAGGTAAACCAAGCATGATAGTTCAACCCATTTGACTTTAAAAAGTCAAAAATACGTGTCTGATAAGAAAATGCACCTAAGTATAAGTGGTCAAATCATTATGAGAATTCAAACCAAGTATACAATAATGTTAGTAAATCAAACAAACCAAGATATTATGCCAAATAGTGATCACCCACAAGCATAAAAATATAACATCCATTCACTGAAAATTTGTTTGTGACATAAGTCACAAAACATGATGTTACAAGAAAAACAACCTAAATAAATCCTAAAAAGTCCTAAAAGTTCCTATAAAAGGATACTAGGAAGAAACTAAAGGCTCCTAATGAGGAGGGTGAGAAAGCGCATTAAGGCGCTCGAGAATGTGGTTCAAAATGAACCTCATTTCATTTTGAAGCTCATGGACCAAAATGTTAGTCCTTTGGGCCAAGTGAGCGGTCCTCTCGCATTGTGAGCAGTCATGCCTTGGAAAGTTGGGAGGAAGAGTGGGCTCAATGACTTGTAGTGGTGGTGGTGGTTGGTTGTTTGGTGGTGGTGGTGGTGGTTGGTTGTTTAATGGTGGTGGTGGTGTTTGGTTGTTTGATGTTGGAGGGGTGATGGAGTTGAGCAAGATGGATTGAAGATCCATAGCTTCACCAAGGCGGGAATCTACCATATTGGAAAGAGCATAGAGGCGGGTGAGCTCCTCATTGATCTCTTCATTGGTTTATGGTGCATTGATCCACATTGCCTCATCAATGGCAATGAGTGTGGATGTTGGTGAGAGGGGTTGTGTTTGTGGTTGAGGTGGTGGTGAATCATGGTAGAGAGGACCATGGATATCCCGATAAATGGGATGAAAGAGCATAGGTACTTGACCTTCAAAGGTCATGGGAGGAGGATTGGTGGACCTTGGTGGAAGGTCTTCCAAATCATCCAAATATGGATGAGGTGATGAAGGTGGAGTTCTAAACAACTCTTAGGGCTGAAGTTGTGGTGAATGTGGTGGTGAAGGTGATCTAGTAGGTTATGATGGAGCGGGTAGTAGTATTGTAGCAACAGGAGTGATTGTTGGTGGTGGTGTATTGATGATGGTGTGAGGTGGTGTTGGAGTTTCTAGGTAGAGAAAATTCTCATTGGCTATTGGTGAGGAGATGTTGAGTGGAGATGATTCCTCTGATGATGAATTAGCTAAGTTTACGAAGCAACAAGGACGGACACTCATACGAGCTGTCCTTCTTGCGGGTCTGCTTGTAGATGAGTTATTTGATTTTGTCATTGTTGAAATGTGAGATGAGTTGCTCTAAAGTACAAGAATGATAGTTGGAGATGATGGTTAGTGAGTGAGTTGTGATGATCCTGATCTTCCTAATTTATAGACAGTAAGAATATTGATCTTTGTGTTTGGATTTGATGTGAATCCAATGGGGAATGTTGGTTCCTAATGATTTGGAGCAAGTAAATGAGATTGTCACATCATCAAGGTCAATCCTTACAAATGGAGTTGAGTAAATTATGGAAGATTTGCAGTAAATGCAAGGAGTTAGTGGAAAATCAGTTGATGTGATGTTCCCACAGATTTCAAGGAACCAATTAGAGGGTTCCTTGCTTGTTACAGAAAGGTAACTCACATAGAAAATTTGAATATTCAAATTTTGGTGGGAAATGGATTTCTTATGATTCTAAGTGTTCCTAAATCATCCTAATGGGTCTAATGATCAGTAGAAGAATTATAAAAACTAGAATCAATAATCTATGGATCTGGATTAGTCAGGAATTCTTTGAAAAGTTACTGTTGGAGTTGGCGGATCCAAACGATAACAAAGGCGGAACCAAAATTTTGGTTTCGCGGAATCCGCAGGTTGAGGAAAGGCGGAGCCAAGGAATACAGCAGGCGGAACCAAAATTTGGGTTCCGCCATATCCGTCATATGTAGGTCCTAATTCTTAATAGAAGACATGTCAAATTTTTCGTTACATGTTCAAATTCCGAAGATTCTCCTAAAACTTATGTAACTACTAATATGTGATAGAATAACACCAAAAACACATATTCTAACACACATTTACATATAGATTAATTCGATGATAATAACTTACCATAAAAGAAGTTAAGCCAAACGGTAGCTTAATCTCAGAAAATCGATAACAATAAGTGTTATCATCCTGCAATGTTAAGTTAGATCACATACAAGTTAAATACTAACATAATATTCTAAGAAACACACAAGTTCATCACATCATTGTTTGAAAAAGTCTAATACCAAACACTCCCTACACTTCACTTCTTGTGGAGCTTTATTACCCATCGTCCAAGATTCTTCATCATGCCCTTTGTTTGTCGAAATTCTGCTGATTCGTTCGGGATGGGAGGAAGTTGGCTCAAGTACTCGGGTGGAGAGATCCTAGAGTTTGGCAAACCATCATCCTCGCTAACCGATGATGATGATGATGATGATGATGATGATGAGGTGGGTGGATGAGCTCGTTTTCCCTTTGCTACGGCTACCCTATGATCACTAAGTGAAACAAAGGTGTGCTTAATTTCGAGGTAGTCGGGAACAAAACCTAAATCGTTTCGAGGAATGGGTGAAAAGGCTCTATAAAGACGGGTAAGAAGCATCCCGTAGGGCATGGTGGTGGTGCCTTGAATCGGAATATCGGCCATTCTTTTCGCGATATAGTAAGCGAGATTGAATGGTCGGTGGTTTGACACATAATAGAGCATGTAGCAAAGACTTGCATTGACATGGTCTCTATTTCCTATAGTGCTAATCATGTTTTACCTAATAAATTCCTCGAGCTTTTTGAATTGTGGCATAAGTTCATTTAGCTCCATGCCAAACGGATCACGATTTACCTCCTTTCCTCGACTAGTCCTAGTATGGGAGGTTCTAGGAACAAAAAGATGAGCACGGATGTCCTCTTTTGAGATTAGAGGTGTGTCGTATGGATGCATACGATCAAGGTTGGAATCGAGAATGGACAATGACCATTTTTTCGAATAGAAACAATCTCCATGACTTAGAACACCTAAAACATCTCTAAATTGATCTAGAGGAATATTGAACTGAGCTTGGTTTATTTTGAAATGAACACTCATGTAACCATAATCATTTGTGGTGAGACCTACAGTTGCATATAATTCAAGTATGAATTTGGGGATTATAGGTTCATCAATGTCTAGGAGACAATCGAATCGAATGGCAGCAAGTTGTTCTCTAAGAACGGCTCCTTTTAGGAATGAGGGGTCTACGGTTCTACCCTCATGTACATAGCGTTTTTCTAAGGCTTTGAATATTTCAACTTGTTCCTCACTAAGTCCTTTGGTTTTGTGATGTTTAGGTAGGTATTTGACGGTTTCTTTGTGATCATAATAATTCGCGGGAGGCATGATTATCCTAGACACGAAAATTACATAGTTTAGTTAAAGTATTGAAAATACGTATATAAATTTCTAGTGTGTGCCTATATGGGGACAATGTGGAGGTGCAGTTATCTCGACTCCTTTTAATGCATGAAAATTTGGTTAATGCAAGTTTTATAACGAAACTAGAGATAACCCAAACGCTCCTACTTCAATATGGCTACGATTGAATGTACCCGAAAATACATATTAGTTATGTATTCCCTTTAGCATTCAAGAGACATTATGCAAGTGATGTTTAAAACATAACGTTTTGTATTTGTATGAACAATTTTCAAAAACCGTTTTTCCTAGTCGTGAGAAAATTTTGATAAAAATTTCTCATGGGGTTTTCGATGAATAATGATAATGTACTACAAGATGCAATTCCTAACTAAGGAAAACATGGTTTGTGATGCAATTCAGTAAATATATTTCATGATTTTGCTAAAATTATGCATAAACCCCAAGTATTGATTTTGTGCATGAAATAGAAATCCTAGACTCAGATCAGGAATGTAGACATGATTAGGATACTTACAGTGATGATTAGAGCACAAAATGATGGAAGGAGATAACCTAAATTGTGAGTTTGGTTGATATTGAGTCGAGTTCCAGTAGGTGATATGTTTTTGGGAGCGGTGATGTACAGTACATGGTGTTTATTTAATATACTAAAAATCTGACTCAGGGGACCACGGATCCGGCGGAACCAAAACAAGGGGTCCGCCCTTGTTGTCGTTTGGTTTCGCAGAATCAAACACAGTGTTTGGTTATTGTTGTGTTTGGTTAATCTAAGGTTCAGGCTAAAGTTATATTTACTCACTAGGTTCCATTAGTCCTAAACCAAGTCTAAGAAAGTTAAAGGGTGCTCTCTTAAGAAGTTTAGTTAGAATGTCGGCAATGTTGTCCTTTGAGGATACTTTCTCAATTGAGATATTTCCCTTCTGAACATTGTCGTGTAGGAAATGATGTCGTATTTCTATGTGTTTGGTTCTAGCGTGTTGGACTGGATTTTTGCTGAGGTCGATAACTCCTTTGTTGTCGCAAAGAATGGGAATGTCGTTGAGTTCAATTCCGTAGTCGACGAGAGCTTGTTTCATCCACAGAGCTTGTTGGCAAGCTTTACCTGCTGACACGTATTCAGCTTCAGTTGTTGATATTGCTAGGGCTGTTTGTTTCTTGGCAAACCATGAGGTGAGACAATGCCCAACAAAAGTACAAATACCACTTGTACTATTTCTATCGACATAATCACCGGCATGGTCTGAGTCGGCATACACTATGGTTTCCATTCCCGTTCCTTTGGGATACCATAATCCTAAATGTGTAGTGCCTTTGATATATCTAAATATCCGTTTAACGGTTTCAAGATGGGATGTTTTGGGATCTTCTTGAAAGCATGCACATAGACTAACACTAAACATAATGTCCGGTCTACTAGCCATAAGGTAGAGTAAACTACCAATCATTTCCCTATATTTAGTGCTATCTACGGATTCACTTTTGTCATCCTTGGTGAGTTTGGTTTCGGAAGACATTGGTGTTTTCATGGATTTGGAGTCTTCAAGACCAAATTTCTTAAGCATATCCCTTATATACTTAGATTGGTTGAAGAATATCACATCTTCTAATTGTTTTATTTGGAGACCTAAGAAAACGTTTAGTTCCCCCATCATACTCATTTCAAACTCATCATTCATGATTTTTGAAAGTTCATCGCATAACTCTTGACGAGTTGAACCGAATATAATGTCATCCACATATATCTGGACTATGTTAATATGTGATCCCTTTTTCTTGGTGAAAAGAGTGTTGTCTACTAGGCCCATGGTATACTTATGGTCAACTAGGAAAGTCTTAAGTCGATCATACCAAGCTTTTGGTGCTTGCTTGAGTCCGTATAATGCTTTCTTAAGTTTGTAGACATGATTAGGTTTTTCTAAATCGGCAAAGCCGGGAGGTTGTGCAACATATACTTCCTCATTAATAAAACCAATTAGAAAAGCACTTTTAAAATCCATTTGGAATAATTTAAAGTCGTGTGCACATGCATATGCAAGTAATATTCTAATTGACTCAAGCCTAGCGACTGGTGCAAATGTCTCATCGTAATCTATACCTTCTTGTTAATTGTAGCCTTGAGCTACTAGCCTAGCTTTGTTCCTAGACACTACTCCATTTTCATCCATTTTGTTCCTAAATACCCATTTAGTTCCAATTATGGTTTGATTTTTAGGTTGAGGTACTAATGTCCAAACGTCATTCCTAAAAAATTGATTTAATTTCTCTTGCATCGCTCTGACCCAAGATTCATCTTTTATGGCCTCATTTATATTTTTAGGCTCAACGGTTGAAACAAAACAAAAGAAATTACTTTGGTTTTGAGCTTTAGATCTTAATGTTCTTTCATTAATTTTTCCTATGACGTTTTCTAATGGATGACTTTTGGTTTCTTTGATGTTAACTATTTCTCTTTTTACCAGTTCATCTTCTTTGTCACTTTCAACATTTTCATGGTTTTCAACCATTTGACTTTCAACTAAGTCATCATCTACCAAAGGTGATGTATTAGAGGGAGGTGGACTTTCTTCGAATGTTACGTTCAACGATTCCTCGACTCTTGAGGTTTCTTTGTTCAAAACTATGTAGGCTTTACTATTTTGTGAATGCCCAAGAAATACACCTTCATACGAATTTGGCTCGAACTTGGTGAGATAATCCTTTGTGTTTAAAATGAAGCACTTGCTTCCAAAAACTCTAAAATATCCTAAAGTAGGCTTTTTGCCTCTATATAACTCATATGGAGTCTTTTTCAAGAATGGTCAAATTAAAACTGGATTTAGGATATATGTGGATGTATCTACAGCGTGACACCAAAACTTTTGAGGTATGTTTTGTTCATTTAACATTGTTCTACTCATTTCTTGAATTGTCCTATTTTTGCGTTCTACTACACCGTTAGATTGAGGAGTTCGAGGAGCCGAGAAATTATGTGTTATGCCATTAGCATCACAAAAAGCTCCGAATTGGATATCGTTATCAAATTCACGGCCGTGGTCGGTTCTAATAGACACAATGTTATTTCCTATTTGATTTTGAATTTTCTTACTTAGAATTTCAAATTTATCAAATGCTTCGTTTTTAGTTTTCAAAAACTTAGTCCATGTATATCTAGAGTAATCATCTACTATTACCAAAGTATAGAAGTTTCTCCCATAAGTTTGTATAGCGGATGGACCAAACAAACCCATATGTAACAATTCTAGACACCTAGATGTAGACACCATGGTTTTAGCCTTATGGCTATTACGAACTTGTTTCCCAATTTTGCAAGCATCACAAAAGTGTTGGTCGTATTTCAACTTGGGTAGGTTCCTAATGAGTTCCTTAGATGATAAGGATTGGATTAGCCTCATATTGGCGTGACCTAAATGTCTATGCCATAGAGTTGAGTTTTCGTCCAGAGAGGTGAGACAAATTTTGTCTTTAGGTGTTTTGTCTAATTTCATAACGTAAACGTTATTCTTCAAAAAAACCTTTTCCCACGGTTATGCAATTTTTAAGTATTTTACTTCCATTTTCACTGAAAAGGAAGTCATAATTTTTGCGGCATAATTCACTAATACTAAGCAAGTTAAATCCTAAGTTATCTACATGAGCAACATCATCAATAGTGAGAGAGTCATGAGAGATCGTACCTTTTCTGATGATTTTACTTTTAAGCTTGCTACCGAATGTGACATTACCTCCGTCGTACACTTGATAGGTTGAGAAAAGGCTTTTGTTTCCCGTCATGTGTCTTGAACACCCACTATCTTTGATCCACTCATCCGGTTCTAACCCGACTTTCAAGCACACCTAAGTTAAAGAAATACTCAAGCGTTTGGCCCCCAATATCTCATGGGTCCATTTGGGTTAAACATTACATTATCATGGTTCATGTATGCAAATGGTGGACAAGTGTTCCATGGTATGTAGTTGGGACCTTGAAAGTTCCTAGACATGTTTTGGTTCCAACTATTTTGATGATGATGCTGTGAGTTAAGGTTACTCTTAGGAAATGGGTGTTTGGGAAAACTAGTTTTAGGCCTCTGTTGAACCGTTTTGGTTCTAAACTCATTTTTAACATGGCCTTTTCCTATAGACACTATTGGTTTTTGTTTGTTAACAGTTGTACTAGTACTAGGTTTCTTTGTGACATTTACAAATTCAGTACGATCCGAATTACGAACCTTCTGTTCATCAACAGTACCAACGGATCCTTTTGGTATAACTGGCGGATCCAAAATTTTGGGTCCGTCAGATCCGCAGGTGTCTGACTCAATTGGAACAGGTTCTTGTACTTTCACTGTTTGTTTCATAAAGTCATTTAAGTTTCCTGATTTCATGAATCCTAGTCCGGTTTTATCAAGAGGCAACTTTTGAATTTGCATTAACTCATCTGCTAAACAAATGTTTTTATCAAACCATTTAAACTTAGAGTTTTGTTTGATAAGATCTTCCTGTGTGGTTTTAAGTGTTTCTATTTCTAGTTTAAGTTCCTGACATGAGACACATGTTTCTTTAACACTTTTACCCTTTTCTGTTCGTTTTTCTTTTTCTTTTAACCAATAGACTTCGTTTTCTAAAAGTGTCATTTTGGTTTTTAAGAACTTATTTTTGTTTATGATTTTTAGAGTAATATCACAAAGTTTGTTATATTCTACTTCTAAGGTTTCATCATCAATAGAGGAATATGACGAGTCAGAATGTACCTCTTTTGAGTCATGAGCCATGAGAGCAATTTCGTCGTTCTTAGGCTCGTCGTCATCACCATCACTGTCACTCCAAGCTCCACTAACGAATGCTTTTTGAGACTTGTTCTTTGGAGGCTTTGGACAATCTCCTATTAGGTGACCGGAATCCCCGCACCTAACACACTTCTTATCCATTTTTCCTTTCCTATCATCACGGACTTTCCGGAAGGATCTCTTTTCTTCACGAGGTTGTCTTATGAACTTTCCTCGTCTCCTAAAGAACTTTTTGAAATCTCTAACGGCCATGGCATACTCTTCGTCTTCACTACCCGAACTAGACTCTTCATCACTTGATTCTACTTTAGCTTTTAAGGCAATGGACTTCATCTTCTCCTTTTTGCCTTTAACTATTTCTGAATCTTTTTCCATCACCATCTCGTGAACTTTGAGATTTCCGATGAGCTCGTCAAGTGTCATGCTTGAAAGATCCTTGGATTCTTCAATAGCCGTCACCTTTGCTCTCCACTTCGGATGAAGTGCTCTAAGAAATTTCCTGACAAAGTTCTTACTAGAAAAAGATTCGTCAAGTGCTTTAAGAGAAGTAATTATAGTATTAAACCTAGCAAAAGCACTATCAATGGTCTCATCTTCATAGATAACAAATTGTTCATATTGTTGAACAAGAAGATCAATTTTGTTATCTTTGACCTGTGAGTTCCCTTGATGAGTGATAATCAATGATTGCCAAATATCCTTAGCCGTTTTACACATAAAGACTCTTTCATATTCTTTCTTAGGTAAGGCATTATAAAACATCATTTTGGCTTCATTATTTTTGGCAATCAGCTTCTTTTGCTCATCACTATGACGAGTAAGAGAAGTACCCTCATCCCGACCATCTAATATATTAAATATAGGTTTATTATCACCTTCCACAATAATATACCACAAATCTATATCCTTTGACTTCACATAAGTTTCAAAGCGATTTTTCCAATATATAAAACTATTTGGTTCAAATAGTGGTGGTCTTTGCATAGATTGCCCTTCTTTGAAGTTTTCAAAATCCATTGATCGTTTCAAGTTTTAAAATACAATATATTTGAAAATCTTGAGTAACGTAGCTCTCATACCAATTTTGGAAAACTAGAAGGGGGGTTGAATAGTTTTTACCATTTTAAACTTTTCTTCGCTTTGTATACTTAACGTGATTTCAAAGTAAAGCAAACAAACAAGCAATATATATAAAGCAAGTAAGGAAATAAATGATCAAACCACACAACACAGATGTTTATAGTGGTTCGGCTACAAGGACTCTCTTCCTTGCCCTACTCCACTCCTCGAGCCTCTAACTTGAGAGGTTTTCTTCACTAAGAAACAAACTCCCTTCTCGGCGGAGAAAACCTTTATACACGTCGCTTACACTTTATCCGGTACTAAGCTAAACATCGGGTTATTTACAAGGGTACAACCACTCCCGTTGGTTCTTTAACAAGGGTACAACCACTCCCAACACTCTATGTGTTTTGAGGACTAAAAAACTAACCGAACTCTACTGAATGAATGGTATAGACAATGATGTGTGAACTAATACAATATCACACAGTAACTAAACTAAAGATTTACACCACTGTGTTAAACCTTGATGCTTGATCTTCTTTGCTACAAAAGAGAGATCACTAAGAATGAAATGAATGAATGTAATGGGTTAGTAATGTACAAATGAATTAGTGTATAATTTAAGCTATATGAGTGATGCTTGTGCTTGAATGATCAGCTTGCTATTTATAGGCAAAGCTGACCAACAAGGCACGGATTTGGCGGAACCAAAAAATTGGTTCCGCCCTTATACTGGTTTGGTTCCGCGGGGACAAGCCAGCTAAGGGATTTCCAAATCTTACCATATCTTGTCTAGTCATGTCATGATCTTACAAAGTCAACTCTTTAGCTTCAAGATATTTCCAAAATATATTGTAAAGTCAACTAAGGTATGTAAATGATGCATGTATTTCCATTTTTAAGAAATAAAAATAACATTTAAATGTATATATGTATGTAATGTGTAATTCCTAGTGATCATGTAATGAGTAAATGTGTTTTAAAAGACTTGTTACTATAAATGTAAAAGACTTTAACATATACTTATGCATTGCTAAAGATAAACCTTATAATTGTCATTAACAAAATTAAGCAAAGATCGTAAAATATAAATAACGTTTTTAGGACGATATTTGTATTACCAAAGTCCAAGGTTTTTGAAAAAAAGGCCATATGGTAGAGGTAGTGTCAAACCATTCGGTTACAAGTCCTGCCCATACAAGACTTGTAACCTATGGTTTCACAACCATTGCATAGAAAATTGTATATTTTATAGTCAAACACACATGTTCATCAGGTTCACCTTAAAAACGCCATGTATATAATAAATCAAGACTGCACCGAACAAGGGAGACTTTGCACTGCTCCGAACATGGGAGACTTTATGTCACTCCACCACCTACGCGAGAATTATTGTCACTCCACCGACATGGCGAGAGTTATTGTCAAGAATGCTCCGAACATGGGAGACTTTGCATTTAGTACGTACGACACATAAAGTTCAAAACAAGTCATAATTTCATAATTATGTTCAAGAGTTCAAGTCAAGCTATAGGATATGGACAAGTCAAAGGAGCTCAAAATAAGTTAAAGGGTTCAAATCAAGTCATACTAGTTCAAAATAGTCAAAGGGTTCAAATATTAGTGTTCATAAAATTGTAATCAATTTAGTTCAAGTATAAATCATGCATTCCACCCCAAATAAGTAAAGCGGTAAAAAGGGGGGTTGTGAATACTCACCTTAGCTTGCAGTAACGCAAAATATCACAATGGTCACAACTGGCATCAAGGGCAAAACACAACGATATCGAGGTTACAGGCACCACGGTGCCAGATCGGCACAACCTAATATATATATTTATCTCAGAATACGCATCGAAAAATAAAAAGTTTTGAAAAGGACAAGAGTTTTAGTTTTCGTGGATTACTCGTATTAAGTTCGTAAAAAGTTTAGTGTTATTGTTTCGTGTGGTGGTAAGAAAACATAGACTCAAGAATACTCATGCAAAAAAAGAATAGTAAATCGACACGTCCATTTATTGTTAGGTTTTATAAGATAAAGCTACAAGTTCCGATTATTGTTGGGTTTTATAAGATAAAAGGTTTTTGAATCACAAGGTATAAGTTTAGAAATTTGAAAAATCATGTTGCGTCTATTTATACCACATTTCCAAGTCAAGTGACTTTAATATATTCAATTTTCTCAAAACAATACCTCCCGACAATTTATAGTTTAACACATGTATTTGTGTTATTAATCCAATCACGATACAATGATAGACTAACTACATTATTTATTAGTTATTGGGTTTTACAACTCGTTATTAGTTTAATAAGTGTTGATTGCATATTTAGTTCCGTTACGAGTCTAATATAAGTCCAATTGTCCAAGTATATCAAGTCCGATATATATTTAGTCCGTTTTATTTTTGTATTGATCCAAGTCCAACTATATATATTCCAAGCCCAAAGTCAAGAATCAATTATTGTATAAATTTAGGAAAACCAAACTTGACTCTTAAACATTTTTGGTGGGCTTAGCCCAATGGAAGAATAACTCATTGCACCATAGTCCGCCTAGTACTCAAAACACAATCACAAACACAAACCAAAACGCACCTTACCCAAGCTATTGACGCAAATGCAAGGCACTCTAATGTGTTTCCTGTTTCTGACCCGAGACCAAAGATGACACAATTAAGTACTAGACACGACACAATTAAGCACTAGTCGAGCATACATTTGCATATACAACCCACGACCAACCCAAGACCAAACAGATTTTTTTTGTTTACCGAGACTAGAACACTAATCGAAAGAATAAGCATGACCAATCATAACCAAACCGAGTAAACACGAGTCCAAATCATCATTAACCCAATAAAAACTCAACCAAACACTCCTTTTAATATTTTTGTCCCGTCGACATATATATACCAACATACGTTATATAAGCTGGTTACTAAAAAGCTATAATAAAGTCATACACAAAGACCACTCAAGCTGTGTTTTTGTTTTTAATCAATCACAACTAATTAATTACATATGTTTTAGGACAATTTTCGGGATTTTAACGGGTTTCGGGCCTTTAAAAATGCCCATTGTACTGATTTTTTGATTGACGGATATGGCGGAACCAAAAAGAGGGTTTCGTCTGTTCAATTTTTTGGTGCCGCCAAAATACACCCAACGGATTTCGCGAAACCAAAAACAGGGATCCGTTTTTGTTATCGTTTGGTTCCGCGGATCAACAGTCATATTTTTAAATTCTTCGTTTAATCCCGCACTTTAGATAATTGATTCTTGATTTAGGATATCTTTACTGATATTTCATCACACTAGGATCATCTTAGCAACCTTAGACAAATAGGAACACAATTTCCCACCAAATTTTAAAATTTCAAAATTTCACTCAAGTTACCTTTCTCTAACAAGCAAGGATCCCTCAAAATGGTTCTTTGCAATCCGTGGATCAATCACATCACTAGATTTCCCACTCAACCTTTGCATTTACTGCATATCTTCTTCTTCTTACTCAACTCCATCTCAATGGATTGACTTTGATGATATGACTAGCTTCTTTTCTTCTTCAAAATCATTAGGAACCAACATATTACTATTGATCAACATCACATCCAAACACACTCTTCCATAAACCTTGATGTCTATAAATTAGGAGCTTTTGTTTGATCATTTCTCACATCTTCACCATAATTTCTAAGCAATATTTCTGCATTTCTAAGCAACCTTCACCATCACAATGACCAAATCAAACAACTCATCAACATCCAGACCACGCAGAAGAACAGCAAGAATGAGTGTCAGACCTTGCTGTTTTGTTAATCTCAACTCTTCATCCGAAGAATCATCACCTTTGAACATCTCATCTCCTATTGCTAATGAAAATTTCCTTACTCTATCAACTCCAACACCACCCTATATCATAATCACCACTCCACCACCCTCTATAACACCAGTGGCTACCACACCACCACCGCACCATCACAAGTGACAAGATCACCATCACCACCTCATTCACCCAAACTCCAACCCATTGAGTTGTATGCAACTCCACCAACCTTACCACATCCCTATCTAGAAACATTGGAAGACCATCCACCTAGGTCCACCAATCCACCACCATTGCCTTTTGAGGTAGAACCTTCACATCGAGAACCACTTCTCTTCCATCCCATCTATAGGGACATTTATGGTCCTCTTTACCGTGATCAAGCTCCACCACAACAACCTCAACCTTAACCTTTTTCACCAACGTCCACACTACAAGCCATTGATGAGTCAATGTGGATAAACCAACCACAAACTCAAGGCGAAATTAATGAGGAACTTGATCGCCTCTACGCCTTCTCAAACATGGTGGATTCCAACCTAAATGAAGCAATGGATTTACAATCCACTTTGCTTGCATCCATCATGTCTCCTACTTATGTTCCACCACCTCCACCAACAAGCCATCAACCAACACCACCACCTCCACCATCAAACTACCAACCAACACCACCACCACCAACTAATGAACCAAACCTTCCACCCAACTTCCCTCGACAGGGTTGTTCCATGTGTGAGCGGACCGCCCACCTCACTCAAAGAACCAACATTTTGGTTCATGAGTTGCAAAATGAAATGAGGTTCATTTTGAACCATATCCTAGAGTGCCTAAATGCTCTTTCGCACCCACCACAATAGATGCTAGGAATTTCTTCATCTTAGGATTGTTTTTCTTTTATAGGATTTTTAGGATTCCTCTTTTTATTTCTATGCTATTTTTCATTTCATTTACTTTTTAGCATCTTCATTTGTGGCATTTGTCACAAATAATTTTCAAATTGAAATATGTTTGTTGTTGTTCATGTGTTGATTGTGATCACTAATTGTGCATTTTATATGGTTGGTTTGAACTTTTGTGCTTGGTTTGAACTTTCTTACTTGGTTGATTGGGTTGAACTATTATTGACCCATTATACTTGGTTGAATGGGTTGAACTATTATTCATGGTTGAACCTTTGTAGATTTCATTACTCATGCATCATATTACTTGGTTAGCTTATCTACAACTAACCTTTGTTTTGTAGCATTTCTCATTCTTGGATCATATACGTTGGTACCCTAGCAACGGGGAGTATTGATCAAGGGGGAGCTAATCATGCACTAACCTTTATTTTTGTAGCATCATTTCATCATTGAATCATATACTTTGGCATCCTAACAAGAGGGGGTATTGATCAAGGGGAAGCTCATATAACACTAACCTTTGTTTTTATAGATTCAAGCATCATAAACTTGGCACTCTAATTAGGGGAGTATTGTCCAAGGGGGAGCTAATAAGCACTCAAAATCCATTTCTCATCATACTTGGCACTCCAATTAGGGGGAGTAATAACCAAGGGCCATTCACTACATTCCGCATTGCATTTCCTCTTTTTTGTTTTGACAAAAAAGGGGAGATTATATTAAACTCATACATCATACAATTTAAAATGGCAAAATTGCTTTTAAATTTGCATAAAACAAGTTTAATCTATATTTTTAAAAGACTTGCACTTTATTTATTCCATTGCTTAAAAATAAACTTTATGTTTTGTCATCAACAAAAAATGGGAGATTGTTAATACAAATATCGTCTAAAAATGTTATTTATATTTTACGATCTTTGCTATATTTTGTTAATGACAATTATAAATTTTATCTTTAGCAAATCATAAATATAAGTTAAGTCTTTTACATATATAGTTACAAGCTTTTAAAACTCATAACATGCTACATACATGATGCGCGTGATGTGTCGTTGCGGTTTAGCAGTTTTAATGCCTACTCAAGTTTTAAATTTATATTTAGCCGACTTATCAATAACACACACACTTAACGAGCAGTGTACCCGGTCAGTATGAAGATAATGGTAAGTAGAGTGTCGATCACTAAGAGTGGAACGTATAATCTCGTTAATCTAATCAGTATTTTAATATCCTAACGCAAGGGGGTTTCAGCCTGAGAGACTGGCACAGTTTGTTGTATGTAATAATAATAAAATAAACAAATAGGCACGAATCAGCAAGTAGCACACACGTACACAGATAGATACTCGAGACAATAAGAGGGCTGTCCTTATGATTAAGTAGATTGTCACTTGTTTTATTGATAGCTTTATATGAAGTGTATGTAATTAACTCTTTCTCGTTGGTCCTATTCTTATCGGCGAGTAAACCCTTAATGACGACTTATGTCTAAAAGTTATTCCTAAGTGATCAATTTAGAAACAACCGTGGGAGCCACACCTTGTCCCGCAGTCGGGTGCCCGCAAGCCACTAATAAACACAGAGGTGGTCAATGCACTAATAAGTAGTAACCAAAGACATCAACATATAAACTTTAATTGATGGGAAAGCAAGTATTAAAGGGAGTGCAATCTTTCCGTTGTCACATTACACAAGCCACCAATCCTGATGAATTAAAGTTTGCTAAAACAATAAAACAAAACTACTTAATGAATTAAATACATGCAGCACCTTCTTACAGCTCTTGTATCTTCGATTTGGGTGTGTCTTGTGCTGCCTTCTTGACTGAATTCGTCCTTCTCTTCTGTTCGGTCTTTAGGTTTTCGAACTTCCGAATCTCTTTAATGCGTCTGGTCTACGGGGTATTTATAGTTTGTGTCTGAGGGAAGATGCGGCGCATCTACTTAAGTAGATGCGGCGCATGTACTTAACTTCGCGTGGGGTCCAAGATTATAATATTCAGGAATATTCGTACACCGCCAGAAGATGCGGCGTAACTCTTTATAGATGCGGCGCATGTCCTCTTGTATCTTGGATCGTATCTGGTGACATCTTGATAGAGATGCGGCGCATGTTGATAGTGAGATGCGGCGCATCTGGAGCAGATTAGTCTTGATCTTCTTCATTTCAGTAGACTCTTCACTTTATGCACGTTTTGCTCCATTATTAGTCCAAAATCGCCAAGTTTCACCAAATGCTTGTTTTTACCTGAGAATTACAAAAGTAAACGATTAAGTATCAATCCTCATACATAATATAGTAAAACAAGTCAAATTAATAGGATAAATGATAGTAATAAAATGTACTTATTTGAGTTCATCAAATATCCCCCCACTTGAACTTTACTTGTCCCCAAGTAAACCTTAGATTAAATCTCATGAAAATGTATCCTAAAAGATGTTAGGATTTATTTTTATATTTAAGCATGTATTCGTTTATTTCGTAATCACACAACTAAACACTTAACGAATTAGAAGTAAAATAAAATAAGTCGATAAAAGCAAATCTAATCGTTTAACTGTCCAGTCGCGACGAATATTCTATCATAAGCTTGGCAAGTATACACATCTCCACCACTAAAGCTAAGGAATAACAAGTCTAAAGCGGTAAAAAGGGTTTTTAGGCTTAAGGGTTAATTATTCTCTTTTCACTATCGATCTCAAATTCCAGAAAAGGCGACAAAATCACAAATACATGATCGAATCCACGAACACGATACTTGCAATTGCTCAAATCCTTAACTCGAATAGGCTAAAGATAGGTCCAAACTTCACCAATAATAATATATCAAAAAGGGCGACAAAATCATAAATACATAGCCGAATCCACGACCACGATACTTAAGATTGCTCAAATCCCTAATCTCAATAAATCAAAGGTTCGGTTGGATAAAGAATAATATAGGGTATGGATAATATTTGGGATATAAATTGGTGTAAAATAAAAAATAAACAAAACAAATAAATTAAAATCCTAAGTGTGGTTAATCACTATCCCAACCATCCCATGAATAAGACTCATATCATTGAATAACTCACGCTTTAACACTTGAAACACACGCTTTAGGTAGACACGAATTATACTCAACAAGATCTTAATCAAAGAATAAACCTTAATTGGCGTTCCCATAACTGCCAATTCCCATTCAATCCATAATACAACAAATAGTGGTGATATCGACCACTTACATAACTTTACATTGTTGGTTATAACAAACTTCCAACACTCCCTTTTTCTTTTTCTTTTCTTTATTTTTTCGATTTTTTTTTTTTTTTTTTTTTTTTTTTTTTTTTTTTTTTTTTTAAATATAAACATAGATGTGTAAAATTTCACCACATCACTACAACTTTCTTTCCGGATAATTTTTTTTTTCATACTTTTCATAACTTCAGAAATAATGGTAATAGTGAAAGTAGTAAACACACGAAAAATAAACTCTAAAATATACAATATTTACTTTCACTCCAATTGCATTGTGCAATTTCCCGACCTAACCAAAGATAATGAATTACGCACGCGAACACAGGTAATGTAAGGAAACACACTCTGCCTATAGCAATTAACCAACCACGGACTTTAATCTACAGGGTAGGCTAAGGTGTAAGGGTGTAACGAAACATTTTAAACATAGGTGTAAGAAACGAAAGGAATGGCTCTGAGTGTTTTTCTAGGGGTATCTTACTCTTAAAATGAGAGTAACAAAAGGGTTTATACGGGGGTTAACTAACCAGTGTAGTTAGTTAATAACACATAACACATAATAGGCTATTTGGGTGTAATCCTAGAATTTTACCAAGTTAGACAAGTCATTCCAATTAAATAAATAATACTCATTATGGTGGTCTCGAATAGTATACAAGCCAAGTTCTAAAGTCTACAAGTCACCGGCACACTCATAGATTTGTGAATTTTGGAAAAATCACAATTTTTGAAAATAACGTCATGTGTGCAGTTATGTAACTTAGATCTTAAACAAAAACATACTAAAAAATTTTTAAGTTTGATATATTAAGCACATTTTAAGCATAATTTTGAAAAAGTTTAGGACAAGTAAGTGTTAAGTGTTCTAATTCTCCTATCCCCCCACTTAAGTTAAACAACGTCCTCGTTGTTTGTATAAAAGGTTAAAAATTGGAAAATAAAAAGAATTAGAACAGAAAAACTCCCCTGAGATTTGCTCGGTATGATCCTCCATTAGTGTAAGAGCAAAAATCATCTTTCTTGTGGATTAGAACGTTAAAGCTTCATACTTGATATATCCACAGAAAATTCAGAAAACTATAATACCACCAACACTTTAAAACACACCTAAGATAAGAAAGGTTCAACTTGCATAATACATTAGTAGTTAGGAAAAATAAAACTTAAAAATTAAAACTGAAAATCATCAGGTCAGTCGATGCGCCGTATCTTATTGAAGAAGATGCGCCGTATCGAGCCTGGAATTAATACGGATCAGAATAAAGATGCGCCGCATCCTTAACCAGGGATGCGCCGCATTAAAATAAACTGATAAAAGTTTTAAAGTCGAAAATAAAAATGCAGAAAAATAAGATATGATATGACCGTTGCAGGAGATGCGTCGCATCTCAGGATTGAGATGCGCCGTATCTTCGTGCGGCCTGGACTGACTCGACACAGAAAACAGAATAATAAAAGATAAATCCGGGTTGTCTCCCGGTAAGCACTTGTCTTTATTCCAGAGTCTTCAAGTTAGACTCACGTTCAGCTCTTTAGTATCGATCATTGAAGGAGTCGGAAACATCACGCTCCTTCATCCCCAATTTAGTAATATTGAACACTCCTTGCTCGTTCTTAATTTCCACGCCGTTCCTCTTTAATATCTGTATAAATAAAGTCCTGTCCCTTTCGGGCAGAGATGACAAAATGATAGACGGGAAATTCTTATTATTATGTAGGCACAAATAAGCAAGGTGGGGTGGTAGTTCAATAAACACATCATGATTCAAATACGTATTCTCAACTATTCTCCTACGTTTATTAATTACTACACAATCATACCACTCATCATCAGAATCACTAACAACATCGCGTTTAAGTTCGGTAGGTACATTAAGGTCAATGAATTCCTCAAAGTCTTCATGATTAGGATTAGTTGAGTTGTTTTGAATCAATGTTTCTCCCATAAGTCTAGCTTCAAGATCGAGGTCCATACGCTCTCTTAATCCTAGCACATAAACACCTCTAATTATGCTTTTAATCGGATCTTGGCACTTATAGACTAGTTTATTATTCCCTACTCTTAATGAAATTTTTCTTTTAAACACATCAATCTTAGCGTGGGCAGTAGACAAGAAAGGTCTTCCGAGGATTAAAGGAATCTTAACATCCTCGGGCATGTCTAGTATAATAAAGTCTACGGGAAAAATAAACTGCTCAATCTTAACTAGCACATTATTAGCAATCCCCTCAGGTCGTTTTACTGTTTTATCAGCCAGTTCAATAAGTAATTTAGTTGGTACCAATTTTCCTAGTCCTAGGGTAGCGAATGTCTTAAGAGGCATAACACTAACACTAGCTCCTAAGTCAGCCAACACATTATTGAAAGATATATTATTAATAGAACAAGGTAGAGTAAAACTTCCTGGGTCTCTTTCTTTATGAGGCAAGGCATTTGAGTCGGTTGCAGGGCTCTCTTCTTTCATTGTTGCCTTGATCTCCTCTTCAATTTTTGTCTTCTCTTTTAGTAGTCTCCTTAAGCTGATTGAAAAGTTAAAGAAAAATTCGGGTCTTGCACCATCATTACCATTCATCGATCTTCTAGGTATATTAGGAGTGACTTCTTCAGTGGTGCTTATGGCCTTGACATGATCCCTTGGGTTGGTTTCAGTTGAGCTCGGTAAACTTCCATATCCCCTTTCTTGAAGAACTTTGCTCATTTGACCAATTTGTTGTTCCAATGCTTTGATCGAAGCTCCTTGATTTCTTGTAGTAGTGTCCGTTGAAGCTCTAATTTCCTTGATCATAGCAGTATTCTCTTCATGTCTTTTAGCAGCATCGGCCATAATTTGCTTTAAAGTATCATCTAAAGTCTGCCTCCTCTCTTGATAAGCGGGATTGAAGTTGTTCTTTTGATAGAATCCCGGACTAGCTTCCCTAAATCTTGCTGAAGGTCGGAATGGTTGTCCAAATTGGGTGTAATAAGCTTCTTCAAACGTCTCACTTTCATTCTTGTTCGGGCAATCTTTAGTGTAGTGAGGTCCTTCGCATTTTTCACATCCAACTTGGGCAGCATATGCTCTTTCATCGCGCTTCTTCATTTCTCTACTGATTTTATCCAATTGAGCTTGAATAGCAGCAATCCCGTCAAAATTAGTGCTGCTCTTAGATCTAGTAGAGGTCCCATCGTGCCATTTCTGAGAATGATCAGCAGCATCTTGGATCGCTTTCCTAGCATTAGTTGCACTCATCTGAGGTACAGCTCCCTTAGCATCCAAAATCTGTCTTGTAGGCACGTCCAATCCCTGATAAAACAATATTATTTCCTGCATAGGGGTTAGATAGTGTTGAGGACATTTTATCAATAAATCTTTAAATCGTTCCCAAGCTTGATAAAGAGTTTCATCAGGCTCTTGCTTGAAACTATTGATAGCCTCCATCTTTTTAGCAGTCTTAGCAGGTGGACAATATCTCTTCAGGAATTTGCTTTTCAAACCTTCCCACGTAGTGATTGAACTAGCAGGTTCATTCCTTAGCCACTTGTTAGCAGCTCCTTTTAGTGAGATTGGGAAGATTCTTAGCATGAGTTGATCGGTATTGACACTTTCTGTAGTAAACAAATCTGCAATCTCCAGGACCTTTTCAACATGCTCATTAGCATCCTCTTGTTCCGTCCCACTGAAAGCATTCTCTCTTAGTTCTTTGAGAAATTGTCCCTTCAACTCAAATTTTGACTTGTCATCAAACTTAGGTCTAGCAACTCCTGAAGTGTAATCAGCACGGGTATTGTTCATGTATTCCTCCATAGTAGTGTTCTCGCCCATTATTTCTGTTTCAACTTCCTCTTTTTCTTCAGAAAAGTAATCAAGCTCGAGTGAACTTGAAAGATCAAAGCTTCTTGTGTTGAAAAGCCTTTTAAGCGAATGTAGGGCTCGTTCAGGATCTTCGAAAGGTTGAATCAAGTTCCTCGTAGAACTCCTGGTCATGCACTTCCTGAAATCAATCACAAAAGCATCAGTAGGGTATGCTCGAGAAAGTAATATATCAGATAATTAATAACGAAAACGGAATACGAAAAATTAAAGTTACTGATATCTGCAGACGATGCGCCGTATCCAAAGAGTTGGATACGCCGTATCTTATGATCGTTAAAATTAAATCAGACTTTATTCAGAAAATAGATACGCCGCTTAGAATTTATGAATGCGCCGTATCGAATTACTTAATCAAAAATCAATTTATCTAATTAAAATTAAATGCGTCGTATTAACGAAAGTTAATGCGCCGTATTTTCGTTACGTTTAAAAATAAAAGATTTTTGATTCAGTAAGATGCGCCGTATCGACGGAAATCGATACGCCGTATTTGTTTAATAATTCGCAAACTGTTTTTAATTAAAATAATAGATACGCCGTATCTGCGAAAGCAGATGCGTCGTATGGCGTTAATGTTTTAGAAAAATTTTTATCAAAAACAGATACGCCGTATCTACAAAAGCAGATGCGTCGTATTACTTTATCGCTTAGAAAAATTTTCTTGTTAAAAACAGATACGCCGTATCTTGGGGAAAAGATGCGTCGTATCGAATTAATTAAACGCGTTGTATATAAAAATTATTAAACGCAATACGCCGTATCTGAGAGATCAGATGCGCCGTATCGTTTGATTTAGCACAGTACAACGATAGCAGAACAGAAAAATACGAAAAATAAAAATAAAAATTAAACACACGAAACAAAAATAAAACACACAAAAATAAAAACAAAAGCAAACAAATAACACACAATACAACAAATATGCAAAATAGTACAATGATGCAATTTAATCTAATAAAAAGAAAAATAACCTAATTAAAATACTAATCAAATTAACAGATAATAACAATTCACTCCCCGGCAACGGCGCCAAAAACTTGATGCGCGTGATGTGTCGTTGCGGTTTAGCAGTTTTAATGCCTACTCAAGTTTTAAATTTATATTTAGCCGACTTATCAATAACACACACACTTAACGAGCAGTGTACCCGGTCAGTATGAAGATAATGGTAAGTAGAGTGTCGATCACTAAGAGTGGAACGTATAATCTCGTTAATCTAATCAGTATTTTAATATCCTAACGCAAGGGGGTTTCAGCCTGAGAGACTGGCACAGTTTGTTGTATGTAATAATAATAAAATAAACAAATAGGCACGAATCAGCAAGTAGCACACACGTACACAGATAGATACTCGAGACAATAAGAGGGCTGTCCTTATGATTAAGTAGATTGTCACTTGTTTTATTGATAGCTTTATATGAAGTGTATGTAATTAACTCTTTCTCGTTGGTCCTATTCTTATCGGCGAGTAAACCCTTAATGACGACTTATGTCTAAAAGTTATTCCTAAGTGATCAATTTAGAAACAACCGTGGGAGCCACACCTTGTCCCGCAGTCGGGTGCCCGCAAGCCACTAATAAACACAGAGGTGGTCAATGCACTAATAAGTAGTAACCAAAGACATCAACATATAAACTTTAATTGATGGGAAAGCAAGTATTAAAGGGAGTGCAATCTTTCCGTTGTCACATTACACAAGCCACCAATCCTGATGAATTAAAGTTTGCTAAAACAATAAAACAAAACTACTTAATGAATTAAATACATGCAGCACCTTCTTACAGCTCTTGTATCTTCGATTTGGGTGTGTCTTGTGCTGCCTCTTGACTGAATTCGTCCTTCTCTTCTGTTCGGTCTTTAGGTTTTCGAACTTCCGAATCTCTTTAATGCGTCTGGTCTACGGGGTATTTATAGTTTGTGTCTGAGGGAAGATGCGGCGCATCTACTTAAGTAGATGCGGCGCATGTACTTAACTTCGCGTGGGGTCCAAGATTATAATATTCAGGAATATTCGTACACCGCCAGAAGATGCGGCGTAACTCTTTATAGATGCGGCGCATGTCCTCTTGTATCTTGGATCGTATCTGGTGATATCTTGATAGAGATGCGGCGCATGTTGATAGTGAGATGCGGCGCATCTGGAGCAGATTAGTCTTGATCTTCTTCATTTCAGTAGACTCTTCACTTTATGCACGTTTTGCTCCATTATTAGTCCAAAATCGCCAAGTTTCACCAAATGCTTGTTTTTACCTGAGAATTACAAAAGTAAACGATTAAGTATCAATCCTCATACATAATATAGTAAAACAAGTCAAATTAATAGGATAAATGATAGTAATAAAATGTACTTATTTGAGTTCATCACATGCTACATACATGATCACTAGTTCATACATGGTACATACATGTTACATACATTTTACATTTACATATTATATTTTATTTCTTAAAATGGAAATTATACAATGACATCATGACATACATCATATTGAGATCTTTAAATATCTTGAAGATCTTGAGAATATCATGGTTAGATCTTCATATAAAGAATTAGATATGGTAATATCTTGGCAAGATTTTGGAAGATTTGCTGTCAGGGTCTGGCGGAACCAAAGTCCATAAGGGACAGATCCCTCATTTTGGATCCTCCAAATCCGTGGCATGTTTGATCAGTTTGCCTATAAATAGTAAGCTGCTCATTCATGTTTTCTCATCACTTTTAGCATAAACAACATTCATTCATTCTTTCATTCATTACTAATCCATTCATATTACATATTACATTATTAGTGATGTTTCTTTTTTAGCAAAGAGATCAAAGTATCACAAGCTTCAACTAAGCGTTGCAAGACTTGTTAGAATAGTCATTGTGTGAATTAGGAGTTTCTCACACATCATTGTTGTACCAATCATTCATATACCTCAGTAGAGCCTGGTTAGTATTTTAGTCCTTAAAATATATAGAGTGTCGAGAGTGGTTGTGCCCTTGTAAAAGAACTTGGTATCTAGCTTTGTACCGAAAAAAGTGTAAGCGACGTGTATAAAGGTTTTCTCCGCCGAGAAGGGAGCTTGTTTCTTAGTGAAGAAAAACTCTCGAATTAGAGGCTCGAGGAGTGGAGTAGGGCAAGGAAGAGAGTCCTTCTAGACCGAACCACTATAAACATCCGTGTTGTGGTTTGATTGTTTCTTTCTCTACTTACTTGTTATATATTGTTTATTGTTTGCATAACTTTGAAATCACGTTAAGTATTCAAAGCAAAAGAATTTTAAAATGGTAAAACCATTTAACCCCCATTCTAGTTTTCCACAAAGCTGTTAAGTCTTGAAAATAGGTATATCTTGTACTCAAGAGATGTGAAGTTTTATGAAACTGTTTTTCCCTTTAAAATGAGTCAAAATAGTTCTTCTATTTTTGAGATTAATATAGATGTTACAGGTCTAAACTTTTTTGATTCTTTTGAGTCTGAAACAACAACCAAAACTTCAACTCCCAATGATGAAGATTCAAATAGTTTTATGTCCCATCTTGAAAAATCAACATCTGTTCTTGGTAGAGAGGGCAGTGTGCATCAACCAGGGTCTAAAGGCAACTTTAATGTGCCTGGTTATGAAGAACATATACTACAACCAGTGCTTGAAGTTGGTCTTCAACCTGGACATGATGAACAACACACTGCAACTCCCTTAGATGATCAAAATCACTCTGAGGGAAATGTTTTACAAAACCAATATGAGGTTCCTGTTTTTCAAAATGTTGTTCCAAATCAGTCTGGGGAAGGTAGCGGTAGGAGGTCTAATAGAGTTTCTAAGTTGCCTCCTAAATTGAATGAATATGTGCTTGATAATAAAGTTAAGTATGGGTTACATAGATATGCTAATGTTGTGCTTACTGTTGAGAATTATTGTTTTGTTTCTAATTTGAATAAGTCTGGTGAACCTTCTTCTTATGAAGAAGCTTCAACAGATATTAATTGGATAAATGCTATGACTGAGGAAATGAATGCTTTATATGAGAATGGTACTTGGGAAATTGTTGAGCTTCCTTGTGGTAGGAAAGCTATAGGTTGTAAATGGGTTTTTAAAATCAAATATCAATCTTCTGGTGAGATTGAAAGATATAAGGCTAGGTTAGTGGCAAAAGGTTTTAGTCAGAAGGAGGGTGTTGATTATGAGGAGACATTTAGTCCTGTTGTCAAAATGAGTAC
The DNA here is from genome assembly GCA_021014915.2 of Artemisia tridentata subsp. tridentata. Classification (NCBI taxonomy): domain Eukaryota; kingdom Viridiplantae; phylum Streptophyta; class Magnoliopsida; order Asterales; family Asteraceae; genus Artemisia; species Artemisia tridentata. Next base: position 407,901,988 of record CP139509.1, read on the forward strand.
TGTTAGATGTCTGATTAGTTTAGCAGTTCAAATGGACTGAAAAATGTTTCAAATGGACATTAACAATGCTTTCTTGTATGGTGATTTAAATGAAGAGGTTTATATGTTACCTCCTCCAGGTTTTTTCAAAGAAGGGGATAACAAAGTTTGCTTGTTAAAAAAATCTTTATATGGCTTGAAACAAGCTCCTAGACAGTGGAATCATAAGCTGTCTGAAGCCTTGTTTGAAGCAGGTTTCGAACAGTCAAATAATGACCACTCTTTGTTTATTAAAACTAAAGCCAATACTATTTTTTTTTTGCTTGTATATGTGGATGATTTAGTCATTACATGCAATAGTGAAACTAAAATTGAAAGTTTTAAAGGTTTTTTAAAGAATAAGTTTAAAATTAAGGATTTGGGTGAGCTAAAGTATTTTCTTGTTATTGAGGTCTTAAAAACTAAAACTGGTTTGTGTTTGAATCAAAGAAAATATTGTCTTGAGCTTTTACATGAATTTGGTTTGTTGGCCTGCAAACCTGTTTTGACTCCTTTACCAGAAAACATTGTTTTAGGTCACAAAGAAATAGATGGTGATAAGTATTTGAAGAATATTACCAATTATCAAAAACTTGTAGGGAAATTGATTTATTTGACTATGACTAGACCTGATATTGCTTATGCTGTTCATTGCTTAAGTCAACATATGCATGCTTCTTTACAATCTCATTTTGATATTGGCTTAAGGGTGCTTAAGTATTTAAATTTGGCACCTGGTAGTGGTTTTTGGTTTGGTAAAAATCAAAGAGGTTTCAATGTTGTTGCCTATTCTGATTCAGACTGGGCTAAATGTACAGTCACTAGAAGGTCAGTATCTGGTTATTGTGTTTTTGTTAATGGGAATTTAGTTTCTTGGAAAAGCAAGAAGCAGGCTACATTGTCTAAGTCCTCAGCTGAGGCTGAGTACAGGGCAATGGCCTCTGCTACTTGTGAGATTATGTGGATTGTTAAGATCTTGAAAGATCTTGGCATTTCTGAGAAGTTATTACCAGTAGAATTGTATTGTGATAATAAGTCTGCAATTCATATTGTAGCCAACCCAGCTATGCATGAGAAAACTAAACATTTTGATATTGATGTGCATCTGGTAAGAGAGAAGGTTGCAACTGGGTTAATCAAAACTGTTAAGGTTGATTCTAAAGATCAAACTGCAGATGTTTTAACTATGGCTCTTGGGTCTGTGCAACATGGTGTAATTGTTAAAAAAAACTTGGCATTGTTAACTTGTATGCAGGTTCATCAGTTTGAGGGGGGTGTTAAATTTATTAACACTCTTAGCAAACTTATGAACATTCAGGGGTTATAAATGTAAATAGTTTATAACTGTTTTTACTAATACTTATGTTTGAGCTGTGTTTGCATAGTTTTTGTATTTGCTGGGTCCTAAGTGTAACTTTGGTCTATATAAGCTGATGATAGCAGCTAGGGTTTAATCAATTCATTCTCACCCGTTTCACACACAAGTTTTCCTCTCTCTCTCTCTCTCTGGATTGATAATCATCATCTGGGTTTTAGTAATAGTTTGGTTTTATTGTTAGTTTACATCAAGATCTACTTGATCTTGATTGTCTGTTTGGTTTAGCTTATTGTTTAGATATTGGGTTTGGGTTAGAGTGTGAGTTGTTGTAGAATGCACCTATTAGAGGGACTGTCATCTTTCTCTTTGTATTGTTAGGCTTGAATCCGTGTTGGGGACAAGTCATCTTTGTATATTGTTAGAATAAAATATTTATTATTACCAAAGGGTGGTTAGTTGGGTGATTAATATTGTTGTTAGTTGTTTTTGGTACCATTTTAACAAAAAGGCGTCACTCTGACCTTCGCTTTAGGCCCCCGGAAAGCTTGGGACGCTACTGCTCACACTGTGTCCTCATCGTTCATGCATGATAACGAAAGTTATAATCACAATAGAAAATGGTACATGACGTGTCGCTAGATAAACGATTGTATTATTGATAAAAGTTGTAAATTCATTTGACATATCCAAAACATGATGTTTTGTCAAAAGAGCCGACAACTATATATCGTTCAAGGAGAAGAACAGTTTCTTTGGAACATACCGGTTTGGTCGTCAATCGTGAATTTAATTTAAGAACTGTAGCCCACATTTTCGTATACATAAAAATACGGTAATCTAATACTAGCTACCAAAGTCACATATTTTTCCATTGCGCCATAGCAAAGCAGACATGGACTGACATTCTAAGATGGTGGATTCTTCTCAACTGATTACCATCCAATCTTCTTGAGGCAATGACCTTGGCGGATGAGGCAAATCATACACTCTCCTACCTTCTTGATGGTGTAATTAAAGCAATTATTTGGATTCTTATGAAGCACAGAAACGAGATCATCTTCAAGAACAAACTATAATTGATGTAAAACTTCATTCTTCGATTAGATTTTAAATAGATGTAGAAAGAACTTTTGTAACTAACCCTCGAAACACCCTATCTAAAATTGTAACGCTTGATGCTAGTTTCGTGATACCTTCTTAATACAATAGCCGTTTAAACAAAATAAATAAATAAATAAATAAAAATAAATAAACAAATAAATAAATAATTAATTACTAGCTATTAGTGTATTAGTAAATAGGAATGCCATTTTATTTAAAGTAGTATTGTGTGTGAACTATGAAGTTAAGCTAAAATAGAATTATGAAAAGCTGACATACAAAAGTTAGAAATAATTTTTTTTTTTTTTTTTTGAAGAGCCTAATATTTTTTTTTGAACGGCGACTTTCATTTTTTGAATTGGAGTCGCGCCCGCCACATCGGCAGACCCTCATCCACCACATACCCAGACTATGTTGTCTTAACCGGGCCCACGCTGGCGTAGTGGGGATTGTTTAACGGCGTCCGCCCGGAAACCGTACCGCCTCCACACGAGTTTTCTCGCTGGAGTAACGGTCGGATGAAAACCGGGGCCGGCTTGGATTCGAACCTGCGCAACATTGGCTCACAGGCACTCCTCTTCATTGCCTAATAGCAACAGAGCATTGTGGTCCACAAGTGAGGACTTCCCGGTAGATCACCCATACCGGTACTACTCTCACCTGAAAACGCTTAACTAACTAAGCATTCCCCAGCGGGCCACAAGCTTGTTCGTATGAAGAGCCTAATATGACAAATGGAACTGGGCCATGTATATTATTCTTTTATTCTGTCTTCAGTCACAATCTCACTTGCACAATTTTCTTCACCATACATCACCCCTTTGCCAATATGTATAAATAAATGTTACAACACATAATATCTATAGTTAATTACAATTTAATCTTTGTGTGATCATCGATCATTGACTATCTTAAACCAGTAAAAGTCAAAAATTACAAAAATCCAATAAAAAAATCCAATGCAATTAATCCTAAATATATTCATCAAACGACATGGTCTCTGCTAGTTTCTGGAGATGTAGATTTACTCCTTGAGCTAGAAAATGGCAATGAGTTAGAACCCGTAGGTTGAGAATTCATCGCCGTTGTTGCTACTGATTTGTTGAAGAAGGTTGACGAACATTTATTCGCGTTTGAAGTTGAAGGAAAGCTAGAAAACACTGGAAATGTATCTCCTACTTTCACATTTTGGCTCGATTTATCACCTCCAACTTGACCTCCCATTGCACCACCTCCAATAATCGACTTCAATGCTGCTTGTAAAACCGATTGAAAATTAGGGTTTGATGTGATTGCCTTTGTTGCAGCTTCAATAGTGTCTGGCTGTAGGGAATGTTGATTAGTGTTCGAAGTTGTTGCCATCATGTTCTTATTTTGCATGTAAGAATGGTATATGTTTTCTTGAGGCTGTGTTGATCCAAAGTTGAGGGACCCAATTTGGCTTTTTCCATAGTTGAGGGTCCCATTGCTCCAAGCAAGTGGCAATGCATTAGACTCCAATGAACTAAAATTCAAGTTTGTGGTTGAATATCTTGGTGGGAAAGTGGTGTTCATAGGCGTTGATCGGTAGTTATAAGGTGATGATGTCGAAAGTGTGTTTGAAGTGAGATCAAGCGTGACGGTCGGGCATGAAGGAGATGGTGACATAGAAGAATGTGGCAAGTAAATCGGCTTCAATTTTGAGTGCTCATTGAGATAAAAGTTTAGCCCATGAGAGGAAGTGCTAGGGTTAGGGTTTGAGTTTGATCCGGAGGTTGAGGAACCTGATGTTAACATACTAGCGGCTGCGGAAGTGGTGGAAGCCATAGCTGTGGCGGACACTGGAAGTGGGTGGTTGTGTGTTCCTTCGTACGTGGTGATCAAAATCGACATATCTTGAGGGCATCTTTGTACCTGCACAATATTTTCAAGAAAAAACGTTAGATGCAATAATATTACCACCAATCTTAACAATATATGATATGTTTTGTAATATATATTTCCACAAATCATACCTGTTTTCGCACTGGACAAGTTGGAGAAACGGTGCAACGATAATACGCCCTTGGACATGGATTTCCTTTTGCAATCTTTTGTCCATATTTTCTCCATTGACATCCGTCGTTCATCTGCGAATACAAAAAAAGCCCTAAATTAAATCAATTGTGTAACTAAAGTAAAAGTTCATGCACTAATTAACCATATATATGAGAAGTAAGATGATTACCGTTGGTGTGTCACATCTAACCCTAACTGAAACCCTAGTTTTCTTCACGGGGTTTTGTTGTGAAACCTCTTGATCATCTCCACTTCTCTTCGGTGTTGGAGGTTTTTGTGGTGTCCAAGTTTCCCCAGCTTCATCCTTAGCTTCTTCTAAGCTATTATCAGGGCTTAGATTGATAGAAGATTCAGCTTGTGTGGTAGATGAAATTTCAAATTTTCCACACTCGAGTCCAAGACCTAAACCTTCCGCACTTTTGGTTGGTGGAGTCGTAGATCTCTTATCTTTTTTGACTATATCCATCGATGATGTCCTTCCAAGACTGAGGGAAACAAGCTCTGATTCATCATTTATTGGTGGTTCTTCGTTTTGCTTGATTGCATTGGCGTTAATGGTTGTTGGAGTTTCTTGTTGTTGCTGATGGATAATGTCTTGGAACTTCTTTTGAAGGGTTTGGTAATCCTTCATGATTTGGTCCAAGTGCACCCGTAGCCTTTGGTTTTCTTCCTTGACCTCGCCCATTTCGGCTTTTGTTAACTCAAATTGCTTTTCATCCTGCAGTCGCTCAAACATGCTTTGATTTTTACTATTTTCAAACAAATTTATTCACACACTAAATAAACATTTTGCATGGCCCTCTATGCATGTTCACATTATTGTAGCAAGCCTCTTTGATTAACTAAGTCAACTAAGTGCAGATCCACACCAAACACATTCAAATAATAATTTTAAACAACAAAAATAACGTGGGAAATAGATGAATACTAGTTTTAGCCATTCATATAAATGGATGATAATTTTAAACTAATCAATTTATTGACTGGCCGGTTGCAAATATTGTAAGTACAAATATATCCAAATTTCCATGTATCCATGAACATTAAAATATGAATCTTGAAAAAAAAAAATGAACCTTTAAGAAAAGAAATTTCTTTCGTCCAAAAATGTTATATGGATGGTAATTTTAAACTAGCTATCAATTTATTGACTGGTTGCAAATATTGTAAGTACAAATATATCCAAATTTCCATGTATCCATGAACATTAAAATATGAATCTTGAAAAAAAAAAAAAAAAAAAAAAAAAAAAAAAAAAGAACCTTTAAGAAAAGAAATTTCTTTCGTCCAAAAATGATGTGGATATTTTGTTGCTTAATAGAAATCATTTTTGTGGTTTAAAACATAGCCCAAAAGATTTTATAACTAAAAAAAATCTATAAAAGATATTTAACTACACTTATTAAAATGAATATTAGAAATATTCAATTAAACAAGAGGATTGTATTTTTTTGATTCTTCCTAGCTAGTTATCGTTTTTCTCTCTTTTTATTGAAACAGTTTATTTTATTTTGTACGGATCGGAAAATATTTCCATGCAAAGACAGACCTTGATAGTACGTTCTCAAGAAAGATGACTAGCAGATTTATTGTGCTTAATAATACTCTCTTTTATGCAAGATAAAACAGCAAAATTTACAAAACAAAATTAGGATGAATCTTTGAACAGGTATGAATCACCTCTTCATTGCATAAATAATAGAGTAGCATACTAATTAGCATAACTATAATATTACAGGAAGCATAGACTTATGATTTATGAAGACCACCATCTTTAAGTTTTAGATAACATAGATTACAATTAGAATAAAAAAAAATTTAGAGCTTCAAGCAACTAAACCTCTTCATTGCAGAATAAAACAGCAAATTATTATTATTAATTAACAAAAAACTATGATATAAATCCAATTCACCAATAACAACTTCTCTTGATATTTAAGAAAACCTAGTAGTAAATTCAAATCAATCAACAACAATAAAAGTTAAATCATGTTGAAGCTTATCAAGACCAACCTCTTGTTCGCAGTCATGCCGATCATCTCCGTTATCTTCGTGCTTAACTTCGGTTGTTTTTCTAAGATCAACTTCCATGGCTGTTTTCTGTGTGTGTGTGTGTCAAAACTATTATGCTGTTGTTTTTGAATAAAATTATAAATGAGAAAAGGTAATAGCAACTTAGATCTGCTCTTATAATGAGGGGGGCCAGCAATGTTTGACTTGTTGTATGTACGTTTTCTTTTGTTCAATATTTCCTTAATTATCAAAACTCAAAAAATGTCAATGCTCCAATTGCATGCCATCACCTATATATTACTTTACTACTACTAGTATCTTTTTTATTCATAGCACGAGTAAATTTAATTACTAGAATAATACATGTATAAATTAATCATTGAATTTTTATGGTTTATAATAAAATTCTTTGGGATTCACTGATTCTTTAAACCATATCGAGTTTTTTTTTTTTTTTTTTTTTTTTTTTTTTTTTTTTTTTTTTTTTTTTTTTTTTTTTTTATAATAATATCTCATACTAGTGTTATCTGTTTTTGTAAATTGTTAAGCATCAGTATGAAAAGGAAAATCTTTCGCATACATAATCCGAAACTAAATAGTGGAGAAAATTATTTAACAAGAAGTTTTTGCAGACACGTTTAAGGCCAGGGAACGGTAGCACAAATGCTTATGCTCTACAAGCGGCAAAACTTTTAAAGTATACTTTAATGCTTAATTTTCACATGGCGTTTGGTGATTAGTTGGTCCATGGCGCACAAGCATTTGCGCGCCCAAACATTTTTTTTTTTTTTTTTTTTTTTTTTTTTTTTTTTTTTTTTTTTTTTTTTTTTTTTTTTTTTGTGTGTGTTATTTAGTTAATGCTCATTTTTGCATGGCGTGATGATTAGTTGGTCAATGTCGCTCGGGTAACACACTTATTTGTGCGGCCGTGCCTTGATCAGCTCGGTAAAACACATTAAAAATGTTCTTTTTGTGCTGACCTTGTCAAGTACGACCATTTTGGTATGAATACATAGTCGAATCTAATTAATAAAAATGTAATATAGTATACGCAAGGGGAAGAAAAAATATTCAGCATTACATAAAATAATAGATAAGTTGTGAATGAGGTACTTGAAGAATTCAACTTCAACGTTTAGGTCTTTTAGATTATGGAGGTTAGACCCGCAAGAAACGGGCCTATTTGCTGACCGCCAATCCATTTTGTTTATTAAATAGCCAATTAACAGCTAAATATCATATAGTTGAAGTTTCCTACATACAAAAGTCAAATATACAAAAATATTAAATAAAAAAAATTCAAATGATCAGCGGTCAGAGTTACGTCACCTTCATTTTGGCTTTTGGATTAATGTAGTCATGCATTAGGGTTTCGGCTTCATATCCAAGCAAAGGTGAAAAAGATCCAACTCTAATCTGCTTGGTTTTTAGTTCTTTTGGCCTTTGGTTTTGACTAGGATTTTTTTTTTTTTTTTTTTTTTTTTTATTTTTATTTTTACGTCTTGCTTCTTTGTTGTTCTTTAAAACAAATTAAAGGAAAAGGAGATTACACGGCGGTCCAAGGAGGGAGGGCGTTACGAGGGTTAGACAACCACTCCACCCAATTACAAAAGGATTTCCTATATCTATTAGAGATCCAATTAAATGAAAGCATTTTTACATCATTTAAAATAAACTCCTTCTTTGGTATCTTGCGCTTTAGAACAGTCCCATTCCTAAAGCGCCATAGAATCCAGAACGTTGAATGAACCACGCCATCAAATAACTGACATAAAAGGGACGGCAGATTAGAACGGTCCATGAGAGAAATCTGTAGGTACCCTTATAAGTAACCTACATAACTTCTAACCATGGCTAAAGATAGTAGAGAGATAGATAGAGAGAGATAAAGAGGCGTTAAGGTTTAGTAGAGAGAGAAAGATGGTGGTGAAACTTGTATAGCAAAACACACACTACACACTTATCAATAGTCACACACACCACACAAATGAGAGCATTTGTGTGGTTATAAGCTTCCAACGCCTCACTATGGTGGGCTTGCGCTTGGATTTGTTTTCGTGGGTTAGACCAAAGGAACTTAGGACTATCTAGACTAACACATATAGCTTATTAGCTTATCTTTGTCCCGTTAGCCCGATATTAACTATTACAACTTCTATCACAACGTACAAGGTTCTTAACGGTAAAATGACCATCACTTTTATAATCCTAACAATCCCCCCAAAGGGTGGTCATTTATAAATGATTCCAATTAGTGTCTTGGTCTTGATACCACTTATAGGCTTGGTCTTTACCTTGTTTGATGTAATAGGATAGTCTTAATTATTTTTTTCCTTCATGCTCTATGATCTTGATTTGAGATTTCTTGTTCATTATTGCCTTTAATCAACATCTTCTTATGATTGTGGTTGTATAATGATAAGGATTTATTTGATACCTTTTTAAGGGGTCATTTAAGCCTAAAAGTCATATGTAATTGATTAAATATTGCCCTAAATCGTTTCTTTTTGCATTTTAGAAACTTGGGACGAAAAATCTGAAAACAGATATGTTTTGGGCTAAGTCGGACGAAAAAGTGAAGAAAACGACAAAGTCTCAAAATCTGTCAGAAAAGGAGGTCTGACGGCGTCACACTTTACTAAGTGACGCCGTCACTTGCATTTGAAGACGAAGACTTAGTGCAAATTTAACAAGCGACACCTCAGAACTTTGGGAAGGGCTTATAAACTGACGGCGTCAGGTGTATTTGAAGACCAAAAATCAGAGAAAAGTTAACAAGTGACGGCTCAGAAGTTTTATAAGATGACGGCGTCAAGACCCACCTGACGGCGTTAGAGATCAAACGGGACGGCGTCACAACGGCGACTTACATAATACGAAACCTGATGCGTGATTTTGCGACCTTACAACAGGTTTTACCTCTCGAGGGATCTCAAGAGGCTTGCAATCCCCACCAGGCAGTGTACCTGACCGATGTAGTATAGTGAAGTGGCAAGTACCGGGGGATTGATCGTTCTCTAGGGGAATAGTGTCGTTAGGATTGAAAAACTACTCTAATAGGTCTAAGGGTGAGGGAAGATTCTTTTTTGTATTTTTATATTTTTTTATGAAAGCAAGTAAAATCTCGGGTTTGAAGGAGTGGGCGGAATTAGTTGCTAGTCAACTAACCCAAATAACTAAAAATGCAAATAAAATAAAATACTGAAAATGAAAAGGTGGTGGAACTTATATGGAGAGAAATGTGTTTACTTAGATTTCCTTACTCCCTAACTATCTTTTACCGGTTGATTAGTGTGTATTAATTGCGTGGATGACGGGTGTATTCCTTAATACCAATCGTGGGGTGGCGTACGTACTTCCCCAACTCTACAAGCTCCTACTTCACTCCTATGTCGAGCCGGCTAAGAAGCTCCTAACATGGGATCACTAGAATTCGCTCATGCATTAAATACAACCATAATAACCTTAGTACGCATTGGTTCATGTTTCTTAAGACGTTCAAGCAAGTTACCGTATAGGAGGTTAGCCAGTTTTCTTAAGCCTAACATCGATAAACAATCATCCAATACAATTAATAACACACTAATAACCAATAATCAATAGTTAGGTTTCATTAGATCTAACCAAACACAAGATAAATCTAGCCTAGCATGTTAATTAAAAGACAAGAACAAGATATAATCAAACAACACATAGGCATATTGATTGATTAAGTGATTACTTATCTTCAATTAAACATGGGAGATCCAAGGGTATGAAAACCGTTAAAAATTTGTAGAAATTCGTCTTAGGGTTTCTCCTCACAAAGTTGCACACTAATGACTAAAAATTGCAAAACTATATATAGAACTTAGTGGCTGACGGCGTCACGTTATAGATCTTGACGCCGTCACCTCGCCGTGGCTAGGGTTCCCGGATGGTCTTCCTGACGCCGTCCCTCTTTAATCCTCCAAAATCATCCCTGGCTTATCAAGGCTTGACGACCTTCTTGACGCCGTCCCCCTTTAATCTTCCAAAATTTCTCTGGCTTATCAAGGGCTGACGGCGTCACAATAGAGATTGACGCCGTCACATGTACTTTCCAGCATATTTTTGAGACTTTGTCGTTTTCTTCACTTTTATGCTCCAAAAACGTCCAAAATGCTTCCTTTTCCAGATTTCTTCTCCAAAGTACCTAAAATGACAAAAGGAACGATTTAGGGCAATATTTGATCAAATAAATACGATTTAGGGCTTAAATGACCCCCTAAAAGCGGTACACTTTTCGCTTCATCAAATACCCTTACACTTGAGATTTGCTTGTCCTCAAGCAAATGCGCTTTTATTCTAATCAAAATACAAGTTAGGGGTCATATAATGCTAATATAAAAGTAATTACAACAAATAGTCATTCCACTTTAATCATAATAAGCACGGAGATTACAAACTAGCACCTCACAAGTAGTGTTTAGATACTCACATCTCTCAGGTGTCATCAAAATAAATCTCATAAATGAAAATGGATAATATCTCTCACTACCTGTCATAGCAAATAGATTACCATAGGCTTGGGAAATGATCAAAAACCTCCTCCACTAGGCGTAAGCACCTAAGATAAACTATCAAAGAGGGCTTTTAAACGGGTTATAACGTTAGGTGTAGGGATATGATAAACACGGATTTGTTGGATAAGGGATATTTTACTGGTGGCGAGTTAAAGATCTTGATTAATTACATGTACAATATGGCGTTGCTAAGCCAAGACTAGACTCGACTTAAGCTAAAAACAAAATAACAAAAACATAAAATAAACATAAAATGAAACGGGATGGTAGTCCGTATGTTTTTTCTACTTTTTTTTTTTTTTTTTTTTTTTTTTTTTTTTTTTTTTCATACACTCTTGCCCTACCATCCAAAATAATACATCATAGGGGCGTTGCATTCCCCTTACACTTGAACTTTTACATAACTTTACAAATAACTATTCTAATGACTCGAATTAAGATAATCGAAGCACTTGGAGTACTTTTTAAAATATTTAGCACATATGGGGGTAATAATGTTGTTCTTCCCCATTACTCCATTACACTAGTACTTTACCCATGAGTCCCAATCGTCCCAAAACAATATGTACAAGGATATGACTCGACTTAGCAACCATGTACTCAATTAGATAATTAACTAAGGGTTTAAACAAATGTTGTCACAATAATGCACTAAAAATGAGTGCATACAAGGTAGGCTAAGGCGATTTGGGTGTACATTTAAGTGGGGTGTAACAAATTCTTCCTTTAAGTAAAATGCTTAAAGGTCGAAACGAAAAGATAGGCTCTGAGGGGTATACTAGGGGTATCGTGTACTAAAAATGAGTACAACGCAAAGGGTGTGGGAGAATTACTTGACCAATGTAGCCAAAGTAATTATAACAAAAACACAGGTGTAAAACAATGGGTTAATCCTAATGCCTCTTATCATGTAGTAAATCTAACTACACGAATGTAGTCTCACTTGTGGCCTCGGAATGGTCCTAACGCAAGTTCTAGAATCTAAGTGCTACCGGTACATACATCATAGCATAAATGTTTTTCCTACCAATTCTAGGGGCGAACCTCACATATTTGGGGGTGGAAATTTTTTTTAGTGGTACGGTTTTTGTGCTAGTCATATAACTCCTATCCATGAGACGCTCATTAAGATCAAAGTTTCACTCCTAAATGTTGTAAAAAATTTTAAATTTGGCACTAAAATTGCCCTAACAGGTATTTATCTCAGTTTTATTACACATATACCATTAAACAAACAAAAATCAAGCGTAATAGCATTCTCTAAAGTATCGTACTTTACCCCCCCTTACACTTAAGATGAACATTGTCTCCAATGTTCAAATAACAAGATGTAAAAGTAAATGAGGTAAAAGAATGAAATCAAATACTCCACTGATTCGTTTGGTCGATAAAGAGGTAACATGGTTAGATCTTCTTCCAGGAGAATGTAGAAGCTCCAAGACTAAAGCATCGCCAAAAGCTTGATTCCACATACATCTCCTTGTCCAAAATAACCTGTTAAACCTGAGAAAACAAACACGAAAACCTGCATAACATCGGCGGGATAAATTCTATATAAGGATATAATGCTTGTGGAATGATAATTTTGAAGATTCCTAGAGTTTATAAGTTAGAGATTTAATAAAAACTTTTTATGAAAACAAAACTTTCAAAAATTTCAGAAAATTAAAACCTGACACCGTCAGGTTGTAATGCCTGACGCCGTCAGAAATGATCTGACAGAATTCTCATGTTAAGTTTCCGAAAAATTTCTGGAAAAACCTATGCCTTACTTCCTGGAATTCCTGCAAAACATCATTATGACTCGATACTTGCAAAAATTTCTGGAAAAACCTATGCCTTACTTCCTGGTTTTGCGACCTTACAACAGGTTTTACCTCTCGAGGGATCTCAAGAGGCTTGCAATCCCCACCAGGCAGTGTACCTGACCGATGTAGTATAGTGAAGTGGCATGTACCGGGGGATTGATCGTTCTCTAGGGGAATAGTGTCGTTAGGATTGAAAAACTACTCTAATAGGTCTAATGGTGAGGGAAGATTCTTTTTTGTATTTTTATATTTTTTTATGAAAGCAAGTAAAATCTCGGGTTTGAAGGAGTGGGCGGAATTAGTTGCTAGTCAACTAACCCAAATAACTAAAAATGTAAATAAAATAAAATACTGAAAATGAAAAGGTGGTGGAACTTATATGGAGAGAAATGTGTTTACTTAGATTTCCTTACTCCCTAACTATCTTTTACCGGTTGATTAGTGTGTATTAATTGCGTGGATGACGGGTGTATTCCTTAATACCAATCGTGGGGTGGCGTACGTACTTCCCCAACTCTACAAGCTCCTACTTCACTCCTATGTCGAGCCGGCTAAGAAGCTCCTAACATGGGATCACTAGAATTCACTCATGCATTAAATACAACCATAATAACCTTAGTACGCATTGGTTCATGTTTCTTAAGACGTTCAAGCAAGTTACCGTATAGGAGGTTAGCCAGTTTTCTTAAGCCTAACATCGATATAAACAATCATCCAATACAATTAATAACACACTAATAACCAATAATCAATAGTTAGGTTTCATTAGATCTAAGCAAACACAAGATAAATCTAGCCTAGCATGTTAATTAAAAGACATGAACAAGATATAATCAAACAACACATAGACATATTGATTGATTAAGTGATTACTTATCTTCAATTAAACATGGGAGATCCAAGGGTATGAAAACCCTTAAAAATGGCAGAAATTCGTCTTAGGGTTTCTCCTCACAAAGTTGCACACTAATGACTAAAAATTGCAAAACTATATATAGAACTTAGTGGCTGACGGCGTCACGTTATAGATCTTGACGCCGTCACCTCGCCGTGGCTAGGGTTCCCGGATGGTCTTCCTGACGCCGTCCCTCTTTAATCCTCCAAAATCATCCCTGGCTTATCAAGGCTTGACGACCTTCTTGACGCCGTCCCCCTTTAATCTTCCAAAATTTCTCTGGCTTATCAAGGGCTGACGGCGTCACAATAGAGATTGACGCCGTCACATGTACTTTCCAGCATATTTTTGAGACTTTGTCGTTTTCTTCACTTTTATGCTCCAAAAACGTCCAAAATGCTTCCTTTTCCAGATTTCTTCTCCAAAGTACCTAAAATGACAAAAGGAACGATTTAGGGCAATATTTGATCAAATAAATACGATTTAGGGCTTAAATGACCCCCTAAAAGCAGTACACTTTTCGCTTCATCAAAACCCTAATGGCGGCGGGCTGACAGCGTCACAGATTGCAAGTGACGCCGTCACAGATGTATTCATATATATATTTTTCGTATCTTTTTCATTCGTGGTAACATCTGGAGTATCACTTTACAGAGCCGATTTTTTGCTACTTTGTAGAGGTTTTTACAGCCTTTTTATCCATGTTTCATTGAAGATAAGTAATTCATTCTTAATCATTCTATATGTCTATATGTTGTTTGATTGTATGCTTTTCTTTTCTTCACTTTAACATGCTAGGCTAGATTTATTAGTGTTTGCTTAGATCTAATGAAACTTAGTTATTGATTATTTATATGTTGTCTCTTGTTTAATTAATTGCCTAGCGTTAGAATAAGAAAACCTGCTTAACTCTTATAAGTATTAGCTTGACCATCTTATAAAATTCAACCCTAGAGTGCACTAGTTGGTTTTCTGGTTGTATTTATTTCGTGAATTGCGGCTTGTAGATCCTAGAAGACTTAATAGACTTTAAGGTTTCTAGGGGAGACTTATATGTTCATAGAGTTGGGGCATTTGGCACCTCCCAATGACCAATAAAAAAGGAATACAACGCTTCAATTTAAACAAGGACGTGACAATTCGACTAATCAATATGAGATAACTAGGGAGTAAGGGAATCTAAGTGAACACATTCTCCAATCATAAGAGTTACCACTTTTACTTGTTTATTAGTTTAATTTAGTTTAATTATTAGTTTTGTTTTAGTTAATTAGTAGCTAAAACGCTCACTCTTCCAAACCCTGAGATTTTTACTTGCTCTTCATAAAATATAATAATACAAAAAGACTCATCCCCCACCTTTAGACCTATCTCGACATATACTTCGACCTTCACCAACACTATTCCCCTAGTGAACGATCAATCCCTCGTGTCTTACCTATACTATATTACAACGGTTAGATACACTGCCTAGGAGGATCGTAAAACTTTTTAGGAGGTCTTACAACCGCCGCATCAAGTTTTTGATGCCGCTGCTGGTGAATAGTATAGGTTTCAATTTTTATTTCGTTTAGGTCTACTCACTAGATTCCTATCAAGTGAGATTTTTATTTTCTTTTTATTAGCTTTCTTTTAGACTATCTTTTCTTTCTTCCCTTTGTTCGTAATCATATCACTTGCCATCATGGTGGGTGATAATATCTTTGAACCCCTCTACCAAGTACAACAAGTACACCAAGCACAACAACACCAAGAACCACAACAAAACTGTGCACAACCAAATAACCAAGACCCACTTGAACCACCTCGAGCCCGTACTCTAGGTGAGTACACCTAACCTAGCCACCAAGGTTATCGAAACCCCATTGAGCTCTCCAAAATAGCCAATGTGTCTCCTTTGCGATCCGACACCATCCGGTTGGTGCAAAACGGATGTGCATTCCATGGAGTTTGTTCCAAAGATCCAAAGCAACATCTCAAGGATTTTCTTAAAATTGTTGATTCCATCGACCTTGATGTTACTACTTAGGAGACGACACGATTGCATCTCTTCCAATTCTCTCTACGTGACCAAGCTAGTAATTAGCTTGAGCGTTTACCCGCGGGATCTATCTCAACTTGGGATGATCTTACTTCTTGTTTCCTCGCGCAATTTTTCACACCGGAGAGAACTACCAAGCTAAGGAATGACATTTTGATGTTCCAACAACGTCAAGGTGAAACTCTTTATGAAGCGTGAACTCGTTTCAAGGACTTACTCCAAAAAGTCCATCGTCATGGCATTGATCTTTGGCTCCAAGTCCAAATTTTATATGACCGTATCAATCACTCCACAAGGCAAACCATTGACCAAGCGGCCAGTAGTAAGCTACGTGACAAGAATGCGGAAGAATCGTGGGGAATCATAGAAGATCTTGCTCTCTATGACAACGTATGTTGGAATGACCCCCGCGAGTTGAGCATAACGGTCAAGGCAATATCATTGCCTTCGAATAACTCAAGCATTCCCGACCGTAGGATCATGGAACTCGAAGACCAAGTCAATTTCCTCATGAAATCCTACGAAGCTCCTAAACCTTCACGTCAAGTGAACAAAATCACTTCTTCATGTAAATTATGTAGTGGTCCCCATGACACTCGTGATTGCATGGAACTCCTTGAACAAGCTTTTGTGGATTATGCATCCTCGCATACCGACGGAGCGGAAGATAAGTGGTACACTTTCAAACCCGAGCAAAACACTCTTGGTGATTCTTATAATCCCTCTTGGAAAAATCACCCAAACTTTAGGTGGAAACAAAACAAAATTCTTCTCAAAACAAATTTTCAAATCCACCCAATCATTTTCAACCAAGCGGTTCGTCCTCGAACCTCACCTTTAACAATAATCCTTCCAGTTCCAACAATTCAAACAATCTTGAAGGATTGGTGTCTAATTTTATGTCATCTCAAGAAGCTCGTTTGTCAAAGTTTGAAGCCGACTTCAAGCAACAACAAAGTGAGATGACAAATAAAATTGATACTCTCTTAAAGGTTGTCAATGACCGAGTAATGGGAGCACTCCTAAGTGACACCGTCAAGAACCCGAAACTAAATGATAACTCTATTTCATCGGTTTCGTCTCCTAGTTCTTGTCCTCAATTTTACTCGGTTAATGCAATAAACACGTGTTTCAAACAAACTCAAATTTTTCAAAAAGACCAAGACTCTAAATATAATACATCAACTAACGTGTCGGTCAACCAAGTTATTGAAACACCACCCAAACAAGAACCTAACTCAACCATTAGTGATCAATTCAAAGACCTCTATCTTGAACGTCCGGTTTTTGATGTCTTAACTCATGCTCCCTACTACAATGCCCTCTTGGAGAAATCTAAGGAGAAAGTTAAGTTAGGTAAGAATGGGTCCGCTTTTGTTCAAAATAAGATACCCAAGAAGCTAGATGATCCGGACATATTTGTTCTACCATGTAGGATTGGGAATTCAAAGGCCTATGATACATTAGCCGACTCAGGATCATGCATCAATATCCTTCCATTGTCCCTTTATAGGAGCCTTTAATTAGGAAAACTAGAAGCGACGGAATCGGTTATAGGATTGGCGGATGGAAGTGTAGCTCATCCGGTTGGAATACTAAAAGACATGATAGTGCACATAGATAGATTGACTATTTTGGCGGATTTCCTTGTCTTAGATATTTTAAGTGACCTTAAGTGCCCATTGCTTGTTGGGAGAGGATGTTTAGTAACCGCTAGTGCAATAATAGATTGTAAGATGTCTAAAATAGTGGTAGGAGAATGATACACTAGGTCGATCTATGATGTCCAAAAGCATAAGTATGATGAAGAAGGAGAAATAATGCCCAATTGGTTAGCTAGGGATAGGAAACCATCAAGATATAGCCCCCGAATCGATGTAGATTTTATAGGACCTCAGCGCCCATTTTTCTTAAAGGATGAATTTGTGAAGAATGCATCTTATATGGAACAACAATTTGCTAGGGAAACCGAGATTGACCCATTTGAGGACCTTCTAGCATTTAGGAAGATGATTGAGTTCCTAGGAGTTCTACCAATTAGTCTCAAAATGAATAAATGGGATAAGGAGAATCCGAAACGTAAGTGGAATTGTTATAAGCCACCACAAGATGGGGATGGTTTGTGGTACATTAAGATGAATAGTGGATCCCGATGAAGAGAAGTTTGAAAAGTCATACCAAACAAAGTCTACTAAGAGAATATTAAAAGAGAAATTTGATCCAAAAGATATCCTCAATGAGGAGCTTTCCTACACGTAATAGGCCATGACTTTCAGTCTAGCTACAAGACTTGTAAATAAATAAAAAAAAGCGCTTCTTGGGAGGCAACCTAAGCTTATTGTTTGTTTGTTTGATTTTTATTTTTGTTTGTGTCATATATATGTCTTATCATCATTGTTTAATCTTTCATGTTTTGAATAACTTTGTGAAAATGCTTTATTTTGTTTTTAACCTCGTCTTAATTGCATATAAAGGTATTTTACAAAAAGATAAGTGTAGGGAATATCATATTTGTTTACAAGAACGAATTCCAAAATGAAAGTTAACAATTGATGATTAACATATATTCTATCGTATTTGTGTGTTTATTTGAGTCAAATGCTTGTATCAAGTCACAATGAATGTTTTACAAAATTTCCAGGTTTTCATAATTAGATTTTTCCAAAAATTTACAGAAACAAAACGTAAAAATTCTGTTAGGTCTATCCTGATGGCGTCATGGTTTACACCCAACGGCTTCAGGCACTATAGCAACAGTTTTTCCAGAATTTTGTTTTTCTGTGGAAACTTAATTTTTGAAAATTTCCATAATTTTTAAATTTTCAGGATTCTATAAACATTTATTTTGCAAGCATTATATCTTATTTGCTTTCTAGAATTTTGTAAAACACAAGGTCTAACTTTATCACATACTAGATATGAGTCGTATAAGGCACAAGAGAGATGGATCGTATATGTATAATGTATGCAAACCGTGTGTATATTAGATTAAGAGATGAAGAGAAAACACATACATAACACACACGCCTCACCTATATACCTCTAAAGCACACCCTAAATGTGGTGAGGAGTGTGGTATTTATAGAGAATGCCTAACGAGCCAATGGGCTTTTTCTATGGGCTTTTCATGATCATGGATTGGACTATGGATTACTTACATTCAATGGACTAGTATAATCTAACAATTAACCACTTAGCTTAGTGCAAATCCATGAGCCCTTTTTACTATTCTATTACATTTCACACGACACAATACAAAGTTGTTAATACAAAATGACCATCACTTTTATCAATGCTAACAATCTCCCCCTAAGGGATGGTCATTCAAATGACGCTCCGTGTGATTAGGTCTTTTGACTTCTTGTTCTTGAACTTTGTGTGTCCTTGTAGAATAGTCTTGGTTCTTTGTTCCTTTAAGCTTTGTGATCTTCAAAGTAATCGTCTTTTGGTTCTTCTTTCCTTTGATCAACATCTTCTGCATATTTGCATTGTTGAATTTTCCATCATACTCATACTTCTTGATAATACTTTGAACTTCATACTTGTGTCGTCGTCACTTGATACATGAACTTGTTCTTGACATCTTGATTAGCTTCTTGACTTTGTTGCAACACTTTGTCTTTAACTTGATCTTTTTGTCTTGAACTTTTTCCCTTGAGCTTTGTTGAGGATGATCTTCATAAGTATGAGTATGAGGAGTTGTAGATGTTGTACTATATGATGATGGTTGATGGACTTTCCTCAGTACCTGCATAAAACTATTAGTAATAAATCGTCCAGCACTTACAGGTTCGGACTTTGAGATCGTTAACAGCATAGTGTGAAAACTTTCTCTGATCCTTACCAAGGCCATTCTGAACCAGATGCCCTCGAGAGAGCTAATTCAGATACACAGAAGTGTATCAACGATTCAGGTGAGCCGCTAAAGTATACCGGAGTATCACTTCATGACTGTAGACCGTTTAAAGCAAATAACCATCATGATATAAGGCAAGATCCGTAGATCTCATTAAGACTCTTGTACACCTTGTGTCCTTTTTGGCAAACACAGGTGTATTATATTGGAAGTGTATCCTAAGAGATTTTTTATGAATCTCATGGCTCTAGACTCGATAATGTGCGTTTTGGTTTTAGTAGTCAGAGGCATGGAGCAGAGTGCCACCTTTTCAATATCAACACATCTCGAAGTGAGAGACCGATAGATTATGCAGTGTTCTCTGTGAGAAATGAAACAAATATCTTTTAAGAGATATCTGAGTGGCTAGGAGGGGTTGTACAACGCGTCACTGGGTCCATGACGTCTTGTCTTCAATATCAGTATCAACTTTTTGATTACCGATAGCAGATGTATTGACCCGGTTTCTACCCTAAGTTTTCATGGAGGGCTATTTCTTTTCACCCTTTCATAAACTTTTCTTTTTCATTCTTCAACCCCTTCTTTCCTTTTCTCATTTACTCCTTTTTTCAATCATACCTAAGGACTTCTAATTCTAATCTATTGGATTTGTCCTTGGGTAGATCCCTCCAGCTCTGGCGGATCATAGGACATAAACCTAACCATAATCACCTTATTACTCCATGATTATCCTAGATTTATTGATCTCATGTCATAAAACCTTTTGAGAAAATCTCTCAAAGTGTTTATGAATAAAACACATTTTGTTAATACATCGAGAGTTTTGCATTTTCTAAAATACTCCCCCTACACATGTGCTTATGCATTTTAAGATAAGTTTGCACATGGTGGGTAGAGATCGCACATTTGAATTGATCGATTTTCAGTGAACATGACCATTGCGAGACACATTTACATCACTAGTTGGACTAGCTTGAAATTATTACCCGTCCCGATCATATTCAAAGAGAATCTCTCGAATTGGTACATTCTACTCTGACAAGTCCTTTGCGAGACACGTTTACATCACTGGATATACCAGCTTGAAATTATTACCCGTCCCGGACAAGTCTTTTCGATAAATGACATTTAACTTTCGTTAATTTGAGGGTTAATTCTGAGTCGAGCTCTTTTGAGATTCAACTACGATCTTTAAACATTTTTGATCACATTTTAATCACGTCTTCTGTAACACCCCAACCCGACAAGGGTAAAGATGTCACAACGATGGTTCTATATCAGAACAAACACAAGCATTTGACATTAATAATACAATAGAATTCAATGGTTACAAAGGAAATATGAAACTACAAGGTTACAATACAAAAGTTTCTAAGTCTAACTATAAGTTCTTCTAATACTCTTCCATAGCTAGTCGGGCCTTCTATATCCATGGTACTCTCCGCTCATACCCAGCTTCCAACTAAAACCTGCCGCGGGGAAAAGAAACGCGGCTGAGCTACGAAAGCTCAGTGAACAGATATAACGATACAAAGCAGTAATAAGGGATGGTGAAATAATGAAATGACACAAGGTGTAACAAGAGTAGAAAGGACAATGGAAAAGATTATGAAGAAATGGTTACAATAGCTCAGTGTAAAGGAAACCATAACCCACCACCAGCCCAAGTCGAAACAGGTCAAGTCCAGTATCAAGTCATAGGGTAACATAAACAGTAATCCACCACGAGCCCAGAAACAGTACATATCATATCAAATCACATATCAGGGTGTATGGAGGGGTGACCTCAGCATACCAGGTACAGGGTAAGGGGATACCTCTAGGGGTTGGAGTCGCGGGCTCCCAGGATTGTGAAAGACGTGTATCGCACACACTCGTCAGTCACCAGATAATACAAGTAATACAAACAAATCAGGTCAGGTCTAGGATGCATCCATACGCCCCCAGTAGGCCACAGGGTCTTCCTCTACGTAACAAGTAAATCAGTAACAGGTCAGGGACGGGACAGGTCATCACTCTCCTGCCCTAGAGTCATGCCACCGGTGCATCAATGACATGGACATGAAACCCTCATGCCTAGTGGGTGGCTCGTAGTCTCAAACTGTGGGTCAAGGTCAGGTATCAAGTCTCAGGTGCCAAGTATCAGGTATCAAGTCTCAGGTGTCAAGTATCAGGTATCAAGTGTCAGGTTTTATATCAAGTTTCATATCAGATTTCAAGACAGGAGATCAATGCAGGGGTTCACTATCAGGAAGTCAATATCAGAAAAGTCAAATTCCAGAAGGTTCATGTCAATTTATTAAAAAGTAATCCTTTTAAAATGGTTTTAAAAGAAAGTCGTCTTTAAATCAGTTTTCATAATGAAAGTCTTTAAAAGCAATTCTCAAAACCTCTTCATATGTAATTAAGAAAAATAGTTATAAAATCCTATGAACCTTTAAGTATCCCAGGGTCCTAAATATTCAGGTTACCAGATTATGAACAGGTCATGTCAAGTATTAAGGAAACATAACAGGGTCCAAGGCAGGGTTCGAAACAAATGATCAAGACAAGAGTTCAAGGCAAAAGTTCAAGTCAAGGTTCACAATACAAGGGAACATAGCAATGGCTTGGGGAATCCTAAACGAATCAAAATCAGAGTTCAAGAGAACGAAGGCACCTTACAAGAAGGGCAGAATATTTGTACCTTATTAACCAAGTAAGCAGAATCACAAAACAAACACTGACAGGAAAATCAGTCACTCCCTCTTCGGACCTAGAGGAGTAAAAGACAGAATTACTAATGGTTCCAATTTACAGACTTCGTTATCTTTCCATTTTAAGTAACTTTCCAGATTCAGTAACTTTAGTTATCAACATTCTCGTTATCAACTTATAAGTATTTAGAATGACCATTTTAGTAGTTCAAGGTTCATAAGGTTATTTACACATGATTAAGGTTATTATGGTAGTTTTATACATTTGAGGGTTTATTAAGTAATTATGATAAGTTTAAGGACCAATTATGCAATTATCATAAAATTAGGGTATAAAGTGTAATTATTGTAAGGTTACAGGTTCTTACAAGTTAAGTCCTTTAGTATTAGCAAAATAACAATTTAGACCCTTTAGTATTAGAAAATAAACAAACAACACTTTTTAAATGTCTTTTTACACTTTATCAGGTTTTAGGTATGATCTGGACCTGTTTCAAATAATTCATAAATCATAGTAGAACTTCGAAATAAAATCTACAAAAATTCACAGAGATGCATAAATGTCCCTAGTATTTTACCAAATTTTTCTAGATTTTATTAACTAGTATAGGTATGAATGAAAATTCCATTTCCCAAACCTGTTCCAAAATCGTATCTGCTGAAACACCCGAAAAGAAATTAATTATTTACCCCATCAATAAAATTTATAAAATTCTAAAAAAATTCCAGTAACTAGTAGACATCTCAAATATTACTCAATTCAACGAAAACCTTCTATTTAGACACGGTTTGTATATTAAAATTCCAAAACCCAAACTGATTTTCCAGACATACGAATTCAATTTGACACTTAATTTTCTAAAAATCAAAAAGTAACCTTCCAGGCCTCTAAACATTACAAGATAAATTTTCCCAGGTAGCTATTTCATTGAATTTAGTTCTAGATACCAGAAACACCAAAATACACGTTCACATCATTTAGTTACATTCGATTTAAGTTGGACCTTTTTCCAGATCAGTAGCAGTTTTTATCATATCATGTGGTTCTTAGGGTTTTTGTCATTCCAATCATTAATTCATGACACACAACGATTATAGGTTAGTTCATAACATATTTAGGTCGATCTATATCAAGTCTTAACATAATCAAAATAATTAAAATCATCGTATACAACTGGATCGATTTATATATTTTATTTTTAGGGTTTTTAGCTCATGATTTTATGTGACCAAATTCTCTTATGATCATACATCAACTAGAACACAAGAACTACGAATAAGGATTGAATCAAAGATGAGTGATACGAATACCCTTGAAGACAAGATGAAGAACACGAACAACACCAAGATCACACCATGAATTTCTCCTTCTTCTCTCTTTTTGGATTCGAACAGCAGCAAAACAAGAAAAACACAATACATGGCTCGATTAGGGTTTAGGAAACAATTCGAATGCATCAATGCGAACAAGAACAAGATTACCTTGACTAGTATGAGCAAAGATTACAAACAAGATCCTTCCTTTGGCTGCAACTTTTGGATCGAATTGGATGGACAAAAAGAATGCCGAACTTTTGGTGATGGGAGGGATTTAGGGTTTTGGATTTTCGGTATTATGGGATAAATGGGAACCGTATAGGTGATTTGGGTATTAAGGGAATGGATCAAGCTCCAAAATGGGCCAAATTAATATGGACTAATGCTTGCTTATCTCTTCTTGTTTCTATTTCTTTTGGGCCGAAAATTATGAATGTATGTGCACAAAATGACGACTAGTATAGGGCTTAGATGTATGATTAAATTTATTTTGTACATATTATTTACATAATGTAATGTTTGAATTAATTTACTTATTAGGTAACTTAAAGTTAAGTTCAAATGATGTTACTTATTTAATTATCATAAGTTCTCAAAATTTTAAACTTGAGGGTATTTTTGTCATCTCATATTATGTTAAATTTCGGGGTTTTACATCTTCAACCCCCTAAAAAATAGCATGTCGTGATATTTTTTATATCAACTGATTAAAGGAAAGCTTTTTGGAGAGATAGACGGATCTGTTTTAGCATGAATTCGGAACATTTTGTTTTTGATTTTATAGTCCCCCTTAAATAAAGCATATTTTTAAACATAAAGTTTAAAATCAATTTTAAGGGTTTTGGAGGGAGATATCTTGAGCACAAAATATTGAGAAAGATTTTGAAAAATCTTGATCATGTGCTCAAGGATTCATTATTTTGTCTTTGAAATTACGAGTCCTGATCTGAAATAATCAGAAGTCAACATTGAAGGCCAGGTTTCGTACTGAAGTATACGAAAGCCATAGTGAAGAAATTTTGAGAAACGACATGTTGAATGACATTTCTAGATATGTACAGAATATCGATTATATGAAAGACATGTCGTGAGAAGATTATTTTTGGTTTTTTGATTTTATATTGTTTTTGAGTTTTTGAAAATTTTCTATTTTTAAATTTTATTTTTGTTTGTTTTTTAAATTTTGTATTTTGTTTTTGTTGGTTTTTCAAATTTTGTATTTTGTTTTCAAAATATTTACAGTGAAGCTATTTTGAAAGAGATTTCAAGAAGATTCGAGAAGACGTTCTAGCTCCTCAGGAGTTAGGCTTCGCATGCCAATTCATCGAACTAAATTGTCAAACCTTTCTTTTGGAAGGGCTTTAGTAAATAGATCGGCGAGTTGGTAATCAGTTTTCACCAAAAATAGTTCAACAGTACCCTCATATACATGTTCCTTGATGAAGTGATAGCAGACTCTAATATGCTTGGTCTTCGAGTGTTGTACTGGATTGCACGAGATGGCTATGGCACTTTTCGAATCACAATATATAGGTATTCTGTCGAAAGTAAAGCCATAATCTGTGAGCTGTTTCCTCATCCATAGAACTTGGGCACAACACGTAGATAGAGACACATACTCGGCTTCTGCGGTTGATAGTGCAGTACAATCTTGTTTCCTTAATGACCAACCTACTAGATTTTCACCCAAAAATTGTGCTCCGCCTGATGTACTTTTTGCTGTAACTTGGCAACCTGCATGGTTCGCATCTGAAAATGCTATTAGTTTAATCTCGGAATCCTTCGGATACCAAAGTCCCATGTTAATGGTTCTTCGTAGGTACCGAAAGATCCGTTTGACCTCTTGGAGGTGAAGTTCGGTAGGCCTTGCCTGAAACCGTGCTAATAAGCAAACAGCTAAATGAATATCGGGTCGACTAGCAGTAAGGTACATGAGAGAACCAATCATGCTCTGATATTTCTTCGGATCGATGGGTTTCCCAAATAAATTAGCACCTATTTTTGGTGAAGTAACCATTGGTGTACCAACAAAGTCACAATTATCCATACCATATTTTTTCAAAATCTCAATTGTATATTTAGCTTGATTAATAAAAATACCATGAGGGGATTGGTGTATTTGTAAACCATGAAAGAATTTTAGTTCCCCCATCATGGACATTTCAAATTTTCTTTTCATGACATTTTCAAAATGTTTTGAATGTTTCAGATTAGTGGACCCAAAGATAATGTCATCCACGTAAATCTGAACAATCAAAATGTCATCTTTATATTTTCTTGTAAACAAGGTAGAATCAACTATTCCTTTGGTGAAATTGTTGTTGATCAGGAAAGATGATAGTTCGTCATACCACGCCCTTGGAGCCTGTTTTAAACCATAGATGGCTTTCTTTAGCTTGTAGACGTAGTCTGGATGTTCTTTGTCAACAAATCCATCTGGTTGACTCACATATACTTCTTCTTTCAGAGTTCCATTCAAGAATGCTGTCTTGATGTCCATCTGATAGATTGTGATGTTTTTGTGAGCTGCATAGGCTAAGAATATTCTGACTGCCTCAAGTCTTGCTACTGGCGCGAATGATTCTTTGAAATCTATCCTTTCTTCCTGTCTCAATCCTTTAGCTACGAGATGAGCTTTGTTGTGAATGACAATCATTTCTTCATCTTTTTTGTTCTTCCATAACCATTTGAGATCAATGACAAGTTTGTCAATTGGTCTTGAAACTAATTCCCATGTGTCATGTAACTAGTATTGAAGAAGTTCTTCCTACATCGCTTTTATCCATGCATTGTCTGCCATCACCTCCCGAATGTTCTTTGGTTCTTTCAAGCTAACTGAGCAAACATAAATGTACATATCGGGGTCGGTGGCGAGTTGTCTTCTCGTCTGAACTGGCCTTGAAGGTTCACCAATTACCTGTTCTATTGGATGGTCTTTAGTCCACTATAGTGTAGAAGGGTACCTTGGGTTTAACGAATGTGTGTTAGATGGTTCTTGTAACCTTGAAGTTGATTCAGCCGAATCCATAGCAAATGGGTTTTCGAATACTTCTTCTTCTAACATAGCATCGTTTTGGTTTGGTCCTTCTTGAAATGGTGTATTTTGATTTTACTCATCAACTCTTGGTAGAACAATTTCAATTACTGGAGTTGTTGGAGTAGATGTTGATGATGTGGAGGGAGTTGGTGTGTCAGCTTCGATTATTGTGGATGCATCTTGTGGCGGTGGTGGTGGTTGATGTTGTTGAGCGGGTGCAGTGGAATGTTGTTGTGATGCATTTTTCGAAGTTCCACCATAGTATTCATCAAACATAAACTCGAAGAACTTTTCCAGTTCTTGTTATGTAGGTTTTTCATTGTTAGTTGATTGAGTTCCTTGAGGTATGAATCCTGAACTGATATGTCCAGAAGTCTAAACGTTTGGTGCGGGTCCTAATCTATTTTTATAAGAAGCCATCGGGTTAAGCGCGGGTTCTAGATCGAGTCTCTTAGAAGCCATTTGTGAAATCTCGTCAAACTTCACATTCATCGTCTCCATTATCTTTTTAGTTTTTCTGTTATACACCCTGAATGCCCTTGAGTTTTCTGAGTAACCAATGAAGATTCCAATATCACCCTTAGCTTTCAGCTTCCCTAGATCTTCTCTGTCGTTCGTTGGATAACACAAAGCGCCAAACACGTGAAGGTAAGAGATATCTTGTTTTCTTTTGTTCACTAGTTCATATGGGGTTTTATTGAATCTTGGATGGATTAGGGAACGGTTCTGAGTGAAACAACCGGTGGCAACGGCATCAGCCCATAAGAATAGTGGTGCACTAGAATAAATCAGCATTGTGCGAGCAGCTTCCACAAGAGTTCTGTTTCTTCTTTCAACTACCCCGTTCTGCTGTGGAGTTCTGACAACAGATTCTGGTGTGTGATTCCAATATCTTCAAAATAGGTTCTTAACTCCTGGTTAGTAAATTCTGTGCCATTGTCTATTCTTACAATCCTTACTGGAGCTTGAAGTAGGACTTGAATACGCTTCAGAAAGGTGATGATGATGCCTGGTGCATCGTCTTTTGATCTCAGAAACATTACCCATGTATATTTTGAATAGTCATCGATGATAACAAGAATATACTTCTTCCCATTTATGCTTTCAACTCGCATTGGGCCACATAAGTCCATGTGCAATATATGTAACTTATCTACCGAACTGGGTACAGTTTTAGGTTTATATGTTGCCCTTTTGCTTTTACCTTGTTCGCATGATGGACATAAGTGATCCTTGGTGTATTTGAACTTAGGAAGTCCGTTGACGATGTTGTCTTTGGCTAGCTTGTTGATGCTATCAAAGTTGAGATGGGATAATCTTCTATGCCATAGCCAGGACTTTGTTTCGCAAGCTCTTGTCATAAGACAGATTGGTGATGAAGAGGCCATTTGGTCGATGTCGATAGCATACAAGTTGGTGCCACGATTCCCAGTTAAGAGATCATCTCCAATCAAATTTCTAACAAAGCAAGTGTTTCTCCTAAATGTAACCTCTAAATCTGCGTCACAAAACTATTCGACTGAAAACAAATTGTGTCCCAACCCTTCGACGTAGTAAACTCGAGTGATTAAGTAGTTCCCAAACTGAAGATCTTCATAACCCATAATAGCTGCTACATGATCATTTCCAAAGCGTACAGTTCCCATGAACTTCCATACAAAGTTTATTAGCAGCTTTAGGTTCCCTGTCATGTGCTTGGAGCAACCCGAGTAGACGATCTAAAGACATATTTTGATAACCTGCGAAGAACAGAAGATTTTGCATTTGGAAACCGTTTAACATTTGGTTCCATAGGGTTAGAGGTAACATCCGAATCACACTTATAAAAGGTTTCAACTGGTTCTTTTGGAACCGCTTTCTATTTTCCATTCACGAGTATGAATTCTCTACCCGTTGGTTTCCATACACATAACTTAAGATAGTTCCTAGGAAATTGACTACTAGTGGTTGACCTACATCCTACAATTAGTCGTTTTATATATCTAGATCTAGCACTAGTTCCTTGAGGAACATCTTTCTGTTCACGCATAACATTCTCATTCACATTCTTAGAAATATTATCATCACAAACATCATATGATAAAGAGTTCTTGCTCATTAAACAAACAGAGTCATTACATGCACTAGAAACAGTTCTTTTAACATTACATCCAGATGACATATGTTTCTTATTAGAAGGCGATAAATTCCTAGGGTGTTCTTCTACTTCTTCATTTTTATTCTGGCATCTACTCTCAGAGACAAGCGAGACTCTATTGTTCCTTGTATTGCTCCTAGGCTGTAGTCTGCTGCTCTTAGAGGTGCTTTCTATTCCTGTAGAAGGTAAGGCACACACATTAGGATTTGTATTGTTGTCCTTTGAAGTTGTTTTAGCTGTCCTAGATTCTTTTGGATTATCATTAACGCTCTTGTCTATTTCCCTATATGTTTGAGATGTAGAGGCAGACGCAATAGTGGGACTAATCCTATAAAGACTTGGTGCTATCACATTTGATATTTCGACAACTGCTTTTCCTTTTTATTTTTCATTTGATTTGAGCAAGGGTGTTAGAGTGACTGGTTTTTTCAAATCATTTTGCACATCAACTTTTGGAACTGATTGAGAAATTGACATTTTTGGTTTAACAACCGGTTTGTCTGAAGTTGATGGTTTTGCAAACTTACTTTCCACTCCATTCCCTTTTAGACTTTCCAGCTGAGACCTTAGACGATCATTTTTCTCTTTCATGTCCTTGTAGGCACGCTCATACGACAATTTGTCATATTTGCATTCCTCGGGTTTTCGATCAAGTTGTTTAAAATATGAGACATTTTCTTTTTCAAGTTTAACAAGAGCTTTTTGATATTTTAGAACAATTGCGGAAGTCTCAGCTTAGAGTCTTTCATCGTCTTCAACCGAATATGTTTGTAAAATGATGGAAATAATATTAGTCGATAAAGCTACTTCGAAGAGAGAATCATTGTGGTTTTCAAAAACTTTGATGTGTTCAATGTTTTCATTAGCTTCCTTCACCAGGGATTTGTGGTCCTTGAAAAAGTCGGCTGTTTCTTTCAAAATTGGTTGTTCAACATGAATTACTCTCGCATGAATGTTATTGAGTGGAGTAGTAATTTCTGTTTCAAACACCTTTTTCATTTCAGCATAAAAACTTGAATGCCAGTTGTTGATACTAATATTTGTTTTGGATGCAACAATACTTTGAAGTGTTTCAATTCTCTTTTTAAGATCATCCAAATATCTTCTAGCATCACTTGTGTTAAAAGGATTGCTTGAGGACATTTGTTCCAAGTTTGAAAGATTTTTAGAAACAACTTTTTGTTTTGTTGAAACAACTGATTTTTCGGAAACCTTTGGTGTTTGTTTTTGATGAACAAAATTTACTCCAGAAAGTATGTTAAGTTTGTTATAATCAATTGGTTTTATTTCTGGGTTCTTTTGTTTCATTTTGATTCAACTCTCTTCAGCAAGCTCAATTGTTTCATCAGAATCCCGAACAGCGGGAGGATCATGTTTAGCATATATCACATTACCATTGTACAAAACATTCTATTCTTTCTGAGCTTTCTTGAGAGTATAAGGGTTTTCACAACCGATAGCCATTTTCTTCATTGTGTGAAAAAGCGGGTTTGGATCTTTAATTAACATATGAATGGTTTGAGCAAAATGACCCGTTTTCACAAGCAAATCTTCCAACTTTTTAATTGTTTCTTGTTTCTCAATGATTTCATCAAGAAGATCATTTTCTCGTTTTGAAGAATCTGCTTTCAATTGTTTCTTTTCTTTTTCATGATCAGAACAAGTTGATCTTTGTTTAGAAAGTTGGTTTTTCAAATATGAAATTTCCGTGTTTAAGGATTTCATTTTCATGTTCAAATTAATATCGAGTGTGTCAAATTAGATTTGCAATTGTTTTTCTCTTAAAATGGAATTTCGATAACCAGTTTCAAATTCGGACTGTCGTGTTTTATAAAACTCGAAAGCTTTTTCGTTTTTCTTATACCTCTCAAGCTCAGCGGTCATTTTCTCATTCGCGGCCTTAACATCGCGATTGACCTTTTTAACTTTCTCAATCTCAAAACTACAATTATTCAATAGTGATTCAAAGAGAGAACGTGTTTCCTCATCATTCTCAGTATACTGTGATTCTGAGCCTCCATTAGGATTCATATTTGGAGTTGACAAATCAATATTGCTACTGCTTGGCGTATCCATGTATGTATCATAAGTGGGTGCTAGAATCTCAGAATGCTATTCCTCATGAGGAGACATATCAAATATTTCATTATAGTGAAATGTAGTGAATGATGGTACCTCAGAGACTGCATTGGTGTCATAAATAGGAGGTGTCTCAGAATCCGTGTCATACTTAGTCTCCTGAAGATTTGCCATGAATATGCAGTTTGCATCAATATCTTCAATGTCTTCCATATCATCCATGAGTGCCATAAAGTCATTTTCTTCTGCATTTAACTGAAACCCTGCCGTTTCCTTTTGTGCCAACAGTACTGCTTTCTGCAGATAAGCTAGATCTTTCTTTTTCGGCTTAGTGGGACAGTTCCTTGCCATGTGACCGACTCCCTGACAGTTGAAACACTTTACTGGATTACCCTGATTCATGTTTCCATAATTCCTAGCAACTGGAGCAGCAACATTACCAATCTGATTACTAACATTCTGACCCCTCTGATTTCCAACAACTTGACCCATCTGATTCCCTGCATACTGCCCTGCATTACCCATCTGAAACCTAGTAGCATATCTGATGAAGCGAAAAGTGTACCGCTTTTAGGAGGTCATTTAAGCCCTAAATCGTATTTATTTGATCAAATATTGCCCTAAATCGTTCCTTTTGTCATTTTAGGTACTTTGGAGAAGAAATCTGGAAAAGGAAGCATTTTGGACGTTTTTGGAGCATAAAAGTGAAGAAAACGGCAAAGTCTTAAAATTGGCTAGAAAATTACCTTTGACGGCGTCAAGTATTGCTCTTGACGGCGTCATGGCTTGGCAAAAGAGGTGGACATGAAAAATACACATGATAAGCCAGAGAGTTTTGCAATGAAAAGTCTGACGGCGTCACCCTTTGAAGTGATCAAGGCCATCACGGTTTAACTTAACAAGAGACGGCGTCAAGCCCATTTCTGACGGCGTCAAGCCTTGATAAGCCAGGGAGGATTTTGGATGACTAAAGAGGGACGACGTCAAGAAGGCCATCCGGGAACCCTAGACACGGCGAGGTGACGGCGTCAAGATCTACAACGTGACGCCGTCAGCCCTTAAACTCTATATATAGTTTTGCAATTTTTTGTCATTAGTGTGCAACTTTGTGAGGAGAAACCCTAAGACGAATTTCTGCCATTTTTAAGGGTTTTCATACCCTTGGATCTCCCATGTTTAATTGAAGATAAGTAATTGTTTAATCAATCAATATGTCTATGTGTTGTTTGATTATATCTTGTTCTTGTCTTTTGATTAACATGCTAGGCTAGATTTATCTTGTGTTTGCTTAGATCTAATGAAACCTAACTATTGATTATTGGTTATTAGTGTGTTATTAATTGTATTGGATGAATGTTTATCGATGTTAGGCTTAAGAAAACTGGCTAACTTCCTATTCGGTAACTTGCTTGAACGTCTTAAGAAACATGAACCAATGCGTACTAAGGTTTTTTTGGTTGTATTTAATGCATGAGCGAATTCTAGTGATCCCATGTTAGGAGCTTCTTAGCCGGCTCGACATAGTAGTGAAGTAGGAGCTTGTAGAGTTGGGGAAGTACGTACGCCACCCCACGATTGGTATTAAGGAATACACCCGTCATCCACGCAATTAATACACACTAATCAACCGGTAAAAGATAGTTAGGGAGTAAGGAAATCTAAGTAAACACATTTCTCTCCACATAAGTTTCACGACCTTTTCATTTTCTGTTATTTTATTTTATTTGCATTTGTAGTTATTTGGGTTAGTTGACTAGCAACTAATTCCGCCCACTCATTCAAACCCGAGATTTTACTTGCTTTCATAAAAATATAAAAATACAAAAAGAATCTTCCCTCACCCTTAGACCTATTAGAGTAGTTTTTCAATCCTAACGACACTATTCCCTGTGGAGAACGATCAATCCCCCGTACTTACCACTACACTATACTACATCGGTCAGGTACACTGCCTGGTGGGGTTGTAAGCCTCTTGAGATCCCTCGAGAGGTAAAACCTGTTGTAAGGTCGCAAAACCACGCATCAAGTTTTTGGCGCCGTTGCCGGGGAATAGTTATTGTTTAGGTTGAATTTTTATTTTATTAGGTCTACTCACTAGATTCCTTTCTAGTGAGATTTTTATTTTTCTTTTTATTAGATTTCTTTAGTCTATTTTTTTTTTTTTTTTTTTTTTGTGCCCTTTGTTTGTAAAACCATTTTCATTTGTCACCATGGCGGATGAAATTCCATTTAGATCATTAACAATAGAGGAACAATTACTTTACACGGATAGATTTGCTTCCTGTTGTTCCATTGA
Organism: Artemisia tridentata subsp. tridentata; assembly: GCA_021014915.2. Taxonomy (NCBI): domain Eukaryota; kingdom Viridiplantae; phylum Streptophyta; class Magnoliopsida; order Asterales; family Asteraceae; genus Artemisia; species Artemisia tridentata. Next base: position 407,935,181 of record CP139509.1, read on the forward strand.
ATTTTTAAGTGATCTTAGATATATACAAGAGGAGATGGTTATAAAGTTTGATAGGTTTGATGAATTATGTGCATGTGTAGCTTCTATTAAACAATCATTGTTAGGATCAACTCCTTTTAATAAGACCCTTTGGAAAAATTTTGAGGAAAGCCTCCTAACCGTGAACCATAAGTTTAATGAATTAATGGGTTCGTATACATCACAACTTGAGGAAACAATTGAGGAGGATTTAGCCGAACATGAGCATATTGAGAAAAAAGACCAAGGTTTTATGATCAATGACTTTGAATCTCAAGGAACACACGATGAATCCTTTAGGCAAATTGAACATAGTAATCATGTTATCGGGGAAGATTCTTATGAATCGGACTTAGAACTTGAAATGGCTAGAGAAGGATTTGAGATACTTAGGAACATGTTTGGGTTAGATTCTACTAAAACACATGATGTGGATATAATTGATATAGAGACAAGGAAGGATGAGGTAAATAACACAAACCTACAAAGTACCCCACAAGTCCTACCATCATTCGAGGCATACACACCGCCCGTGACTTACCCGAAAGAAGTAGAAGGGACTATAGGAACCCCAATTGAAGTAGAACCTTTGGAAGAAACAAAACTAGAAGAAATAGGTTTGAATACTTGTAGTCATAACCTTTCTTTTAGTTCTATGGAAGTTCCTAGTTTTGATGAACCGGAGCCTAAACCAAAACCGTTACCTAATCTTCCATCCTTAGATGTGAACTTAGGAATTGAATTAGGTTCCGATCCACCCATCAAACCATGTAGTCCGGGTAATGTTAAGATTAAGGTAGTAGACTCTAGGCCTTGTAGAGAGGAAGCTAACATAGGAGTGAACCATGACCTTACATACTTACATCACCCATTTATGATTGATCACAAGAAACATTATGGGTTTAAACCGGGTTTATTAGGTCAAAGTGGATTCTTAACTTGGAGTCTCTCAAAGTTGATAGAAGATGATCCCTTTCTAGGAGAAAATCTTAATCCGCCCACTAACCCAATTGAATTAGGTAAGGTTATGATGATAGGATCCCGCACCTTTGAGCATATAATTCACCCGTCACTCTTTCCTCACGTGGCATATTTCCACCCTAAGGGTGTATATCGCTACTTTCACCCACACTTAATCCTAAGTGTAGGGAAAACCTCCCCTATTTCCGTTAAAAAAGGGTAGAGTCAGGCTCGTGACTCGAACAAAAACAAGCGCTTCTTGGGAGGCAACCCAAGCTTTATTTGCTTTTTATGTGTTTATTTATTTGTTTGTTTGATTTTATTTGTTTCCGTATGTGTGTTTAATTTTTATTATTATTGACTCATGTTCAAAACTAATTTGTGAAAATGCTTTATCTTGTTTTTTAACTTCGTCTTAACTACATATAAAGGTATTTTGCAAAAGATAAGTGTAGGGGAAATCCAAATCGGTTTACAAGAACAAATGAACATGAATCATAATAATAATAAATTAACATACATATTAGTATTTGTTTGAGTCAAATGCTTGTATCGAGTCATAATGATGTTTTGCAGGATTTCCAGGAAGTAAGGTATAGGTTTTTCCAGAAATTTTCCGGAAACTTAACATGAAAATTCTGTCAGATTATTTCTGACGGCGTCAGGATTTACAACCTGACGGCGTCAGGTTTTAATCTTCTGAAATTTTTGAAAGTTTTGTTTCATAAAAAGTTTTTATTAAATCTATAACTTATAATCTCCAGGAATCTGCAAAATTATCATTCCACAAGCATTATATCCTTATATATATAGAATTTATCTCGCCGATGTTATGCAGGTTTTCGTGTTTGTTTTCTCAGGTTTAACAGGTTATTTTGGACAAGGAAATGTATGTGGAATCAAGCTTTTGGCGATGCATTAGTCTTGGAGCTTCTACATTCTCTTGGAAGAAGATCTAACCATGTTACTTCTTTATCTACCAAACGAATCAGGGGAGTATTTGATTTCATTCTTTTACCTTTTTACTTTTACATCTTGTTATTTGAACATTGGGGACAATGTTCATCTTAAGTGTAAGGGGGGGTAAAAATACGATACTTTAGAGAATACAATTACGCTTGATTTTTGTTTGTTTGATGGTAGATGTGTAATAAAACTGAGATAAATACCTGTTAGGGCAATTTTAGTGCCAAATTTAAATTTTTTTACAACATATAGGAGTGAAACTTTGATCTTAATGAGCGTCTCATGGATAGGAGTTATATGACTAGCACAAAAACCGTACCACTAAAAAAATTTTCCACCCCCAAATATGTGAGGTTCGCCCCTAGAATTGGTAGGAAAAGCATTTATGCTATGATGTGTGTACCGGTAGCACTTAGATTCTAGAACTTGCGTTAGGACCATTCCGAGGCCACAAGTGAGACTACATTCGTGTAGTTAGATTTACTACATGATCAGAGGCGTTAGGATTAACCCATTGTTTTACACCTGTGTTTTTGTGATAATTACTTTGGCTACATTGGTCAAGTAATTCTCCCACACCCTTTGCGTTGTACTCATTTTTTGTACACGATACCCCTAGTACACCCCTCAGAGCCTATCTTTTCGTTTCGACCTTTAAGCATTTTACTTAAAGGAAGAATTTGTTTACACCCCACTTAAATGTACACCCAAATCGCCTTAGCCTACCTTGTATGCACTCATTTTTAGTGCATTATTGTGACAACATTTGTTTAAACCCCAAGTTAATTATCTAATTGATTACATGGTTGCTAAGTCGAGTCATATCCTTGTACATATTGTTTTGGGATGATTGGGACTCATGGGTAAAGTACTAGTGTAATGGAGTAATGGGGAAGAACAACATTATTACCCCCATATGTGCTAAATATTTTAAAAGTACTCCAAGTGTTTCGATCATCTTAATTCGAGTCATTAGAATAATTATTTGTAAAGTTATGTAAAAGTTCAAGTGTAAGGGGAATGCAACGCCCCTATGATGTATTATTTTGGATGGTAGGGCAAGAGTGTATGAAAAAAAAAAAAAAAAAAAAAAAAAAAAAAAAAAAAAAAAAAAATCAAGAAAAATACAAAAAAAATGAGAAAAAGAAAAGTAGCAAAAACATACGGACTACCATCCCGTTTCATTTTATGTTTATTTTATGTTTTTGTTATTTTGTTTTTAGCTTAAGTCGAGTCTAGTCTTGGCTTAGCAACGCCATATTGTACATGTAATTAATCAAGATCTTTAACTCGCCACCAGTAAAATATCCCTTATCCAACAAAACCGTGTTTATCATATCCCTACACCTCACGTTATAACCCATGTAAAAGCCCTCTTTGATAGTTTATCTTAGGTGCTTACGCCTAGTGGAGGAGGTTTTTGATCCTTTCCCAAGCCTATGGTAATCTATTTGCTATGACAGGTAGTGAGAGATATTATTCATTTTCATTTATGAGATTTATTTTGATGACACCTGAGAGATGTGAGTATCTAAACACTACTTATGAGGTGCTAGTTTGTAATCTCTGTGCTTATTATGATTAAAGTGGAACGATTATTTGTTGTAATTACTTTTATATTAGCATTAAATGACCCCTAACTTGTATTTTGATTAGAATAAAATCGCATTTGCTTGAGGACAAGCAAATCTCAAGTGTAAGGGTATTTGATGAAGCGAAAAGTGTACCGCTTTTAGGGGGTCATTTAAGCCCTAAATCGTATTTATTTGATCAAATATTGCCCTAAATCGTTCCTTTTGTCATTTTAGGTACTTTGGAGAAGAAATCTGGAAAAGCAAGCATTTTGGACGTTTTTTGAGCATAAAAGTGAAGAAAACGGCAAAGTCTCAAAATTGGCTGGAAAAGTACCTTTGACGGCATCAAGTATTGCTCTTGACGGCGTCATGGCTTGGCAAAAGAGGTGGATATGAAAAATACACATTATAAGCCAGGGAGTTTTGCAATGAAAAGTCTGACGGCGTCACCCTTTGAAGTGATCAAGGCCATCACGGTTTAACTTAACAAGAGACGGCGTCAAGCCCATTTCTGACGGCGTCAAGCCTTGATAAGCCAGGGAGGATTTTGGACGACTAAAGAGGGACGGCGTCAAGTAGGCCATCCGGGAACCCTAGACACGGCGAGGTGACGGCGTCAAGATCTACAACGTGACGCCGTCAGCCCTTAAACTCTATATATAGTTTTGCAATTTTTTGTTATTAGTGTGCAACTTTGTGAGGAGAAACCCTAAGACGAATTTCTGCCATTTTTAAGGGTTTTCATACCCTTGGATCTCCCATGTTTAATTGAAGATAAGTAATTGTTTAATCAATCAATATGTCTATGTGTTGTTTGATTATATCTTGTTCTTGTCTTTTGATTAACATGCTAGGCTAGATTTATCTTGTGTTTGCTTAGATCTAATGAAACCTAACTATTGATTATTGGTTATTAGTGTGTTATTAATTGTATTGGATGAATGTTTATCGATGTTAGGCTTAAGAAAACTGGCTAACTTCCTATTCGGTAACTTGCTTGAACGTCTTAAGAAACATGAACCAATGCGTACTAAGGTTTTTTTGGTTGTATTTAATGCATGAGCGAATTCTAGTGATCCCATGTTAGGAGCTTCTTAGCCGGCTCGACATAGTAGTGAAGTAGGAGCTTGTAGAGTTGGGGAAGTACGTACGCCACCCCACGATTGGTATTAAGGAATACACCCGTCATCCACGCAATTAATACACACTAATCAACCGGTAAAAGATAGTTAGGGAGTAAGGAAATCTAAGTAAACACATTTCTCTCCACATAAGTTTCACGACCTTTTCATTTTCTGTTATTTTATTTTATTTGCATTTGTAGTTATTTGGGTTAGTTGACTAGCAACTAATTCCGCCCACTCATTCAAACCCGAGATTTTACTTGCTTTCATAAAAATATAAAAATACAAAAAGAATCTTCCCTCACCCTTAGACCTATTAGAGTAGTTTTTCAATCCTAACGACACTATTCCCTGTGGAGAACGATCAATCCCCCGTACTTACCACTACACTATACTACATCGGTCAGGTACACTGCCTGGTGGGGTTGTAAGCCTCTTGAGATCCCTCGAGAGGTAAAACCTGTTGTAAGGTCGCAAAACCACGCATCAATATCCTTGCTGATTCCCAATAACTCCAACCATTTGTCCTTGTTGACCCATATTGAAACTCGGCTGAGCAATCTGCCTGTTGCGAGTGTTTGATGAAATCCTTTATCAAGAAAGCAAATGCTTGTGTCCAAGCAACAGTAGACTCATCATTGTCAGTGAACTCTGGTTCTTGGAATTGTGGATATTGTTGTTGTGGAATAACTTCTTGTTGTTTTGGGTAGAATTGTTGTTGTGGTATGATAGCATTTTGTGGAACATATTGTTGTTGCATGTAGTTCTGAGTGGAGGATGATGATGGTTGTGTATTCACTGGTACAGGTGTTGGTGTTTGAGCAATTAATGCAAGAGGATCATTATGCTTTGCTAATTTCTCTTTCCTGACTTCATTTGCCTCAGCCTGGTTTTGCTTAAGAAAATCATAGAGATGATCATAGTTCACCTGGTGTAGATCCTTGGTTTGGTTGACAATAGTAACAAATCGTCCCCATTCTTCTGGAAGATTGTTAATGAACTTGATGTTGCTTACAATTTGTCTTGGTGTCAACTTGTTTCTGATGAGCTCTTTCATTAGAGTGCAAAACCTGGCATAGTATGATTCAATGGGTTCTCCTGGAGTAGATGTAAACTTCTCCCATTCAGTTAGTAGCTTGTTTTCAACATCTTGTTGCCTAATTTCGGTGCCATGACAAAGTCTTCTAACTCGTTCCCGCATATCATAGGCAGTTTTACATCTGTCAACAGCAGCAAAGATTTCCCGTGGTAATCCTAGTTGGATTAAGTGCATTGCCATATCATCAGTTGCGATTTGCTTCCAGTCTTCTTCTGTGTATTCTGCTTCTGATTGTTCACGAAAGAACGGTAGAACAGGAGGTGTTCCATTTAGTTCTCCAGGGTCTTGAACCTGACGAGGATTGAATGGTCCATTCTGGATGGATTTGAGCAGGACTTTACCATCAGGTTTGCATGCGGCTCGTCCATGGAAGATATCCACCTTTTTCAAGCATAAGAGGATGGTTTTCTGCACCGGCTGCATGAATGTCTTGCTGAGTTGCCATTGATGAAGTTTGGTATGATAAAGTTGATCTTGGATCGGTGAAACGAAATAGGAGTTGTGTTTGGTGAAGGCTAAATTCAGTTGTTATAGTGAAGTTCTAGTCTTAAGCTTATGATTGTTTGAAGTTTAGTCTTTAAATGTCAAGCTGCAGTCAATTCCAATAAGTTATGGTGAATTCCGATAAACTTTGTCTAAATCCGATAAATCTTGCCAAATTCTGATGGATATGGTGAATTCCAATGAGTTACTTGCAATTTAGATGGATTAGGGCACGTTTGGAATTTGTACAATTTCGACAAAAGATCAATTCCGACAAGCTTACAATTCCGACAACCTTACAATTCCGATGATTTTGAAGTAACAATTTCGACAAAAACCAAAATTCCAACAAGATTGCAATTTCGACAAAAATCACACGATCACAATTTCGACAAAATCACAAAATTACAATTCTGACAAAGTTACAATTTCGATGGAAATCTCAATTTCGACAAAATTATACAATTTCGACAAAATTTCAATTTCGACAAAATGTGCATTTTAGATGAATTTGCAATTTCGATAAAATCTATCTAATTTGAACAAATTAGAAGATGTTTTCTTTGTCGAAGTATTCCACACAATTATACAAGCACGGGAATACTAAGTTCTCGTTTGATCTCGAAGAAACTAAGTTCAAGTTGAATTTCGATAATCCTTCAGAAATGCGACAACCTTTGAATTGCGACAACCTTTGAATTGCGACAACCTTTGAATTGCGACAAACCCTAGAATTGCGACAACCTTTGAATTGCGACAAACCCTTGTCTATCTGAATTTCGAATTTCGACAAACCTTTAAGCCACTTAAATTCTGACAAACCCTTATCCAAGGAATTACGACAATTGCACTGTTCGAATGAAGATCCAAATAACGACTAAAGTACACACTTCTAAACTGATTTTCACGATCAAATATCTTCAAAAACTCACAAATAAGTATAAATTTCCAACCTTTTTCGCCTATATTCAAGTTTAACAAATTTTGATAAAACGCTAGAACCCTTTTTAACGATACAAGACCAGATTTTGAGATATAGATTCGATATTAACTACCAAAACTCACTAGAAATACGTAAAAGACTATGAAATACAACAAATTTAAACCTAAATATGCGTAAAACTCAAAGCTTTTTACAAAAAGCTAACGTTTTTATTGACAAAAAAGCAACCTTTTGCTATAACTTTGATCAAAAAACGAAAACAACCTCTCCTAAATCGTTTTCTGGCTATATGATACCACTTGTAAAACACAAGGTCTAACTTTATCACACACTAGATATGAGTCGTATAAGGCACAAGAGAGATGGATCGTATATGTATAATGTATGCAAACCATGTGTATATTAGATTAAGAGATGAAGAGAAAACACATACATAACACACACACGCCTCACCTATACACCTCTAAAGCACACCCTAAATGAGGTGAGGAGTGTGGTATTTATAGAGAATGCCTAACGAGCCAATGGGCTTTTTCTATGGGCTTTTCATGATCATGGATTGGACTATGGATTACTTACATTCAATGGACTAGTATAATCTAACAATTAACCACTTAGCTTAGTCCAAATCCATGAACCCTTTTTACTATTCTATTATATTTCACACGAGACAATACAAAGTTGTTAATACAAAATGACAATCACTTTTATCAATGCTAACAGATTTTATTTTATTATATATAGTGTTTACCGCCGATTTTATGTGAGGTTTCGTGTTCGTTTTCTTAGTGATTTACAGGTTATATTGGACAAGAAGATGAAAGTATACACTGCAAGTGAAGCTTATCTTGTTTATCTTCTTGGAGGAGGATTTAACCGTATTTCAACATCGTCCATGCCGAGCAAATCATGGGAGTATTAGTTTCTTTCATCTATTTTATTTTTCCTTTATCATAACTTTGATACTTTTCAAGAACATTGGGGACAATGTTGAATTTAAGTGTAGGGAGGGTAAAAATGTGATACCTTAGAAACTATAACTCGCTTGATATTTGTTTTGTTTTCTAATATTTGTGTAATAAACTAAAAGAAATACTTGTAAAGGTGATTTTAGCACCAAATTTAAAATCTTTTATGACATATTGGAGTAAAACTTTAGTTTTAATAAGCGTCTCATGGATAGGAATTATATAGCTAGCACAAAAACCCTACCAATCAAAATTTTCCACCCCAAAAATTTGAGGTTCGCCTTTAGATTGTTAGGAAAAAACATTCACCTTTAATGCATATGAGTGTACCGGTAGTATATAGATTCTAGAACTTGCGTTTGTAATGCATTCTGAGATCGCTAGTTAGACTACATTCGTGTAGTTAGGATTTACTAAATGATAAGAGGCATTAGGATAACCCTTGTTTTAAATTTGTTTATAATTACATTGGCTTCATTGGTCAAGTAATTCCCACACACCCTTGCTATGTACTCATTTTTAGTACAAGATACCCCTAGTACACCCCTCAGAGCCTATCATTTTCGCGGTTCTCGTGATAACGTTTTATTCCGAAATATTAAGGAAGAGTATTGTTTACAATCCACCCCCAAATGTACACCCAAATCGCCTTAGCCTACCTTGTATACACTCATCTTTAGTGCATTATTGTTACAACATATTTGTTAAACCCTTTGTTAATTGTCTAGTTGATTACATGGTTTCTAAGTCGAGTCATATCTTGTAGATACAGTTTTGGGACGATTGGGACTCATGGGTAAAGTACTAGTTATTATGGAGTAATGGGGAAGAAGTCATGTTATTACCCCCATATGTACGTTAAACGTTTTAAAGTACTCCACGTGTTTTGATCTTTGGAATTCGGGTCATTAGTTAGTTTAATTATTTAAAACTTCAAGTGTAGGGATGCAACTATAAATCCTTTTTGTATGGATGTATATTTTTTGGATGGTAGGGCAAGAGTGTATGAAAAAAAAAGAGAAAAAAATGAAAAAGAAAAAAAAAGAGAAAAAAATGATAAAAAGAAAACAAAGAAGAAGAAAAAGAAAAAAAACATACGGACTACCATCCCGTCTTTTGTCTTTTGTTTAAGTCACGAAAGTGTCAAAAAAAATACAAAAAGAGTTAGAACTTAGTGAGTCGAGTCTTGGCTTAGCAACGTCACCTTGTACATGTGATTGACTTAGACAATTAACTTGCCACCAGTAAAAATCCCTCTATCCAACAAAACCGTGTTTTTCATACACTTACACCTAACGTTACAACCCTTTAAAAGGCCACTTTGATAGTTTATCCTAGGTGCTTACGCCAAAGTGGTGGAGGTTTGATCCGTTCTTAAGCCTATGGTAATCTATGTGCTATGATAGGTAGAGAGTGTTTATTTTTCCCGTTTCCATTCATGTTATACAACTTATACACCTGAGAGATGTGAGAATCCAAAAACTTATTATGAGGTGCTAGTATATAATTTACGCGCTTGTTAGGACCATTGTGGAACGATTGTATGTTGTAATTACTTTTATACCAATGCTAAATGACCCCTAACTTGTAGATTGATTAGGATAAAATCACATTTGCTTGAGAATAAGCATGTTGGAACAATATTAGTTATGTCTCCTTATGTTTTAATGATGACAAATAAACCTTCGAAACACATAAAATCACAAACGTTAGCCAAAATTCTCCCGACTCAATAACCGGGCCTGGCGCGCTGCCGACGCTCCGTCGCGCCAGCCCACTGTATTGATCGGGATGAATTTTGATAGTCGGTTTACCCCTTACCCGAAAAATGTGGATCTTTCAATACAGGTATGAATATGTTATGTGCTTCATTGGGAACACTCGAAACGAGTTTTGGAATTAGAGGGATCCAAATTTACAGCCTCCCGTTTTTGGCAAAACGCCAACTCAAGTATTTTGATAAACGCCTCTAGCCAAGGCTTTTCTAAACCTAGGGAGCTTATATATTTCACGTAATATCAAGTGAAAGTATTCATATGGCCATAATCCGTGTTTACGTCTTCTCTAATCACGTAACGGGTTTGCTCCCTTATTGGTCAACTAAGTCAAATGTCCCTTTGCGTAAACGCATCTTTTCCCGATATGGGATATGCTTTACAATGATGCAAAGCACTTAGCTTGTTTGCATCAAGATGATTATTGATTACGTCGAGTTGTGAAAATTCACATATTATGAGATTATGAATACTTGACGTTGAGTTACTTGAGATTATAAGTAACCTTTGATTTTCTAAACCCATAATCAATCCTTTGATTATTCTCTACACCAAACTAATCCTCCAACCATTTCAAAATCCTTCCAAATCTTATCCCCAACATTCTCTTAATATTCCCTTACACCTTTAGTACTTCTTGTCCCCTACATTCCCACACCATATCTTCCAAACATTCCCTTCTCAACATTTCAATCCAACCACTTATAATTCTTTACCACATCACCTTCTTCATCCAAACCTGAAATTCAGATAACCCGTAAAATTACCAAATTACCCCTGATAATATAAAACCTTATATTATATATATAAAACCTTATAAAACAACTTATAAGATTCCGAAATAATTCCAAAACATCTGAAATCGAATTATATCTGAAACAAAATAATTTCTGAGGCAATGTTCATCATTTTAAATGTTCAAAAAAAAATTAACTTACACATTTATATAATTAATTCCGAAAATTACAAATTAAATAACATAATGTTTTATTTTCTTTTAATTAGTTTATATGTTAAATAAAATAAGGAAATAAGGAACAAAATCAACCCAATATTTTCTGGATATTATGGGCCAAAATATACTGATTTGTGCCCCCTATTGTCGGTTCTAATTAGTTAAAACAAATCCCTTTCTTTTATTCTCCAAAAAAAACTAAACCGACAAAAAGAAATAAACCCTAAGCGATCTAAGAAATTCGACCAAAGCTTCTCTGCGAATTCTGGGTTTGTTCAAGCATTTTTCTGGTGTTATTGGGAGTGCAAGGAAGCTAGGAAAATTGATAGTTGCTGCGTTTTCTCATCGGTTTGTTCTTGTTCTAAATTTCTTGTCGATATACACTAAATCAAGGTAATAATTCGTGCAAATTAACCAAACGTGTTAAAATTAATATGGCATTTTTCCAGTGATGTTTAGATGATATATAACTCATATAAAATGTGTAAAACGATCCATGCATGCTAATTCTATGCGTATGATAATAAAATTGCTATAGAACACGTAAATTGCAAATATATGAAATCCGAATTTCTGGGCATGATGGCTATTTTATTTAGACCTCTTATGATATATTAGACCTGGTAAAAATAATGGATCGAATTATAATAGCCTAAATCAAGTCGTTGTAATTTTAGTATCTAAAACATACGTAAATATGCAATATATGTTAAACGAATTTTCTGGGCATGTTCACTATTTTTCGTGGGTTCCTTATAAGTTATATGATCTGGGAAAAATATGGTTTTGATTTTTAGAAGCTTAAATTTAACGTGGTTAATTATTGTAAAAACCAGATTTTAGAAAAAACAAAGAAGCAAATGAAATAAAAATCGTGGCCTCTAGGGTTAGGGTTCTTGGACATGAATCTGGTCATTAATGTTGTTTTAAGGATAAATAAATGATGGTCCAATGATTGGTGAAAATTAGGGTTGGTAATTGTTTATAAAAAGGTGTACCGATTTGAAGTTAATTTCATAAGGACCTGTTTTGCCAAGTTTGAAACTTCTGGGATATTTTTGTAAGATCATATACATCTGTAAGAATGTGGGAAAAATATAAATTTGGGGTCCTAAGTGTAAATTTTGCATAATAATGAATTAATGGGAAATTAGGGTTTCGTTTGGAAATTAATTAAAAGTGAGGGACCAAAAGTGTAAATCTGGAATTCTGAAGTTGTTTTATGTTAATACTGATATAAAAAGGTTGTTGGGTAATTTTGAGGATTTTTGGGCTAATTATGTAATTGTTATGTAATTATGATTTAATATATATGTTTTGTAAACTTAAAGGGCTAAATATGTAAATTCTGAATTCTGAGGGGTCAAATATGTAAAGTACTAAATTCTGATTGTATATTCTGTAATTTTGAAATATAATATGTATGGTTGGTAATTATGGATATTGTAGTGTTTAAATTGTAAAATATGTAATTATAAGCTTTATTTGTAAATTCTGAAATTAAAGGGGTGTAATCTGTAAATTGTGAAACTTAAGGGAATGGAAAGTATTTCTGAATATAATGAGTATACAATTCTGTAACTTGAAGTAATTTCACTAATGACCTTGTAAATTAATGAAGTTGCACTTAAAACCCTAAACTTTGTATAATTGTCATAATAAACCCTAAACTTCTGTAACTTGATAAAATGTACTGTTATTCCGTAATAAGCTCTGAGTAAAGGTTTAACCTAATCTGAAATGATAATATCTGATTAATCTGGAAACCTGCTAATTATGGGAACTTACTAAATCTGGAAAGTTACTAAAAATAGAAAGTACATAAAATGAAGAGATTAACTAAAGGAATAATTTGAATAAGGAACTTTAGTAATTCTGTCTTCCTCTTCCTTAGGTGTGAAGAAGGAGAAGTCTTGATCATCTGATTTCTGTGTTTTTCTGTTTGATTTCTGCTGTGCTAATAAGGTACAGATATTCTGCCCTATTTCTGTAAGGGTGTTTCTTTCTCTTTTCTCTCAGTATTTCATTTTCTTTAATAGGATTCCCTATGCCACTGCTATGTTCCCTTCTGTTGTGAATCTTTGTTGTGATCTGTTTGTCTTGAACCTTTTGTTTGAACCTCTGCTATGATTCTTTTAATCTGAACCTTTTTCCTGAACTCTGATTGACCTCTTGTTCTGAACCCTGAATTTGTGAGTCTTATTTGAATCTGATCTGTGAACCTTGTTCTGAACCTTAACCTGATATATCTGTTGTAAATTCTGATTTGATTTTGGTAAACCTTAACCTGTTAAATCTTTATCTGAACCTAATTGATTTTGAACCTTTATTAAATTACATATGAAACTGTTTAAGAAAAGCTATCTTGAAATGGAAGTTACTAAAGGTTTTGGAAGACCATTTTTATGAAAACTATTTTGAAATACCATTTCAATGAAAACTATTTTTAAAGGATTGATTTAAATGAACTTTTGACAGGAACTTCTGAAATGGATTATTGCTATAAACTTGTAATTATTAACCTTTGATATACTATTTTGGACTATTGGAAATAAACCTTTTAAATCTGAACTTAAGCTTTGATATTAAACTTAATCTGATAAACTCTGATTCAAACCTTATTATTTTAATCTGAATTGTTTACATGACCCTTCTGCCATGAACCCTTAGATGTGAATCTGTTTATTATATGACATCTGACCTTGACCACAGTCTGATATCCGAGCCAATCACTAGGCATGAGGGTTTCATGTCCATGTCATTGATGCACCGATGGCATGACTCTAGGGCAGGAGAGTGATGACCTGTCCCGTCCCTGATTTATTTTATCTGGTGTGTTCTGAGGAGATTCTGGCCACAGGGGGCGCATGGATGCATCCTAGTTCTGACTCTGTTATCTGTTATCTGTTTATGTTATATGTTTGTTATTATATCTGGTGACTGATGGTGTGTGCGATGCACGTCTTTCACATATATATCTGGGAGCTGATCACTCCGATTTGATACATGAGGTCACCCCTCATATTATCTGTTACTTGAGAGGAATCCCCTCTGGATTACTATATGATTATTCTGTTATGATATTATCTGTTATTTCTGGGCTCGTGATAGATTTCTGTATTTCCCTAAACCTGGTTTGTACATTATCCCTTTCTCATTTCTTTCCTTTCACCCTTATTCCTTTTCCTATTCTTTCACTTTAGTTCAGTATCTGTATAATCTGTATTTCTGATTTGTTTCTGTATTGTTCTCTGCCATTGTTTCTGTATTGCTATCCGTTATCGTTTCTGTCATCTATATATCTGTTCACTGGGCTTTTTAAGCTCAGCCGCACGTTTCTTTTCGTGTGCGGCAGGTTTTAGTAGGAAGCTGGGAATGAGTGGAGAGCATACCTTTGGACTTAGAAGGCTTGGTAGCTATTCTGGATTAGAGTTGGATGGAAGATATTATGTTTTAGAATTAGTTTTGAAAGTTTTCATTGTAACCTTGTAGATTCAGTATTTCACTTGTAATCCTTTGAGATTTTTGTATTACTGTAGATGTATGCTCTGTTTTGATCTGATATGAATCCATTATTGTGATATCTTTACCCTTGTCGGGTTGGGGTGTTACAATTTATGGTATCAGAGCTCACAGGCTGCGACTCGTAATACATTTACCCTTGACCTGTGAAGTCCGGACCACTAAGTTTCCACTGTAGGCGCTCGTAGGACAACCTCTGAGAATTTGCTTTTGGATTTCCCTATAGGAACTTAAATTCTGACCAGTGAGGAATGGGTAGACTATAAGACATTTGCTTAAGTATCTTGCTTCCGCACCACTCTGATTCGTGCCTTGTTTTGGTTAAGGACTATGGAAATTTAGAGCTTTTGCCTTGCACCACCTAAGAATTGAAAGCTAAATAAACCTGAAGCATTGGAATTGCGTAGTAATTATCTGACATTATTTGATCCTTGACTTCCGATTTCAATTCCGACCTCTGAACCTTCTGTTAATCATTCTGATGCCTCTTCAGGCATTCTGAGAATCCCCATATCGATGATGTACTTGATACATTCTGTTATTTGTTTCTTACTTCTGATAATCACCTATGAATCTTTTGATTCCGTCTTAACCATCTCTGTTCCCATGAGAAACCTGGTGGTGTTTAACCACGAATACACGGATGTCTTCCCTCTCATTCTGAACGGTAAAATCTGCTTTGTTGATCCGTCTTTCTTTGGCAGTAACCTTGATTTTATCCTTATAAGGATTGATTGATTTGATCATCTAATATTGACGACTATCCTCCTATGTCTCACCTTTGGCGTTTGAAACAATTTTGGAACCCCTGACATGATTACCGATTGTTAAACTTTTGCTGCCACTACCTGATTTTGACCTTCATTTCTGATCTGTGGATAAACCGTCTGATATCTCTCCGACCATCCCGAAGACCATTTAACCTTAAAGTGTTGGACACATTCTATAATTCATGACCCATGCTGGATATAAATGTATCCTCTGATCCTACTCTGTCCTGAATGATGAATCTTATTTGCCCTGAATGATGAATCTTATTTGCCCTGAATGATGAATCTTATTTGCCAATCAGTTTTTCTTGGAAGGATTTGATGCAAATACCGTCTCTGTATGGAATTGTTAACTGAGCATATGATGCTGATATCCGATATCTCATAAGTCTCACTTCTGCAATTATATGATGTTCGTATTACCGATGATGTACACCCTACCTGTCACTTATGTCAAAAAGCTAAACCAAAAAACTCCAACACCTAGAACTATTCGCGTACCTATCCCCACACTATACTGAACCATGTACTTGACTCTGACATATGAACTATCCGTCTGGTTAAGTGACCATATACGTTCTGCGGATCTGTTTACTGTTGATATACTTAATTTTGGAGATCTTTTGATTATTGATTGGACTGGTTCTTCAGCTATCATAAATTACCGCATCTGAAATGTAACGATCTATTCCACCCTACTTTTGATATAATAACCTCTAACCGCTTAAATCTGTTAAGCTTAACCCTGCTATGGAAATATGTACCCTGACCTCATCTGATTATCAAATTCTCCTGTCACCCTATTAGTATCCACCCCTAGAAAGTTTTGTTGTACAAATTTTCTGGCATTTTCTGATGAAACTTCTGAGTTTTCCTCCCGTTTGAGAAGTAGAATTGATTCTGAACCGATCTCGGTTGACGACCCATGATGCTATAGAAGTTGAGAGATTGAAGAAACTGATGAGATATGATTTTGTTTCACCTCAGTGTCCCCTTTAAATACCCTATTAATTTATAAAGAAGAAAGAGAAAATTTTGCGTCTGCATACCAACTATCGTAAACCTAACCGTTATTCTAACCATAATCACTTTTCATTTCCGAGTATCAATGATTAAAATGTTCTATCCTTGTAAATTCCGTATCAGACAACCTCATTTAATGTTCGAAGGACTGAAGAAGCAACCACAAGAGCTCCTGAGATGGGAGATGACTAACTGAGAGAAGCTTCCGTAAAGTATTTCAGTTTTATATGAATATATCCCTGAAAAGATTCATGAAAACTATTTTCGTACTCTTTGTGACCATTATGAGTCTTAAATAATGCCAATAGTATTGGCTAATAAGAATCATGTTTTCACGAGTATCTGGACAGTTGTCATAGTATGACAGCATGTTTGTGCCCTGAGTCGAACGAGGAAACATGTAGACCATCTTCGTATTTAATGGAATGACCTTTGTTCTGGAAGAGTAGATTTAATTGGCATTCAGAGATTGTAGCAGACACCACTACCGGGCATCTGATGACGACGGCAATCTGAGTTGGCGAATTCCGAACTGTGCTAGTAGACCTGTCCAAGACTCGCAGTCTTGCTTCTCTATTCATTTTAGTTGTACTAAGATGAATTGAGAGTAGAAGCAGACTTGAGAATAGAAACTGAGATCATGACCTTGAATAGGAGAAAATTTTGAAGTGAATAATTTCTGTGACGGATGAAGCTATGGATGTTGTGCTTTACTTCTGTTTGACCTATCTAAAATTCTGTTACCTGATGATAAGTCCTTTGAATGATTTAGATTCCTTATCAGTAATTCCGCTCTGTGTTCATTCTGCTTATGTCGGATGATGGTTTTGTTATCTGAAAATTTGACGAATGATGGGTGATCTGATGTACCAAATTCTGATAGACATTTGGAGACTTCCGTTAACTTTTCGAGTGATTCGTTTTCCTCTTAGTTAGGGTATTGGATTCTGATGACCTCTGAGACCGTAGGAAGGCTAAGTGGAGTAGGATAAGTTTGTTCTGTTCACGACTTGAGATAAAGTATGACCATCATGAGGGCATATTTATATGATGCCAGTATTATGACGTCTGGCCAACGTGATAATACTTACATCATATAACGTGCACTTGTTGTGGGCATAGGATATTTTGAGAAGTGCCTTAGAAGCTTTAGAAATTCTGATAACTGTTTGAGATCGTCTGCGTTAGTGAGACTTTAAGTTCATTCTATCTATACGCGTAATCTGTTTCCACCGTTATGCGAATTGATACATCTGGATTCTCGTCACGCATTCTGCTGACCTCTGAACTTCTGATAATAATCTTCAGTTTTGTTATAAAACTTCTTCCAATTGATGTTATCGATAATCTATTTCTGTACACTCTAATCTGATTTGTCTAATCAATTTCTGTGAACGGCATATCCGTCAAAACCCTATGAATCTGATTTTCATCTACTACGTTTGGTATGCTATTCTTCTGATCTGGATTCAGTATGTTATGTCTGTTCTGAGGACCTGAAACAATTTTTGGAATCTGCAAGTTCGAGTTATGAGAAACAAATCTTTCATATGTCTGTTCACCGTCAGTTGTGTTCCTGTTTCGTTTCACCTCAATTCTCGTTTTAATCTGGTATGTCTTGTTTTGTTTTCTGCTCTTTCTCTTTTCCTTCTGCTTTCTGCAAATTTCGAGGACGAAATTTTTTTGTTAGTGGGGAAGAAGTTGTAATACCTGAAATTCAGATAACCCGTAAAATTACCAAATTACCCCTGATAATATAAAACCTTATATTATATATATAAAACCTTATAAAACAACTTATAAGATTCCGAAATAATTCCAAAACATCTGAAATCGAATTATATCTGAAAAAAAATAAATTTCTGAGGCAATGTTCATCATTTTAAATGTTCAAAAAAAAATTAACTTACACATTTATATAATTAATTCCGAAAATTACAAATTAAATAACATAATGTTTTATTTTCTTTTAATTAGTTTATATGTTAAATAAAATAAGGAAATAAGGAAGAATATCAAACCCAATATTTTCTGGATATTATGGGCCAAAATATACTGATTTGTGCCCCCTATTGTCGGTTCTAATTAGTTAAAACAAATCCCTTTCTTTTATTCTCCAAAAAAAACTAAACCGACAAAAAGAAATAAACCCTAAGCGATCTAAGAAATTCGACCAAAGCTTCTCTGCGAATTCTGGGTTTGTTCAAGCATTTTTCTGGTGTTATTGGGAGTGCAAGGAAGCTAGGAAAATTGATAGTTGCTGCGTTTTCTCATCGGTTTGTTCTTGTTCTAAATTTCTTGTCGATATACACTAAATCAAGGTAATAATTCGTGCAACTTAACCAAACGTGTTAAAATTAATATGGCATTTTTCCAGTGATGTTTAGATGATATATAACTCATATAAAATGTGTAAAACGATCCATGCATGCTAATTCTATGCGTATGATAATAAAATGGCTATAGAACATGTAAATTGCAAATATATGAAATCCGAATTTCTGGGCATGATGGCTATTTTATTTAGACCTCTTATGATATATTAGACCTGGGAAAAATAATGGATCGAATTATAATAGCCTAAATCAAGTCGTTGTAATTTTAGTATCTAAAACATACGTAAATATGCAATATATGTTAAACGAATTTTCTGGGCATGTTCACTATTTTTCGTGGGTTCCTTATAAGTTATATGATCTGGGAAAAATATGGTTTTGATTTTTAGAAGCTTAAATTTAACGTGGTTAATTATTGTAAAAACCGGATTTTAGAAAAAACAAAGAAGCAAATGAAATAAAAATCGTGGCCTCTAGGGTTAGGGTTCTTGGACATGAATCTGGTCATTAATGTTGTTTTAAGGATAAATAAATGATGGTCCAATGATTGGTGAAAATTAGGGTTGGTAATTGTTTATAAAAAGGTGTACCGATTTGAAGTTAATTTCATAAGGACCTGTTTTGCCAAGTTTGAAACTTCTGGGATATTTTTGTAAGATCATATACATCTGTAAGAATGTGGGAAAAATATAACTTTGGGGTCCTAAGTGTAAATTTTGCATAATAATGAATTAATGGGAAATTAGGGTTTCGTTTGGAAATTAATTAAAAGTGAGGGACCAAAAGTGTAAATCTGGAATTCTGAAGTTGTTTTATGTTAATACTGATATAAAAAGGTTGTTGGGTAATTTTGAGGATTTTTGGGCTAATTATGTAATTGTTATGTAATTATGATTTAATATATATGTTTTGTAAACTTAAAGGGCTAAATATGTAAATTCTGAATTCTGAGGGGTCAAATATGTAAAGTACTAAATTCTGATTGTATATTCTATAATTTTGAAATATAATATGTATGGTTGGTAATTATGGATATTGTAGGGTTTAAATTGTAAAATATGTAATTATAAGCTTTATTTGTAAATTCTGAAATTAAAGGGGTGTAATCTGTAAATTGTGAAACTTAAGGGAATGGAAAGTATTTCTGAATATAATGAGTATATAATTCTGTAACTTGAAGTAATTTCACTAATGACCTTGTAAATTAATGAAGTTGCACTTAAAACCCTAAACTTTGTATAATTGTCATAATAAACCCTAAACTTCTGTAACTTGATAAAATGTACTGTTATTCCGTAATAAGCTCTGAGTAAAGGTTTAACCTAATCTGAAATGATAATATCTGATTAATCTGGAAACCTGCTAATTATGGGAACTTACTAAATCTGGAAAGTTACTAAAAATAGAAAGTACATAAAATGAAGAGATTAACTAAAGGAATAATTTGAATAAGGAACTTTAGTAATTCTGTCTTCCTCTTCCTTAGGTGTGAAGAAGGAGAAGTCTTGATCATCTGATTTCTGTGTTTTTCTGTTTGATTTCTGCTGTGCTAATAAGGTACAGATATTCTGCCCTATTTCTGTAAGGGTGTTTCTTTCTCTTTTCTCTCAGTATTTCATTTTCTTTAATAGGATTCCCTATGCCACTGCTATGTTCCCTTCTGTTGTGAATCTTTGTTGTGATCTGTTTGTCTTGAACCTTTTGTTTGAACCTCTGCTATGATTCTTTTAATCTGAACCTTTTTCCTGAACTCTGATTGACCTCTTGTTCTGAACCCTGAATTTGTGAGTCTTATTTGAATCTGATCTGTGAACCTTGTTCTGAACCTTAACCTGATATATCTGTTGTAAATTCTGATTTGATTTTGGTAAACCTTAACCTGTTAAATCTTTATCTGAACCTAATTGATTTTGAACCTTTATTAAATTACATATGAAACTGTTTAAGAAAAGCTATCTTGAAATGGAAGTTACTAAAGGTTTTGGAAGACCATTTTTATGAAAACTATTTTGAAATACCATTTCAATGAAAACTATTTTTAAAGGATTGATTTAAATGAACTTTTGACAGGAACTTCTGAAATGGATTATTGCTATAAACTTGTAATTATTAACCTTTGATATACTATTTTGGACTATTGGAAATAAACCTTTTAAATCTGAACTTAAGCTTTGATATTAAACTTAATCTGATAAACTCTGATTCAAACCTTATTATTTTAATCTGAATTGTTGACATGACCCTTCTGCCATGAACCCTTAGATGTGACTCTGTTTATTATATGACATCTGACCTTGACCACAGTCTGATATCCGAGCCAATCACTAGGCATGAGGGTTTCATGTCCATGTCATTGATGCACCGATGGCATGACTCTAGGGCAGGAGAGTGATGACCTGTCCCGTCCCTGATTTATTTTATCTGGTGTGTTCTGAGGAGATTCTGGCCACAGGGGGCGCATGGATGCATCCTAGTTCTGACTCTGTTATCTGTTATCTGTTTATGTTATATGTTTGTTATTATATCTGGTGACTGATGGTGTGTGCGATGCACGTCTTTCACATATATATCTGGGAGCTGATCACTCCGATTTGATACATGAGGTCACCCCTCATATTATCTGTTACTTGAGAGGAATCCCCTCTGGATTACTATATGATTATTCTGTTATGATATTATCTGTTATTTCTGGGCTCGTGATAGATTTCTGTATTTCCCTAAACCTGGTTTGTACATTATCCCTTTCTCATTTCTTTCCTTTCACCCTTATTCCTTTTCCTATTCTTTCACTTTAGTTCAGTATCTGTATAATCTGTATTTCTGATTTGTTTCTGTATTGTTCTCTGCCATTGTTTCTGTATTGCTATCCGTTATCGTTTCTGTCATCTATATATCTGTTCACTGGGCTATTTAAGCTCAGCCGCACGTTTCTTTTCGTGTGCGGCAGGTTTTAGTAGGAAGCTGGGAATGAGTGGAGAGCATACCTTTGGACTTAGAAGGCTTGGTAGCTATTCTGGATTAGAGTTGGATGGAAGATATTATGTTTTAGAATTAGTTTTGAAAGTTTTCATTGTAACCTTGTAGATTCAGTATTTCACTTGTAATCCTTTGAGATTTTTGTATTACTGTAGATGTATGCTCTGTTTTGATCTGATATGAATCCATTATTGTGATATCTTTACCCTTGTCGGGTTGGGGTGTTACAACCACTTATAATTCTTTACCACATCACCTTCTTCATCCAACCCTTCATTTCAAAACAAATAAACCTTCCTCACACACCGTCTTCTTCCTCACCTCCAACATTCAAATTTCAAATTTGAATCTCAACACATAGGCTCCCCATCACTTCAACATCCCATCCTTCCAACTCACTCTCTTACACTCTCTTCCTTGTAACACCCCAACCTAACAAGGGCTAAAATTCTACATGATGGTGACAAATCAGAACATAAACGCAAAGCGGAAGTCTTAAATAAATAATCCAAAGTCATGAAAACACATGACAACAAAAGTCATAACAGAAATCCAACAATGTCTCCAAAGGAAATAAAATCCAAATACTAAGTCTGAAAGCATAAATCCAGTTAAAGAGAATAGTCTAATCATGGTGGGTCTTCTAAGCTCCTACTCTCGCACTCTGCCCCCAAGAATCCCAGCTTAACCTGCCGCAGGAAAAGAAACGCGGAGCTAATGCTCAGTGAACAGATATAAACAAATAACTGATAATTAGATAATTGAAAAGAATACGGATCACATTACGTCAAATCAAAGAAAGGGAAAGAGCCTGCTGAGAAAATGTGAAATGAAACAGAATACGAAATGAATATGATTCAGATACTGAATCAAAGTGCATAACAAATATCAATCAATATAGGATCGGAGTACATTGCCCAACTGCCTAATCATGATACATGAATAGGCCAAATAATCATATCACAAATTATATCACAAATCATATACCATTAATTCCAATGTTGTACATGGAGTAGCTAGCTCACAATGTACCATAATGTGATGGGGTGTAGGAACACACACCAACCAATCACCAGATACAAATACAGATTCCCTAGGATGCATCCATACGCCCCCTGCAAAAGAAATCATATATATACACCTGTTCATGACAGGCATATACACATATCATAATGGCCAATGTGCACAAATATCATAACAGAACAGAAGGGGACGCCGTAGATCAATCAAACCTCCAAAGAAAGTGTCATGCCATTGGTGCCTCAATGACATGGCCATGGTACCTCCATGGCTAGAAATACAGATACAGAAGTTGGGCAACACAAGAGCAGTCATAATCATAATCATAATCATATCAAATCAATCATATCAAATACTGAACTGAAGCATATCATATCAAATACTGAACTGAATCATATCATATCAAATACTAAACTGAATCATATCAAACGGATAACTAACGAATATCAAAATGAGATAGCAATTCAAATATTAGAACGAATAACAAAACGGATATCAAGGTAATAACGGATAATCATATCAATGGATGCCCTTATTGAAAAAGGATGGAATATCTGTACCTTAGCAAATGAAATGAAAGCAAACGAGAAAGTGAACATAAGGAAACAACGTCACGCCTTCTTCAATAAATCTACACGGATTAGGGTTCATAATATACTTATTAGCTCATTAAATGTCATAAAGGATTCTTAATTACTCATTACCATTCATTAATTTGATTAGGGTTTCGATAATGAAATTAGGTTAACACACACTTAAAAGTATCCATTTTAATGTTCCAAAGTAATTAGGGTCAAAGCATATTTAATGGTGTTAGAATTAACCAAAACCCTAACTTATGTTACATTTCAGGTTTCATCATGTTCTGTTCCCTTGATTTATGAATTTTATGACACATCAAACGGTCTCCTGAGGTTCCACCAATTTTATCTATGATTCCCACCTGAGTTAAGAACCTACCTTAATTTTTACAGATTTTATTACTAATTTCAAGTACCCTTTCAAAAATCGTTTTCCCAAACCTGTTTAGAAAGTGCACTGTAGGTATACCCCGAAAGTTTGTATTTAATTAACCCATTTGAACCTTTCAGAAAAATCTATGAAAATTCCAGTAAGTCATATAAATCTTAAAAATTCTTCCTGTCAAATGAGACCTCTTAATTCCTTATGCTTTTAAAACTAAAAATCAAAAACACCAACTGATTTTCAGACATCCAAAATACAGTTTTGACACTTAACCTTGTAAAAACCAAAAGACCATCTCCCAACCACCAATGACCACATAACTTGATATTCAGATAGCCCACATCCTAAACTAAGTTTTAGACTAAAAAATTATGCAAAA
Source organism: Artemisia tridentata subsp. tridentata (assembly GCA_021014915.2). Classification (NCBI taxonomy): domain Eukaryota; kingdom Viridiplantae; phylum Streptophyta; class Magnoliopsida; order Asterales; family Asteraceae; genus Artemisia; species Artemisia tridentata. The sequence goes on from CP139509.1 coordinate 407,959,038, forward strand.
ACATGTGAGTATCATAAAGTTTCACCTCATACAATTAGACTTAATTTCTGGACAGCATACTAGTGAGACAGAAACAACGCAGCCTTAATCTTTTTAACGAACAAAAACCCTTCCAAAATGACTCAAGCTTAAGCAAATTAATACAACGACTTATTAACTATTTAATACAGATGATAAAAAGTTTTAAGACCCCATAAAACACACACCAGATTATAACACAATCACACATACGACATACAAGATTAACGAGCCCCATATGTGTTTATAACGAGACCAAAACAGCCTAATGCTACCCTCTTTTAGATCTGATTATAAAACATGTTTCATAGGTTTTTATTAGTCCATAATACACACGTCTAACAGCCCTACATGATCGACACACTCACCACACGCACACCCGACACACAACTTATTCGTGGCGTTAAACTCTTTAGATTAGGTGTGATTTCATGTGATAGTTATTAACGATAAGTAGCATGTCTAAAACTTATTCTTGTGTGCTGAATAAAATAAATGACGAAAAGGGCTCACGAGTACCTTAAAAATGTCGAGACAAAGGAGATCGAAAGAGTAAAACACACGGATCAATACGACACCAAGGCTGCCACAAAAACGACATGCCAAAACCCTAATTACTAGTGATCACAAAGGGCTGCTATACACGTATCAAGGCTGCTCCAATTCTTCTTCTTCTTGGACTCACAGCTGATTAAGGAGGATCGAAAGGAACAAGGACACATGCACTCGTATCACTACAGATCACCAAGGGCTGCAATTCATTGGCTGAATAGGAAAAGATCAAAAGAAACACAACAACAACAACACACACGATCTTGATTCCCAATGATCTCTTTTCTTCCTGCAACGACTTGGAGGTTTCTGGATTTCCTTTGTGTGTCGTTTTTGAGAGAAATTACAGACTCGTGTTATGTGGGTTTGATTGTGTCGTATGGAACATAAAAAAAAAAGGAAGACTGTATCATATGGAAAGGAAAAAAAAGGGGGAGCTTGTATAATATAAAAGGACAAAAATAAGTGTGGATTGCAAATACAAAAGAGACGAATATTTGTTTTAAAGTTGTTGATTTGATTTGTTCTTATCTTTGTCACACCACAAAAAACGACTAGAGTAAGAATATAGAGAGAATTTTCGGTTCACTAGATAAACTTAGGGAAACAAAAATAAAAATGTGTAATACTAATATCTCATGTGTTTAAATTGTTTAGGCTAGTTAGTTTAAGATAGTTTTTAAATTTGTTACAAACATTTTTATTATGTATATTTTAGGTTAACCTTCTTATTAAATGTGTTTATATCATAACATATAGTTTAGTTTTATTATTAATCATTCTCATAACTTAGGTAGAATTCAAATTAGACATAAAATTGAGAATTCAGAATTTAGGGTTTTACAACTCTTCCCCTCTAAAAAGAAAATTTTCGTCCTCGAAAATTGAAGCAGACATATTAAACAGAACGTACCGATTCACGGAAAAAAATGCGGATAACTAGCTAGCATAGACTCCTCGGTCTCCCAAGTAGCTTCAAGCTCGGGATGATTCTTTCAAGGGATCTTAACGAACGGAATGGTCTTATTTCCCATGACTCGATTCAGACAAATCAGGCTCTCCAACAAAAGACAAATCATAACGAATCTGATCCAACAGATACAAAACAATATGCAACGGATGATAGTTGTAACTTCTCAAGACATCCTATGATCCCAATAAATTCAAGTTATATGATGTAACAATTATCACGGTGGTCAGGCGTCATAATACTTGCATCATAGATGTTGATGCAAATAATGTTCTAAAAACGTTATTTATATCATTCGATAACTTCACGTTTTGAGGATGACAAAATGTGAAATCACGTTACGTTAAAATTAACGTAAACAAGTTTTTAATCGAAAGATCTCATTTCTACATAAATCACTCTAGGTATGCACAAACAAATTTACAACTTGACAAATGATCAAAGAAGTGAATTTGTGTTTTAAGACTTCACATTTTTAAAGTGACAAAACATTTTTTCAAAAATATACTTTACAAATTATTTTTGAATAATTAAAAAATGTTTTAATTAAAAAATAAGTTCAAATACCATAACAGTTATTTCCCCCCCCCCCCAAAATCAGCTCCAAACTTCCCCAAATAAGTTTTCACCAGAAAAGACAAAAAGAGGAGCGTTTTTGTCTGGACCGGTACCACTAAATTTAGTGGTACCGTGTGTGATTTAGTGGAGCCGTGTCTTCATAACGGTCAGATTTTTTCTGCCTATAAATACCTGCCCACTTCACAGATTTTGGGCATCCTTTTTCACACAGAACTTTCTGAGTTCAATACCCTTATCACACTTTCTCTTCTTGATCATTTAGTTTAGTTTTTCTTTTGTTTAAGAGTGATCCAATCATCCATCTAAGTGATCCTCTTCATTCCTCTTCAAGTGCAAGAGAAGAACACAAGGTATCCAAGAAGATACAAAGTGTTATAGTTGTAGGTAGAGCACTTGTAACACTTGTTACACACTTGATTGTATCTTTGCATACATCAAGATCATTTTTCTTTTGAGAGTTTGTGAGGGAAGATCATTTTGATCATATAGAGATATTGAATATCTCTTTTAGCCATTGGGCTTGTGTGTTGATCAAGTTGATCAAGGGTAGATAGAGTAGATTGAGTCAAGTGAGAGTTGATCATTGTGATCCTGTGAGATCTAGGAGATCTCTTGAAGCCATTGGGCTTGTGTGATTGATCAAGTGTATCATAGGTAGATCGGGTAGATCGAGTCTTGTGTGATAGTGTGAAGTAGAAAGGATCAAATGGATCATGGTAGATTGTTGCTAGCTAAGATTAGCACTCGACATCTAGCTTAGTGTCGGAAATAGGATAAGTGACGTGTACGGTTTCCTCCGCCTGAAGGGAGGTTGTTGACATAGTGCTTGAAACTCTCGAGTGTGGTACTCGGGGAGTAGAGTAGGGCGAAGAAGAGCTTCGTAGCCGAACCACTATAAATCTCTTTGTCCTGGTTTGATCTTTCCATCTCTTTCCTTTACTTTCATTTAGTTATATTGTGTTTATATTACATAGTGTAGTGTAGTGTTCATATTGGTGTTGATTGATCACACATAAGATTCGAATCAAGGTTTTCCATAGAAAAGTTTTTAAAACAAATTAAAAACCGGTAAAACAATTCAACCCCCCATTCTAGTTTTCCACAATTGGTATCAGAGCCAGGTTAGTCAAGATTTTAAAGTAAATTGTATTTTAAAACTTGAATCGATCAATGGATTCCGACAAATATCAAGAAGGCAATCTATGCAAAGACCACCACTTTTCGAAACTGATTGTTTTATTTATTGGAAAACAAGATTCGAAACATATGTGAAATCAAAAGACATTGATCTTTGGCATATTATTACCGAGGGTGACTTTCAACCGATTCAAAAGAATCCGGAAACCAAAAGGAATGAAATAGTTTCTTACGACAAACAAAGTGATGAACTTAAAAGAAAACTAACCAAAAATAATGAGGCTAAAATGATGATTTATAATGCTTTGCCTAAAAAGTAGTTTGAAAGAATTTTCATATGTAATACGGCAAAAGATATTTGGAAAACTTTGTTAGTCACTCACCAAGGTAATAATCAAGTCAAAGAGAACAAGATTGATCTTCTTGTTCAACAATATGAACAATTTTCCATTTCGAAAGATGAGTCAATTGATAATGTCACACCCCCAGAAATCGGGTCCAGCGGAAGCATACATGCCACTTGGGTGCAACTCAATTGGTATCACAACACAAGTGCAGAGAACGGTTTTCACCTCAATCATTTAGATTAAAATTGTTTAACAAAAGTGTTGAATTTACATTGATAAAAGTAATGCGGAAATAGGCCCTTAAAACAATTAAAATGCTCCCCAACTGAATATCAGAGTCTCCTATGACCATGCCATGCCCTGCCAAAAGCCTCCTGTAGCGTGCTATTGCTTAATACCTGAAAATACATGCTAAAAGTGTCAACACGAGGTTGGTGAGTTCATAGAGTTTAGTGAAAAATGAAATGCGTTTGAATGAAGATTTCTCAGCAAAGGCATTGTAAATCCACCCAGTTCCAAGCCCCGCCCATACAAGACTTGCAACCTGTGTGTTTACAACCCACTACTAAATAAGATCTGGTTTATGTGAACGTCAATTGATTTATGGACCACATATGTTAAATGAACAATATATTCCCAATATATATAGAGTTATTGACAACTAAACTTCAAGACACCAAAGCCTTAAGATTCTAGTTTGGGCATACCTTGACCTAACAGTCAAGTGGGGAAACTATGATCTGTTTGAAATATCAGTGAAGTGGGGAAACCATAATACGTTTGACATCACAGTCAAGTGGGGAAACCACAATACGTTTGACATGCCATTCAAGTGGGGAAACCACAATACGTTTGACATACAGTCAAGTGGGGAAACAACCCGGACGGGGAGATCAATCCTAATAGATCTATCCACAACAATCGCGCTTAGTGGGTCATAATATAGGCAAAATGAAATAGCTTAATGTACTGGTGTCCATAAGAAAAATGATCAAGGGTAAACAATGTGAACACAAAATACTTCCGAGCAACGACTCAAGTATTTTAACCAATCATTAATATTTGAAAGACAACCCTTGTTTCAAGCAAAACAAGCATAAAGTTTAAAAGTAAAACGAGCATAGAGTTTAATGAAAAACGAGCATGTATTCTCCCCCAAAACAGTTACAAAACAAGTAAAAGGAGGGGCTATGAAACTCACCTGATGCAATAGCTACGATGACAAAAATGGATACACTGAAATGAGGCACGATCTCTAACCGCAACCTAATATGAATGATAGGATCTAATGTAAGCAATGAAATGATGCTACACATGCAAATACGTATGTTAACGATACCACTCGTTAGTTTTGAAAATAACGTTTATCGTCGAAAAATACATTTTTGACGTCTCGTTAAGTTATAAACTACTTTTCGTGTAAATATGTTGAAACTACACTCTACGATCCTTGTTTGGTGTTTTATTGGTAAATATAATGTTTTTGTCGCAGAATACCACTTTTCATAACTTGTGAAAATATGCCCAAATGGCCTCGTAAAACTAGTCGTGAAATATTGCTCGTTGAGTGTTAGCGATCAAACTCGACGCTTTTGAAAACCTTGTAACATAATCTTTATGTCGTCTCATTTGACTTTTGACCAAGTACGTCTCGATCAATTAGATAATCGGCTATCAACTTGGTGATTTGCAAAAATACTAGTCTTTATACTTGGACTTTATTTTCATATAGTGCTGTCAAAAATAGTTTGTAAATCGTTGGCTTCAAACGTGTATATCTCGGTCGTTATAAGCCTGTTTACTACGTTCTTTATATCCACGGGTTCGTACAAATATGAACTAACATATTTTCAGTAGGTCGGCTCGTCTAGATCACGTCTAACGTCTCGTTTTGTCCCTCGAAGTTCGGAAAAACAGCAAGCATTTTTCAGAAAATTAGTTTTCGTCGTCTAACTTCGAAAAATCATATCTCCTTCGTTATAAGTCGGTTTTTAGTGATTCTTGCGGCCACGGTTTTGTCTTTGAAAGTATTTTCTAAATATGAAGGCCAAAATGGCATTTTATACTTGTTAAAAACACATTTTTCTAGTTCCATACTTGATCAAACTACTTCCAAACAACACCACAAACACTCCAATCCTACCATACACCTTCTTAGGGTGTCATGGGGTCCTAAACATCACCAACCTTGGTGGATTTCATGAGATCATTAGTGAAACTTATAGATCTAGTGATTAAGATAGTTTATGTTCAAAAGTGGTATGTGAAACATAAGTAACTTGCATGAATAATTAATATAACTTGAAAATACATGAACATATAAATTAAATGAAAGAATAAGATGATCAAAACATGTTCTAGAAACTTACTTGATGATTTGATGAGTTTTGATAAGAAATGAGTAATAAACTTGAGGTTTGATCACAAATCCATAACTAGGAAGGTAAATGGAGTAGGATTATGACTTTAACTTGAAAAATTGATGGATTGTTCTTGTGGATCTTGATATGGCCGATCAATGGAGGAGAGAAAAAGAGGAAGTTTGATCTTTTTAGCTTATGAAATGTTACATGTATGTGTTTATGAAATTAAATGGGTGTTAATTCATTTATGAGTTTTGTCATATTAGGAAGAGAAAGTGGGTAGGGGGACGGCACAATAGGTGCGAATAAGAAGAAATGTGATGATTAAATCAAGACTTATGACACATTAGGATAAACATTAGTTGTTTAGTGTATAGTTTAGGTGTTATTGGGTACCAGGTTAACTAAAATAAATTGTGACGAGTTGAAATAAAATACGACGAAGTTGTAAAAATTGTAAATTCATATTCCTGACAAGAATCGGGTGTTAAAATTATTATTGGGTTGAAATTTCGCAAACCGACGGAGTTATAAGCTTATACCGGTAAATATAGCAAATGGTTTAAAAACACCGGGTAAATTAATAATATAACTTTTATATCATTAAAATTAGTAGGAAAATATACTAGGATCATTGTCGGGAGTATTGGGTATAATGTTAGTAGTAATGACTGTGTGGTAACGTTTAACAAATAAATGAACATACGTAAATGAAAAACACACAAACCCGTGCATGACTTAATATGATAATGATGATACATATGATATATAGACTACTCTAGTCTAAATGACGTGTCCTTACTGATAATGCATGAATACGCAACTAAACCATACTGGTTACTCGAATTGAATGCCCGTAAACCTAGTTTACAAGATAATGAATGATGACAATGAATAGTGATTTCCCTCCGGGAATGAATAGTGTTTTGTGAATAGTAAAATTTTTTGACGACTTCTTAAAGTCTCAAACTGACTTCAAAAACGATAAATAGTGAAATGATGAATAGTGATTGGTGAATAGTAACCCATTTATAGTAATTCCCGTGATGAATAGTGAAATTTTAAAGCTTGGAAAAGGACCTGAAATTACGGGTTGTGACATACTCCACCCGTTAAAGGAATTCAGTCCTTGAATTCGGTTAATGTTGGCCTCTGAAGTGGACTCGGTGAAGAAATGTGGATATTGGAGTCACATTGCGGTGATAAAAGATAAAACATCCATTAGATAGGGATTCGTAATAGTACATGAAGTTCATACGATAGAACTTAAAGTGAACACAAAAGAAATACAACACTAAAGGGTTTAGGTTTCCGTTTATTTATAAGGCAGAAGATCTCTTCTCAACCATTGTCATTGTCGTTGTTGTCCTAACGAGCTTCGCATTTCAACGAGCTCTCCCCCCATTCTGGTTTCTCAGCTCTGGGCAGTCCTTTCTGAAGTGACCTAAGTTTCCACATTTGAAGCAACTCCTTGGGAGCCTCTGATTTTTGGGCTTTTTACAGTCCTTAGTCTGGTGACCCCGCTTCTTGCACACCCCACACGGTTCACTGCAATGACCTAAGTGATGGAGGTTACACGTGTTGCAGTAAGGTAAATTCCCAGTATATCTTTTCTTGGTGCGCGGTCCTGCAGCATAGGCTCTAACCACTTCTTGTCCTTCGTTTGGCTGTTGAACTTGATCTTTCCTTTGGTTGTCATCCATTTTCCTCTTGTTTTCGTTGTTGCTGGGGTTGTTGTTGGAAGTAGTTCCTTTCTTTACTTCCTGAGCCATAAGTTTCTGGGACATCCTGATTGCCTCATCTAGTGTTTGTGGGTCAAAAGAAATCACATCTTCGCGGATGCTGTGAGGTAGTCCACCGATGAAATTTTCTAGCAGCTTCTCATTATCTGGAACCATAGTTGGACATAGCACAGCCAACTCCTGAAACCTCCTGATATATGCCTCGATATCATTACCTGTTGTTACTAGCACATAAAACTCTGTTTCCAACTTCTTTATTTCAGTGCGTGGACAGAACTTCTTAGTCAGCAACTTCTTGAATTCATCCCACGTAAGCTTGTGAGCATTTTCCATTCCCCTGGGTTTTGCATACGAATTCCACCATGACATAGCTTCCCCAACGAGTGTACTGGTAGAAAACTTTACCTTGTCCTCCTCTGGACAATTGCATAAAAGAAATATAGATTCTGTCTTTTCAAACCAACGAATCATAGCGGTGGCTCCTTCAGTGCCTTTGAATTTTTTGGGATCACCACTTTTAAAGTCTTTGTACGTACATTTACCCCCATTAGTACCATTAGCAGTTGTTCCTGCAGCTTCTGCGGTTTCTGCCCGTGAAGCGGCTTTAGCAGCGGCTGCAGCTACGGCAGCTCTTTCAGTCACCAGTGCTGCCTTTATACTGTCGGCAACCAGCTTTCTGATCTGGGCGGGTGTCATAGTAGGAGTACTTCTTTTGGGTGGCATGATTCTTCAACACAAGAAAAGAAGAGTGATATGTAAATAAGACGTTTCTGAAAAGTAGGTGCTCTGGAGTGGCTTGTCATACAATGAAAATTGGAAGTTGCGTTATGATTAGCTGACATGCTTCTAGGCGGTGGTTCACGAGGTGATGTAGGTGTGGATGTTCTTGCAACGATTGAGTACACACACATGAATTTTGAAACCTTTAGAAATCGAGTAGGAATGCAACCCGGACATAATTCTATTATAACTATTCCCTGTATTGCAAAATTCATCTTTGAGTCGGACATAGGTGGTCAGCCTATGTCCCACTGTCCCGGGTCGAATATAGATGACCAGTCTATATTCCACCGAGGTTCACTGAATTTTGAAATACTCAGCTCAGTTATACTAATACTATGTCCTCCGCATTTTAAAGGACGTTCTGAAAGACTAAGGCAAGCGACCAAACTCGAGGTCGAATGATGAAACTACGCAAGGAAAAGGCGTAACGCTGGGACGTGTATGATATGTAAGCATGCTTATATGGAAGAAAATTATAGTAATCAATGAGAATAAGCAAGTATAAATGATTTGATAATAAGACACAATCTCATTAAATATGTCAGCAACAAACCATAAATGGGGCATCAGCTTGGCAGGCAGGCACGCGGTGGTCATAGGGTTAAGTTTTTGTAAATGTAGTTATAGTCTAGGTTTTAAAATCACCCAGTTCTCTATAGCCAAGGCTCTGATACCAATCTGTCACACCCCCAGAAATCGGGTCCAGCGGAAGCATACATGCCACTGGGGTGCAACTCAATTGGTATCACAACACAAGTGCAGAGAACGGTTTTCACCTCAATCATTTAGATTAAAATTGTTAAACAAAAGTGTTGAATTTACATTGATAAAAGTAATGCGGAAATAGGCCCTTAAAACAATTAAAACGGTCCCCAACTGAATATCAGAGTCTCCTATGACCATGCCATGCCCTGCCAAAAGCCTCCTGTAGCGTGCTATTGCTTAATACCTGAAAATACATGCTAAAAGTGTCAACACGAGGTTGGTGAGTTCATAGAGTTTAGTGAAAAATGAAATGCGTTTGAATGAAGATTTCTTAGCAAAGGCATTGTAAATCCACCCAGTTCCAAGCCCCGCCCATACAAGACTTGCAACCTGTGTGTTTACAACCCACTGCTAAATAAGATCTGGTTTATGTGAACGTCAATTGATTTATGGACCGCATATGTTAAATGAACAATATATTCCCAATATATATAGAGTTATTGACAACTAAACTTCGAGACACCAAAGCCTTAAGATTCTAGTTTGGGCATACCTTGACCTAACAGTCAAGTGGGGAAACTATGATCCGTTTGAAATATCAGTCAAGTGGGGAAACCACAATACGTTTGACATCACAGTCAAGTGGGGAAACCACAATACGTTTGACGTGCCATTCAAGTGGGGAAACCACAATACGTTTGACATACAGTCAAGTGGGGAAACCACCCGGACGGGGAGATCAATCCTAATAGATCTATCCACAAAAATCGCGCTTAGTGGGTCATAATATAGGCAAAATGAAATAGCTTAATGTACTGGTGACCATAAGAAAAATGATCAAGGGTAAACAATGTGAACACAAAATACTTCCGAGCAACGACTCAAGTATTTTAACCAATCATTAATATTTGAAAGACAACTCATGTTTCAAGCAAAACAAGCATGAAGTTTAAAAGTAAAACGACCATAGAGTTTAATGAAAAACGAGCATGTATTCTCAGCCAAAACAGTGACAAAACAAGTGAAAGGAGGGGCTATGAAACTCACCTGATGCAATAGCTACGATGACAAAAATGGATACACTGAAATGAGGCACGATCTCTAACCGCAACCTAATATGAATGATAGGATCTAATGTAAGCAATGAAATGATGCTACACATGCAAATACGTATGTTAACGATACCACTCGTTAGTTTTGAAAATAACGTTTATCGTCGAAAAATACATTTTTGACGTCTCGTTAAGTTATAAACTACTTTTCGTGTAAATATGTTGAAACTACACTCTACGATCCTTGTTTGGTGTTTTATTGGTAAATATAATGTTTTTGTCGCAGAATACCACTTTTCATAACTTGTGAAAATATGCCCAAATGGCCTCGTAAAACTAGTCGTGAAATATTGCTCGTTGAGTGTTAGCGATCAAACTCGACGCTTTTGAAAACCTTGTAACATAATCTTTATGTCGTCTCATTTGACTTTTGACCAAATACGTCTCGATCAATTAGATAATCGGCTATCAACTTGGTGACTTGCAAAAATACTAGTCTTTATACTTAGACTTTATTTTCATATAGTGCTGTCAAAAATAGTTTGTAAATCGTTGGCTTCAAACGTGTATATCTCGTTTTGTCCCTCGAAGTTCGGAAAAACAGCAAGCATTTTTCAGAAAATTAGTTTTCGTCGTCTAACTTCGAAAAATCATATCTCCTTCGTTATAAGTCGGTTTTTAGTGATTCTTGCGGCCACGGTTTCGTTTTTGAAAGTATTTTCTAAATATGAAGGCCAAAATGACTCCATGTTTACTGAAATTTCCAGATTTCCCATTTTTGGACAGTAGCATTTTATACTTGTTAAAAACACTTTTTTCTAGTTCCATACTTGATCAAACTACTTCCAAACAACACCACAAACACTCCAATCCTACCATACACCTTCTTAGGGTGTCATAGGGTCCTAAACATCACCAACCTTGGTGGATTTCATGAGATCATTAGTGAAACTTATAGATCTAGTGATTAAGATAGTTTATGTTCAAAAGTGGTATGTGAAACATAAGTAACTTGCATGAATAATTAATATAACTTGAAAATACAAGAACATATAAATTAAATGAAAGCATAAGATGATCAAAACATGTTCTTGAAACTTACTTGATGATTTGATGAGTTTTGATAAGAAATGAGTAATAAACTTGAGGTTTGATCACAAATCCATAACTAGGAAGGTAAATGGAGTAGGATTATGACTTTAACTTGAAAAATTGATGGATTGTTCTTGTGGATCTTGATATGGCCGATCAATGGAGGAGAGAAAAAGAGGAAGTTTGATCTTTTTAGCTTATGAAATGTTACATGTATGTGTTTATGAAATTAAATGGGTGTTAATTCATTTATGAGTTTTGTCATATTAGGAAGAGAAAGTGGGTAGGGGGCGGCACAATAGGTGCGAATAAGAAGAAATGTGATGATTAAATCAAGACTTATGACACATTAGGATAAACATTAGTTGTTTAGTGTATACTTTAGGTGTTATCGGGTACCGGGTTAACTAAAATAAATTGTGACGAGTTGAAATAAAATACGACGAAGTTGTAAAAATTGTAAATTCATATTCCTGACAAGAATCGGGTGTTAAAATAATTATTGGGTTGAAATTTCGTAAACCGACGGAGTTATAAGCTTATACCGGTAAATATAGCAAATGGTTTAAAAACACCGGGTAAATTAATAATATAACTTTTATATCATTAAAATTAGTAGGAAAATATACTAGGATCATTGTCGGGAGTATTGGGTATAATGTTAGTAGTAATGACTGAGTGGTAACATTTAACAAATAAATGAACATATGTAAATGAAAAACACACAAACCCGTGCATGACTTAATATGATAATGATGATACAGATGATATATAGACTACTCTAGTCTAAATGACGTGTCCTTACTGATAATGCATGAATACGCAACTAAACCATACTGGTTACGTGAATTGAATGCCCGTAAACCTAGTTTACGAGATAATGAATGATGACAATGAATAGTGATTTCCCTCCGGGAATGAATAGTGTTTTGTGAATAGTAATTTTTTTGATAACTTCTCAAAGTCTCAAACTGACTTCAAAAATGATGAATAGTGATTGGTGAATAGTAACCCATGAATAGTAATTCGCGAGATGAATAGTGAAATTTTGAAGCTTGGAAAAGGACCTGAAAATACGGGTTATGACAGATAATGCTTTTAATGAAGGTTACTCTAGCAAGAATTACGTTAGGAAGTTTCTTAGGGCTCTACATCCTAAATGGAGACCAAAGGTCACCGCCATTGAAGAGTCAAAGGACTTAGCGACATTATCACTCGATGAACTAATAGGAAACTTGAAGGTTCACGAGATGATAATCAAGAAAGACTCCGATATAGTTAAAGGCAAAAGCGAGAGAGTTAGATCTCTAGCATTGAAAGCCAAAAAGGAGTCTAGTGATGAGGAATGTTCGAGTTCCGATAGTGAAGATGAAGAGTATGCATTAGCCGTTAAAGACTTTAAAAAGTTCTTTAGGAGAAGAGGTAGGTTCGTTAGGCAACCTCGTGATGACAAGAAGCCATCACAAAAGAACCGAGTTGAGAAGAAAGGAACGAGTGATAGGAAATGCTTTAGATGTGGAGATCCTAATCACCTCATATGAGAATGTCCCAAACCACCGAGAACCAACAACCAAAGAGCTTTCATAGGCGGCTCTTGGAGTGATAGCGGTGAAGAAGAAGAGAAGAAGCCCAACGATGAAACATGCCTAATGGCTCAGGCTTGTAATGAGGTACATTCCGACTCTTCTTATTATAGTGATGATATTTCGTCAATAGATTACAATAGATTACATGACGAATATAATAAACTATGCGAAGTAAGTTCTAAAATTTTAGGTAGAAACAAAAGACTAAAATTCAAATTGCAAGAACTCGAAATGCATGTTTTAGAACTAAAGGATCAAGTCAAAAGACCTGAGAAAAATAAAGAAATAGACGTAGGATGTAGGTCATGCATAAGTCTTCATGTAGAGAATGAGAAACTCAAAGAAAATGCATTGAGAATCATTAAGTTTGAAGAAGGAGCAAATGCACTTAATGATATGCTTGAAAATATTAGGTTTAGTGAACATGACCATGCAGGCTTAGGATTTGACCCAAACCAAGCTTCTACAAGTGGTACTAAACAAGTAAAATTTGTAAAGCCTGGAGTATTTGAAATTATAGGTGACAGCACCACTAAAATTAGTGGTACTATGGTACCGTCTGGTGCTAATGTCAGATCTGGGTCAATTTTAAAGAATAGCTTAAGTCCTAAACCAAGTTACAAAGTTATTAATAATGTAGAAGTGCCTATTGCTAGCAAAAAGGAAGTCAAAATTTTTTACAAACCCTTGTCAACTCCCGGACTTGGTTTTGTAAAACCTGATATTAGATCAAAGACTCCTTCACCTAGAAGAACAAATGTTCCCAAACCTCATCAAGAACTCCTCTGCCGAGAGGTAACTTTAGAAGACAAAGTTATCCAAGTAACTTCCCCGTAACTTGGAATAACCACCAATCACAAAGTTACTTACCATGAGAAATGTGTCCTCCATTCCAACATCCCAAACAAATGCGACAAATGCATGGGATGTTTAACACTAACAACTTTGGACCCATGAGATATTATGGACCAAATGTTTGAGCTTCTGTCTTGCTAGATAGATATGGTTGTGAAGCAACTTGAAGTCCAACAAATGGGGTGTGATTAGTGATTGCACTAATCTTGTGACACAAAGTCAAGTCTTGTCCCATCTTGCTTAGCCTTCAACAAAGGTAGTCTAGTCTTCTAGTTTTAAGGGCAACACCTCAGGCTAAGGTACGCTTTCTTAAAACACCCTTTGTTAGTAGAAATGCTAAGCATGTATTGTTATTAGAATCTAACATAGTAGGTACTATCACAAAGAAACGAAATTCACATTTCATCATGACTCAAATATTTGTCGAAGACAATTATGATAAGCTCAACTTGTCCAGAAATGTACAATGATCGCTCAAAGATCATGCGTGATAAGTTTGAGATGAGCATGATAAGTGAATCAAGTTTCTTCCCTAAGCCCTCGCACAATATCACTTGAAGTTAGCATCTTCTTAAGTCTAAGTATACTGAAGTATATATATATATATATATATATATATATATATATATATATATATATATATATATATATATATATATATATATATATATATATATATATATATATATATACTAGTTTCGAAGCCCGCCCGATGGGCGGGCATGACTTGTAATTTACATTTTAACTTAGTCATGTAAGGATATCAGTTATCTTGTATAGTTATAACTTTATTTATTCATGTACGGATATCAGCTATATTGTTTAGTTATAATTAACAGATAGAGTCATGTAAGTAGGTATTATTTTATTGACGTTTGAATTAAAGAATGTTGAGATTATTTTTGTTGTTGTATACAATATTGAGTTGTTTTAAGTTATTTTCAAAATAGCATTTGAGTACTTTTACATATGTTGATATATTGTGTTCGTAGATGTGATAGATGGTTTCCCTACACTATAAAAAAAAGGCTTTCAGGGACTAAATTTCTAGGGACTGATATATCAGTCGCTGATACATAGCATTGGTAACTGAAACATCAGTTACTGATACTTTTAAGGACTGACCTTTTATTGACTGAATGCGGCGACTAAAAATCAGTCCTCGATTCAGTGACCCCATATCTGAGACTAAATTTCAGTTACTAATATGCCTGTACGGGAAAAAAATTTGGAGGCAAATTTGTTAGTGACTGAATAAGGGTGACAATTCAGTCCCTAGTACATGTACATCATATCTAAGACTAAATTTCAGTTACAAATATATTTGCGCAATAAAAAATTTTGGCTGAAAATTTTTTAGTGACTGAATTATAGTCACAGTTCGGTCCCTAATACATGGAGATCATAGCTAAGACTAAGTTTCAGTTACAAATATGTCTACACAATAAAAAGGTTTGGAGGGAAATTTTTTAGTGACTGAATTTCAGTCACAGATGCGTCCCTATTACATGGACATCATACCTAAGACTAAAATTCAGTTACAAATATGTTTGCGAAATAAAAAAAGTTTGGAGGGAAATTTGTTAGTGACTGAACTTGAATCACAACTCAGTCCCTAATACATGGACATCATAGCTAAGACTAAAGTTCAGTTACAAATACGTATGCAAAATAAAAAAACTTTTGAGAGAAAATTGTTTATGACTGAATTTTAGTCCCACATAAACCTCTTATACATGGGCAACATATTTAAGACTAAAATTCAGTTACAAATATGTCTACACAATAAAAAAGGTTTGTAGGGAAAATATGTAGTGACTGAATTTCAGTCACAGATGAATCCCTATTACATGGACATCATACCCAAGACTAAAATTCAGTTACAAATATGTCTGCGCAATAAAAAAGGTTTGGAGGGAAATTTGTTAGTGACTGAATTTCAATCACGACTCAGTCCCTAATACATGGACATCATAGCTATGACTAAATTTTAGTTACAAATACGTATGCAAAATAAAAAGGTTTGGAGAGACAATTATTTGTGACTGAATTTCAGTCCCACATAAATGTCTTATACATGGGCAACATATTTAAGACTAAAATTCAGTTATTCATTCGAAACGTGGACTTATATTGTGACTGGTATATGTTTAACTCCGTTCATTAGCAAGGTTATTGACTTTTACCTATTATCACGAGTAACTAATTCACATCTTATGTATATCCATATCATCTCGACTCATCCGTTTAACATGTTATGCATATCCATAGCATCTCGACTCATCCGTTTAACATCTTATGTATATCCAAGGAAATGTGTTGACAGAAAATGGTTGTGGGTCCCACATTGTTGTCAGGAAAAGTCGACGTGACAGTAACTCCCGACGAAGCATTCAAGACTATAACTTGCCTTCGAAATGTCGTCGGGATGCATGATATACCGTCGACGTGACGTCGACATGGTCAAAAAAATATCATCGGGGAAGGCCTCGTTTGTACTAGTAGTGACAACAAAGTCGTCACCAAATGTTTGTCCTTTTTAAAAATAATTTTACATTTATGTATATTCAAATCATGTATAACGATATAATATTGACTCATCCGTTTAATATCTCATATATATCCATAGCATCTCAACTCATTTATTTAACATTTATTTATATTCAAATCATTTATATTTAATTAAATCATTTATAACTAATTTAAATCATTTATAATTAGTTTAAATAATTTTGTAATCATTTATAATTAATCTATATAATTTTTTTATAATTTATAAGTAATTAAATCATTTATAACACCGGTTTGTTTTTCTTTTTCTGAAACCTAGTTTTTATCCAAAAGTTTTAAGCGGGTTTTTTTCCCACTTAATCTATTTCACGAAATTTAAACCAGTACCACATTTCTTCATCACTAAATTTTTTCCCACTTAATCTATTTCACGAAATTTTAAACCTAGTTTTTATCCAAAAGTTTTAAGCGGGGTTTTTCCCACTTAATCTATTTCACCAAAATTTTAACACACAATTAACCACCGCCACTCACATACTGTACCACAATCACCGATCTACATCTACCGTTCTCAGGGGTCAACTTTAATACTCGCTATACTGAATCTATTTCTCTACAGTTTAGGTACTTTTATGTGGTTTAATTTCGATTTAATCCGCAATTTTGTTATTTTTGCATTTGTAATTGTTCTTTGATGAAAGCTGAAATTAGGATTAATACCCCAAACTCGAAATTAGGGTTTTGTAATTTTGTTAATTCAATGGAATTAGGTTCTGCTAAAAAGAATATGATTTAGGTTATGTATTGATTATTGCATCTATATCATTATCTCTCTTTTCAACTCTGAATATATCCAGGAACTGTTGTGGACTGATATATGGTTTATGACGGAAAGGTACGAAGTTGGACTCATATTCGGTGTTCTGAATGTGAAATATTGATGTGTTTAGGAAGCAACTACAGCTTGTTAGGACACCTTTCTTATGATATTTAAAGGTATTGTTTGGCATACCAGTACTTTAAACCTTTTTTATCTTATCTTATGTTTTTTAAGAAGTTGTTGAATTTATATCTAACATATCCAGGCTAAGGGGTATTTGGACTTTACTTTTTAACTGAAGTCGCAATAATCAGTTCAAGTGGTTATGTTAAATGATGTATGGTTCTCATTTTTTAATTCTACAAGGTTAAGATAACCATGTTTGGATAATTAGGTAAGGAGATTTGCTAA
Organism: Artemisia tridentata subsp. tridentata; assembly: GCA_021014915.2. Classification (NCBI taxonomy): domain Eukaryota; kingdom Viridiplantae; phylum Streptophyta; class Magnoliopsida; order Asterales; family Asteraceae; genus Artemisia; species Artemisia tridentata. The sequence goes on from CP139509.1 coordinate 407,976,561, forward strand.
GGGGGTGTTTGTTTAAGCTTATATGTGTGCTTATGATCTTATTTGATTTCGGTTTATGTTTCGTAAGCCTTAATTTGTTGGCTTATTTTAAGACTTTTGAGCTTATATAAGTTTATCATATAATAATAAACTTATATAAGCCCAAAAGTCTCAAGATAAGCTAGAAAATTGAGGCTTATATGTAATATAAGCCGAAACACAAATAAGCTCATGAGCCACATATAAGCTTAAACAAACACCCCCTAAGATAACTAAATATCGAGTTAATTTATGATTATCTAATTAACTATTATTGGCTTTTAGCAACTAGTAACCCTATATACATTGAGATTGCAATAATCACAGTTGATGGATTAGCCATAATTGTGCCACTTAAGAAGCAATGGGTGATCATATATTACAGTCAGTATGAAATGTACCCCTGCTCAAACTCACAATCTAGTAGTGTGCTCTTCTTTATTTCTTATATGCAGCAGCTTAAAACATAGTGGTTAATCATAAGAAAAAGCTGATTACACGAACTCAAAAACTGATTTAGAGGTTTAGCACTTTCATATTCACATCCTATTGCATGTCAAATAAAATAAATATTAGGATGAATTTTTTCTTAGAATTAAATATTCATGCAAGTATGAATGTTTTCTTTGAATTATAGCCTTATAGGATCATTAGGCTTTTTTGTGTGTTGTAAACATTGTATGTTTTGAAACATTAATCACAGTAACTAATCTTTGCAGCATTCTGTAGCTTCGGTCCAACAAGAACACCCTGAAATGGCAGATGAAGAAATGGCGGATGAAGAGCAAAAAAAGGACAATCAAGTAAGTTTATATCGATGTATTATTTACGTCTTTTATGAATTTTGAATAGCATTTGATATATAGTCATGATTATGTGTTGCATCTTTCATGACCCACCTCTTTTAGTACGATGAAAGACCTACACCTTTGATTACCGCTCTTATCACTAATCCAAGGAACCTCATAAACCAGCATCTCTTATACTTGTATTTGACCAGTAGGCTGCTTCCCCACATTCCTGAAAACCACATCCCACTTTGCTGAGACATGATCAACAGCAGTTGACTTTTTAACCGTCAATGACATTAACTTTGATCTTATGGTCTCCACCACAATATTAACCAAAACATCAGCGTTTCTTTCCACATTCTGAAACAGTCTACAGTTTCTTTCTTGCCATAAGTGGTAGACAGCAGCAGGCAAAGTGAGTCTTCTGATGATATTCCAGATGCTATTAGTAGTTTGCATGGACATTTCTTTGATTATATCCTGCTAATCAGATGACTGAGTACCAAAATTAGCCAGTCTTCAACTTGCTCTAAACATCCTCTGAGAACTTACAATGAAAGAAAGACGTGCCTATGAGAATCAACTTCTTTATTGCATAAAGCAAAATGAAAGAAGAGGTGCATTGGCCATTTGACTAGCATTAAGTTTAGGTTTCGGACCCTACCTGTAGCAGGCTAGCAGCGACCGATAATACTGTCAAAGTCACCAAAATTTTCTTCTAATTAGGGAGTTAATAATATCAGCTATTAGGAGGGAGAATGTCATCAAATTGCATTATTTATTCATTTATATTTATTTTTATTGTTTTTAGTATGATAAGTGAATGTCGAGCTCAGTGGTTTCCAACTTTCCATATGGTGGTGACTATTCTTCTTGTGCACTTCCCTAACAGCAACTTGTTGTTGCTGCCACATTGTCTTTTATCTTGTGCCTCCTGTTTATAGCATTCTCTAGTATCGGTCGAACAACACCAATTCTGGGTGCACTTATGCTAGCTATTTCCGTTTAACTTTGTATACATTTTTTCTTCTTTGCAGGTTGTTGGAACAATGTGCTTGCTGTTTGTTCTGGTCCCCCAACTTGCACCAATTCTGGGTGCACTTATGCTAGCTGTTTCCGTTTTAGTTGGTAAGTTATTATTAATCGTTTGTTTGCATGAACTTCTTTAAGAATTGTTTTGGCCTATATTGTTCATGATGGAAATGTGATGAAAATATACTACTCCCTTAGTTCTTTTGAAATTTTGTTGCTATGTTTTACTGTATATTAATGTCTATAATATCTATCAATATGAGAAAATCAAAAATCCTTGTGGATACAACGTTAAAGTGTCGATGGTTTGAAATGACTACCAAAATAGAGTTGCAATTCTAATGGAACACCAAATTCTCTCCAAAAATATTTTTCATGAGTATAAACATTTTGGTTTTAAATACTTCTGATAGCATATAATCATCATGGCACTTCATCTATGTATGGAGGGTTTTAGTTGTGCTTGCCACTGATATATATGTCTTTCCAGCTGTATACAAGAGATCAACTGTCAAAGTGTTTAAAGCCTATGGTTTGACCCAAGCTTCCATGGCTGATTGTGTAAATGAAACTTTTTCTGCAATCCGTACAGTAAGTTGTCTAAATTTAATGTCGAAACTCTTGTCTCTTAATACCATTCTGTGAATTAATAAGTAGTTAGAGTGGCACCACAAATATGATAGTAATGATGCTTTTATTGCTGTTTGCAGGTAAGATCGTTCAGCGGAGAAAAACGCCAAATATTGACGTTTGGTAACTAGGTTGGACATACGTGATATGCATAGTTGTCCAGATCCTCCTGTCCTAAAACTTTAGATATTAATATTATAACTGGACCTGGTTTAAGCCTATGGGAATTTCCGACATATTATATAGAATTGCTTTCTCTTCCTTTATAAAAGCTGTTAGTGGACTAGTGGAGTCATCATTCAAATACCCGTCAATAAATTTTCTCAGACATTGCCTAAAAAGTATCTTTTGTCAATAACTTTTCTACCAGTCATGGATTCAAAAGTATTTTTAAGCTTTTATTCATAGTTAAATTGTATCATTCCATAAAATATAGAAAATAAAAGAAAGGATTGCAAAGTTGGATTTCCCATTAACAAAATAGTTGTTTTGGCTCAGCACAATTATACAGGCGCTGGTTATTGCTGTTCTTTCGTAACATGTACTGTCTTTCGTTTCAGATTCCTGCTTATTTCTTCTGGTATAGTCTATGGATACTATGCAATCATATTAAAGGCTGATGAAGAAGATTTCGGGGGTCATGGACCCCTTCTCCAAGAGGGACTTTTTGAGTCAATTACACTCTTCCTGGTAAATCCCTTAATCCATGGAAAGCTTGCTGTAATTCAGTTGCATTTTACTGGTGTTTACAATCCATAAAAAGTGTTTGTGGCCGAAAGAAGACAATACAGTCAGCATGGGAGGTGGGTGTTGGGCTAGTGATGAGGAAAAAAGATTAACAAAACTCGATTGAGATTAATGAATTGAGAGCAAAGGTTAGTGAACTTGAACCGTATAAACGTAATTATGAGAAATTGGCAAAATTCTTGATCCAAAAATTTCCAGACTTCGAGAGCACAATAGACTCACCAAATACTACTGAAGGTGATGGTAACGGTGATGGTAACGATGATCCATTCACCGATAGTGATATATAGGACGTTCAAATTTATTTCTATTGAATTTGGTTTTATTTTTAAACATATTGAATTGTAAACTCTTGTTATTTGGATTGGTGATTATTATGCTTTAAAGAAATATTGTTATTATTATTGTTTATGGTTTGGAGTTTTATATACTTTGTAAGGGGTCATGTATGCATTGTGAATGGGGACTGAATTAAATTGTATTTGGTGACGATTTGAAACTAATTTTCAGTCTCAAAAAGTAACAATTTATGGACTGAAATCGTCCGAATTCTGAGACTATTAATTAGTCTTTAAATCCTTTTATTGCAGACTGATTTAAAACTAAATTTCAGTCTCTAAAAAGATAAAATTAAGGACTAAAATTGCCTAGTTTTTAAGACTAATTATCAGTTACCAAAGCCTTTTAACAGAGAATGATTTGGTGATGATTTGAAACTAATTTTCAGTTACTAAAAGTAGCAAATCATAGACTGAAATCGTTTGTATTCTGTGACTAACAATCAGTCTTTAAAGCCTTTCATCGGAGACTAATCAGTTTTTAAATCCTATTATTAGAGACTGATTTGGTACGGTGATCTACACAACAACGAAACGTATTAGGGACTATAAACAATGTTTATGGACTAATTTTCAGTCCCTAAATCCATGTGTTAGTAACTGATCAAACATAGTATTGCCGACTGACTTTTCAGTCGCCGATAATATGCATTGGGGACTGAAATAACATGATACCAACCCATAGAAATAAGGACTGACTTTTTTATTTTGGTGACTGATCTCTGGTCCTCGTTGGTTCGATACAACAAGGACTGAATTTCAGTTGATAACGTCACTTTCCGTAACTAAGCTTCTATCACTGATTAGTGACTAGCAAAATCAGTCCTTGATAGACCATCCGTAACTGATCATGGTGTATCGGAGACTGATTTTTCAGTCTCTGAAAGCCTGTTTTTTTGTAGTGCTACCATAATATATTAACAGACATGGAATATAGGTACTTGTTGCAGTTCACCATTGATAGATTGAATCTCATTACCCATACAATAGGGTTAAAAGGAAACTTTATCTTTGTCGGAAAACAGGCAGCGAATAATTGAGTTTATCTGGTGTTTGGATATTTTACGTCGTGTGGTTGACTATTGATGTATAGATATGCTAAGTATATGTGGTGGCTACATTAACATTTTGTTTTAGCAACATTTGTAACTAAAATGGACCGAAATCTTTGGTAATTATATTAAAGAGTCATTTTTGACACAAACATAATAACCAAAAAATGTTCCATTCTAGCAGATTATAAGTTGTATCATGTTGTCCTACACGGTTACCTTACCATAGTATATTAACAGACATGGAATATTGGTACTTGATGTTGTTCTCCATCGATAGATTGAAGCTCATTACGCACCAGCTTTAGACGCATCATCTTTTGTTCTACAAAGTGGCAATCTTGTCCAAACTGATACCAGTTTCCCACCATCACCGAAGCTTTTATCTTAAAGGGTTCGTTATGTGTAAAACCACCTGCAGATTGACTCGGTAACTCACATTCATGTGTACGATCTATGCTTTTATGTACTTGTGCATGTTCAAGTTGTCCCAGATTTCTGATTTGATTTTGTGCTTGGCAAAAGGGTTTTTGGTATCAGTTTAAACTATTAATGAGATGAATTTAACTTTTGTTGTAATACCCGAAAATCTATAACATGTAAAATGACCAAAATGCCCCTGAAAACTTTAAAATTTAATTAAAGCTTAATTAAAATTTCGAATCGATCCCAAACTTCTGGAAACGAACGAGATATGTTACCAAATAATTTTAACGACTCCATTTAACATTTATGCAAGCCACAAAATTACCTTGGACGCCAAATAGAAATTAAATTCAAAAGTTATGAATTAATAAAAAGGAAATTAAAGGAAATTTAAGAGCAATTAAAGGGATAATCAAAGCAATAATGCCCTAATCAAAACTTCCGAAATTAATGGCCCATTTACCTCCCCTTTGACCAGCCTATATTTTAAAAACCATTCAACACATTTATTCTACCATTTTCTTCCTTAAAAACAAAACCGAGTAAACCCTAAACACAAAATAATTCACCATTTATCCCATCCGAATTTTCTGAAGTCCAAGCATAATTTTCCTGAGTTCTTGGTCGTGCTAGGAAGCCAAGAAAATTGGCCATTCGATTTTTAGGGCCTTGAATCTTTTATTGTCGAATATTGTTCACAAGTGAGGTAATATTCCATTTTAATTCTTTCGGCCCTTTTAAAATTCATTCTCTATTTTTCCTAAGTTCCTTACATCATATGTGACCTGTGAAAATTGGTTTCATGATTTTTAGATCGTTTTTGAAGTCGTGGTGATTTTTGACCCGTTTTGGCTAATCGCATACAAAAGAATTCGTACACCTCATTTCACACGTTCGAATCTCCTTGTGGTAATTTTATCAGATCCTATATGTCATATGAACATCAAATAAAATATATAAGTCGATCCATGCATGCTTATTATATATATTTGTGAATTAAATCTCAAAAACGTGTATAAAACATAAATAATTCAATCCGAATTTTTGGGGCTTCATATTTATTTTATTTGGACTCTACATGATCATAATAATCTGAGAAAAATGCTATTTCGAATTATTGGGGCCTAATCGAATTATTTGTGGATTTCTTCATTTTACCGAATTAAAGGAAATTAAAAGAAAAAGAAATAAAGTGTAATTCGAATTAGGGTTTGTAATTAGGGTTTGACCTTGACTTAAAAATGATGTTATAATGATTATATGATGATTGGTGAATGATGGGTATTTTTAGGGTTAGGGTTTTGTTAATAAAAAGTGTTATTCGATTTAATTAAAATGTTAGGGGGTGTTTTGTAACTTTTGAAACTTAAGGGTTATGTTTGAAACTTATTTTGGGCTGTGAACATTTCGAGTAAAATATAAGTTGAGGGCCCCATGTGTAATTTTTATGTATAAAGGAATTAAAATGTTTATTTTAATAAAATACAATTCGAATTATGAAATAACTAAATGGAGGGACTAAACTTGTAATTTCTGGAAACTTGGGGCTGTTTTGAGTAATATAATCTATTTAGGGGGTTATGTGTAAATTCGGTGATTTAATGGGTTAATATGTAATTATTAATAATATAAAGTTGAAATTGTAAAATAAGGGACTAAATATGTAACTTTGAAAACTAGAGGGACCTATTGTGTAAATTCTGTAAAATTGAGGATACATTCATATAATATGATAAAATAAGTGACCATTGTGAAACTTTGATAAATTAAGGGACTGAAGTGTAACTTTTGAAACTAAAGGGTGTAAAGTGTAAATTGTGAATTCTTAAGGACCTAATATGTAAATGTAATAAAAGATACCCTAATTCCAGAAATAATGATTTAACTAAGAATGTTGATCTAACTTTCTAAATAAGGAAACCTTCTAATTATGGAAACCTGCTAAAAATGGGAAGTTACTTAATATGGAAATGAGATCTTTAGTAATCATGTCTTTACTCCTCTAGGTGTGAAGAGGGAGTAATCCTGTGCTCGTTATCATCTTTTCAGTGTGATCTTTGTCAAGCAATAAGGTACAGATATTCTGCCCTTCTTTAGTAAGGTGCCTTCGTCTCATGTTGATTTCTGATTCACTGCCATGTTCCTTGTTTCTGTGAACCTCTGATATTGACCTACTGTTACTGAACCTTTCTTATATTGAACCTACTGATATTGACCCTTCTGTTACTGAACCATCTGTTATGAACTTTCTGATATACTGAAATGGATATTGACCTATGAAACTAAACTGAATACTGAATACTGATACTTGACCACTGACCCACAGTTTGATACTACGAGCCATAACTAGTCATGAGGGTTTCATGACCATGTCATTGATGCACCGATGGCATGACTCTAGGGCAGGAGAGTGATGACCTGTTCCGTCCCTTTTATGTATCTATTTGGTGTGTTGGGAGGTTTATGGCCACCAGGGGCGTATGGATGCATCCTAGAACTGTTACTGTTACTGTTACTGTTACTGATTACTGTATTACTGGTGACTGATGGTGTGTGCGATACACGTCTTTCACATACTGGGAGCTGATCACTCCATTTACTGTTGAGGACTCCCCTCATGATTACTGGCTACTGAGAGGTCTCCCCTCTACATGATTATACTGATACTGTTACTGTTACTGCTACTGTTACAAGTTACTGTTTCTGGGCTCGTAGAGGATTTCTGTTACCCTGCACCTTGTAACCTTATAACTTCATAACCTTTACTTTTCATTACTGTTACTGCCACCCTGACCCTGATACATGACTTAAAACGTGACTTGACTTGATCTGACCTGGGCATGTGGTGGGGTTACGGATTACACCTTTACACCTGTCTTCTGTAATTAATTATAATCCTGTTATATCTGTATAATCCTTATGTTCCTATTCCTGACTCTTGTTATATCTGGTATTCACTCATTTTGTCTCATTACGTTACCTTTACTGCTTGTTACCGTTATATCTGTTCACTGGGCTTTTTAAGCTCAGCCGCACGTTTTCGTTTCGTGTGCGGCAGGTTTAGTTGGAAGCTGGTTTATTGATTTGAGAGTATATTGGACATAGAAGAAATTACTAGCAGCTTGGGATTAGCTATTGATGATGGTTAGAAGAACTAGTGTTAGACTTAGAAATCATTGTATTGGAATCCTGTATTTTCATATTTCCTTTGTAACCATTGAATTCTATTGTATTATTAATGTCATGTGCTTGTTTCTGTTCTGATAAGGATCCGTATTTGTGACATCTCTACCCTTGTCGGGTCGGGGTGTTACAATTTATGGTATCAGAGAACAGGCTGACGACTTGTAATACATTTACCCTGTCCTGTGCGTTTAGGACCATTAGGTTTCCACTGTAAGAACATAGGAGAACACCTTGAGGACTTGCTTTAGGATTCCCTGATATGAACTTAAGTGTTGACCGGTGAAGGAATCGGTAGAATATAAGGTATTTAAGTATCATCGTTTCCGCATTACTCTGATTCGTGCTTTGCTATGACATTGCTTGGGTTAACCTCTGAGACTGTAAAAGTACTAGGTGGACTAAGACAGGTGATTGTTACGACTTGAGATAAAGTATGATCATCATGAAGGCATACTTATGTGGTGCTGGTATTATTAACGTGATAATACTTACACCATATAACGTGCCCTCATTGTGGTCATAGGATGTCTTGGGAAGTACCTAAGAAGCTTAGAACTTGATCTCCGTTGGGATATCCGCGACTAGCGAGACTTTAGGTTCATCCTACCTGTTCATGTACTCTGCTTTCGTTCATTAGAGATCTGGATAAGTTGAACTCTCGTTTTGCATTCTGTTTACCTCAGTTATGAATCTTGAACTCTTGTAGAGCTCTCTACTGTTGATACAGTTAATTGGATCTAAAATCATGTTCATGTTTCCTTTTAAACGATTCTTTTGGAAGAACCTCCCCGGGCGTGGAAATGTTCGTGACGATCTTTTGCGACTTGCTACGACTCCGCTTAACTTGGCGACATCAAATTTCGAGGACGAAATTTTGTTAGTGGGGAAGAAGTTGTAATACCCGAAAATCTATAACATGTAAAATGACCAAAATGCCCCTGAAAACTTTAAAATTTAATTAAAGCTTAATTAAAATTTCGAATCGATCCCAAACTTCTGGAAACGAACGAGATATGTTACCAAATAATTTTAACGACTCCATTTAACATTTATGCAAGCCACAAAATTACCTTGGACGCCAAATAGAAATTAAATTCAAAAGTTATGAATTAATAAAAAGGAAATTAAAGGAAATTTAAGAGCAATTAAAGGGATAATCAAAGCAATAATGCCCTAATCAAAACTTCCGAAATTAATGGCCCATTTACCTCCCCTTTGACCAGCCTATATTTTAAAAACCATTCAACACATTTATTCTACCATTTTCTTCCTTAAAAACAAAACCGAGTAAACCCTAAACACAAAATAATTCACCATTTATCCCATCCGAATTTTCTGAAGTCCAAGCATAATTTTCCTGAGTTCTTGGTCGTGCTAGGAAGCCAAGAAAATTGGCCATTCGATTTTTAGGGCCTTGAATCTTTTATTGTCGAATATTGTTCACAAGTGAGGTAATATTCCATTTTAATTCTTTCGGCCCTTTTAAAATTCATTCTCTATTTTTCCTAAGTTCCTTACATCATATGTGACCTGTGAAAATTGGTTTCATGATTTTTAGATCGTTTTTGAAGTCGTGGTGATTTTTGACCCGTTTTGGCTAATCGCATACAAAAGAATTCGTACACCTCATTTCACACGTTCGAATCTCCTTGTGGTAATTTTATCAGATCCTATATGTCATATGAACATCAAATAAAATATATAAGTCGATCCATGCATGCTTATTATATTATTTGTGAATTAAATCTCAAAAACGTGTATAAAACATAAATAATTCAATCCGAATTTTTGGGGCTTCATATTTATTTTATTTGGACTCTACATGATCATAATAATCTGAGAAAAATGCTATTTCGAATTATTGGGGCCTAATCGAATTATTTGTGGATTTCTTCATTTTACCGAATTAAAGGAAATTAAAAGAAAAAGAAATAAAGTGTAATTCGAATTAGGGTTTGTAATTAGGGTTTGACCTTGACTTAAAAATGATGTTATAATGATTATATGATGATTGGTGAATGATGGGTATTTTTAGGGTTAGGGTTTTGTTAATAAAAAGTGTTATTCGATTTAATTAAAATGTTAGGGGGTGTTTTGTAACTTTTGAAACTTAAGGGTTATGTTTGAAACTTATTTTGGGCTGTGAACATTTCGAGTAAAATATAAGTTGAGGGCCCCATGTGTAATTTTTATGTATAAAGGAATTAAAATGTTTATTTTAATAAAATACAATTCGAATTATGAAATAACTAAATGGAGGGACTAAACTTGTAATTTCTGGAAACTTGGGGCTGTTTTGAGTAATATAATCTATTCAGGGGGTTATGTGTAAATTCGGTGATTTAATGGGTTAATATGTAATTATTAATAATATAAAGTTGAAATTGTAAAATAAGGGACTAAATATGTAACTTTGAAAACTAGAGGGACCTATTGTGTAAATTCTGTAAAATTGAGGATACATTCGTATAATATGATAAAATAAGTGACCATTGTGAAACTTTGATAAATTAAGGGACTGAAGTGTAACTTTTGAAACTAAAGGGTGTAAAGTGTAAATTGTGAATTCTTAAGGACCTAATATGTAAATGTAATAAAAGATACCCTAATTCCAGAAATAATGATTTAACTAAGAATGTTGATCTAACTTTCTAAATAAGGAAACCTTCTAATTATGGAAACCTGCTAAAAATGGGAAGTTACTTAATATGGAAATGAGATCTTTAGTAATCATGTCTTTACTCCTCTAGGTGTGAAGAGGGAGTAATCCTGTGCTCGTTATCATCTTTTCAGTGTGATCTTTGTCAAGCAATAAGGTACAGATATTCTGCCCTTCTTTAGTAAGGTGCCTTCGTCTCATGTTGATTTCTGATTCACTGCCATGTTCCTTGTTTCTGTGAACCTCTGATATTGACCTACTGTTACTGAACCTTTCTTATATTGAACCTACTGATATTGAACCTTCTGTTACTGAACCATCTGATATGAACTTTCTGATATACTGAACTGGATATTGACCTATGAAACTAAACTGAATACTGAATACTGATACTTGACCACTGACCCACAGTTTGATACTACGAGCCATAACTAGTCATGAGGGTTTCATGACCATGTCATTGATGCACCGATGGCATGACTCTAGGGCAGGAGAGTGATGACCTGTTCCGTCCCTTTTATGTATCTATTTGGTGTGTTGGGAGGTTTATGGCCACCAGGGGCGTATGGATGCATCCTAGAACTGTTACTGTTACTGTTACTGTTACTGATTACTGTATTACTGGTGACTGATGGTGTGTGCGATACACGTCTTTCACATACTGGGAGCTGATCACTCCATTTACTGTTGAGGACTCCCCTCATGATTACTGGCTACTGAGAGGTCTCCCCTCTACATGATTATACTGATACTGTTACTGTTACTGCTACTGTTACAAGTTACTGTTTCTGGGCTCGTAGAGGATTTCTGTTACCCTGCACCTTGTAACCTTATAACTTCATAACCTTTACTTTTCATTACTGTTACTGCCACCCTGACCCTGATACATGACTTAAAACGTGACTTGACTTGATCTGACCTGGGCATGTGGTGGGGTTACGGATTACACCTTTACACCTGTCTTCTGTAATTAATTATAATCCTGTTATATCTGTATAATCCTTATGTTCCTATTCCTGACTCTTGTTATATCTGGTATTCACTCATTTTGTCTCATTACGTTACCTTTACTGCTTGTTACCGTTATATCTGTTCACTGGGCTTTTTAAGCTCAGCCGCACGTTTTCGTTTCGTGTGCGGCAGGTTTAGTTGGAAGCTGGTTTATTGATTTGAGAGTATATTGGACATAGAAGAAATTACTAGCAGCTTGGGATTAGCTATTGATGATGGTTAGAAGAACTAGTGTTAGACTTAGAAATCATTGTATTGGAATCCTGTATTTTCATATTTCCTTTGTAACCATTGATTTCTATTGTATTATTAATGTCATGTGCTTGTTTCTGTTCTGATAAGGATCCGTATTTGTGACATCTCTACCCTTGTCGGGTCGGGGTGTTACATTTGTGCTTGTAACATTATTATGTATGGCTTACCAACTTAAAGTAATAACCAACATCTACACGGAAGGGGGTGTAAACGACACTGTCTTCATTTGCATGAGCATTGTGATGGTACCTAGTGCAAATGTGATGCATTCTTGGGTCTGCAATCATAATGTGGGTGTATTATTAGCTTATTTGTAGATAGTATTTAATATTTCTTTAGTTGCTATTAATTCAAAAGTTTAGCTGATAAGTAGAATATGTTGTTTACCATGACGGTCGCGGTAAAGAATGGGTCTTGGTTAAGCCCGACCGCTAATTATCGCTGACATATGTTTGTATAGCGTAAGACATCAAGATTTATAGAACAATTAAAATATACAAATTTTTTTGTAACAACATAGTATATGAATTAAACTCAAATGAACGTTAAAATTTATATAACAATTAAAAAATACAAAGTAAATTTATGTAAATTTACATCAAAATTTATATCATCTCTGTTTTTAAAATTTCTATCGTTTGAAGGTATTAATTAACGAATAATAAGATATTAAAGAGTGGTTTCTTTCTTTTTCTTTTATGCGTTAACAATAAATTCATTAATTATTGAACGGTTAAAAGGTACCAATTTATTCTTAATAAGAAAGTTTATGATTATATGTTGTCAAAGGGAGTAATTTTGATATATAAACTGCTAACGGGGTGGTTGGATTAACTTATTCTGAAGGTGTTTGTTCAAGCTTATAAGCTCATAAGCCCAAAAGATTAGTTTAAAAAACACCCTTGACTGATCTACTTCTTAGATTTGGAAAATCTCATAAGTTCAAAATTTTTATTGGCTTGTGAGGTTATGGCTTACTTAAGTCCATAAACTAAATTAAAAAAATAAAAGAAACCACTGATATTAAATGTAAAGCTCGTATAACGGGTTAAAAAGAACACTTTTTACAAGGAACCAAATGAGTCGGGTTAAATTGCACGGGCATATGATGTATCACATATTTTGATACTGGCTGAAACTTGTCAGATTCGATACCTGGATGATTTCCTCGTCACTGATGTTGCCACCCATATGAAGCCTCATTTGTCCTTTGGGCGTTCATTTGTGATTTGACAATGACGTGCGATGTGCAGTGTGTAAAATACACCGATTTCGTGGTGGTGCACTCGTTAGTCAAACTTGCCAATAATCTAAATGTTCTATTATAATCAAACGCCCCAACTCTTACGTTGGCAATGGATGTGTCACATAATCCCTTTCAAATAAGCGTTGGTTCCTTTCTTGCCAAGTAAGGTAAGAGTTGGTTGCTATAATAAAATGACCAATCACATTTTTAGTTGTGTGTCTATGAGGAACCGACTTGACCCACGCAATAACATCCTCCCACATTGAAAAGACAACACGCATATCTACAAATGGTTTCACCAAAGAACGAATATGTAGAATAAGAACATTCACATAAAATATATCGTTACTTGAGTCAGTTTTTGGGTTGCAAAAAGTTCATAAATCAGCAAAAAGCACAAAATTGAAGATTTTGTAACAGTAGTGAGCATATCCTAATAATAGCATACTCTATAATCAACAAGGCAACATCAAAAATCTCAAATATCCAAGATTTCTAAAACCAGCAAAAGATCCAACATTTAGAAATAACAACCATGTTTCAAAACAAAAATGAAAATTTCCAGTAACTCGATACAGTGATGATACCAACAAACATCCTAATAATAGATACCACTGCCACCAACAAATTAGGCCTAGAAGCCTTGTATGTGGTCTTGAGCTTCCTGGTTGGTGGTTGAACCTTCTTGAAGATCAATGGTAACTTGATCTTAGAGTTGTGGAATTGCTTGGTGGACTCCCTCTTGCAAAGCTTAGCTGGGATAGTGGCGGTCTTGATGACCTGAATGCAAGGGTGACGGAGTATATGACGAGAAACCACCATGACATGATTATTAAAGAAATACATAAATTTCTGCGATATACCAAGATACAACATCAGAATACTAAAGCAAGATTAAAGTGTTAGCAGACAAGTAGAAGATCATTGACGAAGTATCCAAACACCCAACACAAAGGAAAAAAAAAAAAACGTTTTAATTAACACCGAAAACACCTCAGTTTCTAGAAACCAAAAAATCAGTTTTTTTTTAATTAAAAAAAAGTACTGATATGATTATTAACGAATAACTGATCATCAAAGCATGTTTGTCCATTGCCACATACCAGAAGTGAGATGTACAAAGAGCTACCAGTTTCCTATCAAGTTAACTTGGTGAGGATATTAAAAACCTAATGCTCTCAGTTCATTACTTCCGTACAAAAAATTATTAACAGCAACTTAGACATAAGAAATGATTACAATATCTTTCAAGGGAACTCCCATAATCTAACACAATTTGTAATACACCTCAACTGATGCACAAAACTGCTTTTATCAAAGAACCTGAAATGCATGAACAATTGCAAGTTCATATGTTAAATCTCTACTAATGGTACTAACATACACTTATAGAAAGCTTACCCAAGAACCCTTTATTAACACTCAAACTTCTGTTGTTTAGAAATACACACATAACGTTAACCTTTTTCCTGTAAGTCGATAAAGAAATAGTAATTTCATATGATATATAAATCATTCAACAGTAACCACAGACGTCTAAAATTTATGTTGGATATTATTTTCCTATAGCAATGTTATTTACTTTTATGGTGTATGCATATGAAATTTTAAAATTGCATAAAAAATGGGCACTATAAAGAACCTAAATATAACTACTATTAAAATACCAAAATGAAGCTACTATTGATAAATATTTCCAAAGTTTACATATACTAAGGGGGTGTTTGGGTGACCTTATATTTGGGGCTTACTGCATCTTGGCAAAGCTATTTAGTCCTTGTGGGTGATTGGTTAAAGCCAAGTGGCTTATGCTTATGGGCTTATTTAACCCCACCTCTTTAAAAAAAAGGAAAAGTTACTTCAGCCATATTAACAAATAAACAGACACCAACCCGTTGACCCATTACCCAAACTGTCTATTTTCCCATGTCTGGAATTTAATGAGATTAAAACCCAATGCTGAGTATTGCAAACCTGAAATGGTGATGCAAGGCATTTGATTCCAATTTATGAGATAGATAATCTGATAAATTCACAACTGAATCGAAAAACACGTTTGTTACCATCGTCATCAGCATTATTACTTTCAGCATGATTAACAACCACAGGGACTGATGTTTCAGGTTCTGGCAAACTCTTTGCGGGCCTTTATCCGATTAGTTATACAAACAATAGTTTAAAATCATGCATTTCATATTGAATTTAATTGTAATAAAACATTTACCTTTGCGATTCGTGGTCTGGTGAAGTCGTCCTCCATGGCCACAAACAAACTGTCAGTTTGTCCTCCCCATCTACAACATACCGATACGTGTTAGTATCATGATGCATACAAAGACTTCAACATAAAAACGTTTCCAATTTAGTATGTATAGGGTTTAATTTAGTGGCTATGTTACATTTTCAGGAATAATCTTGAGTTTTTGTGTTATCTTACCGTTGTAAACTGTTGCAGTTTGTAGAACATGTGTTATCTTACCGTTGTAAACTGTTGCAGTTTGTAGAACATAGGAACGCTAAATCCTAAGGATCCGAAAATCATCGCAGGAAGGAATGTCCCAAACCATGCATGTAACAAATGGCATTATCTATATCATATAAAATCATTCTGAACATGCACATATAAAGATGACAATCTTCTTATATAATTGAGAAAATTTAAATTTCAAACAAATTGTTTGAGTTTATTTTCTTACATTGCCTCCTCCCATTGTTGATGCTACAAGATTATATTGTGTTAGTTATCTTTTCAGTACCTTCGCACTCAAATAGCCAAGATTGATACCTTGCAAATGAGAAAAACACTCATAAATAAACTCAACTGACCCAGAAATAATCAGATAAGTAGTTGCATGTCAGATTATACAAAACACGTTATTCAGGCTTCACGTCTAGATGATGAGTGACAAACGATCATTTAACCAATTAACATACAAACATTCTTAAATAAATACAGAACATAAACAAATGACAATACTACAAAATTACCTTCCGCTAATACATTTTGCATGCACAAAAAACAAAACCACCCAAAGGTGAGAATAAACCTGCAAGAGACAACAAACCCAGAAAATTATCACCATTATGTCTACCTTAAAATCCCATTCTCCATACAAAATTCACATGATGGAAACATACGAAAACCTTTCAGACTTTTTATTAAATTACAACTTTTTGTTTGATCGAATAAGTTGGTCAATATTCTACACTTTCATCTTCTTTAGTTACCAGAAAAACAATGAATATGGGATACTATCTATGTAACATGATCTCAATTTCTGTTGTTAGCTATATTTAAATGCAAGTATATATCAGGAGTACCAAACTCAAGAGAAAACATTTAATCCAAAGAAGATGAGAGTAGCAGATTACAATCATTAGTAAATATATATTACGAATCTAAAGTCAATAAGCTCCAAGAAATGTGTTTAAAACCATAACTAACGTCTACATTGAAATCAAACAACACTTTTCACTTGTTATATTCTTAAATAGATTCACCACTTCAAGTGATGTCACTTTCTGCCATCATGTGATCTTCGGAAGAACCCAACCTAAATTACTTTGGGAAACTGAATTATACTCAATCCATCGTCTGCATCTATATCAAGAATTGTTTGAATCCCGTTGGAACTCGGTTCAGCTTTACTGATAGCTAGAGATTGTAATCAATTGCAACTAAAGACAGTGTTCCTAATTTATAGGCACCTACTTTTAATTCAAACTCTGCAATTGAGGTTGTATCACAAATTGCTGTTGGAAATGACCTTGATAAGTGGAATAGTTTGTAATAACTGGCGCCATGGTCTTAAGTTATTGTGCTAGTCTATTACATTGGCAAATTGTTACTTTCATAACACAGTGCCTAACATATACCAAACATAAAGTCATCATCACAGTGTCATGGTCTAAATACTCCGTGTTACTTAAATTCCTAGTACCGAAATTACACATGTTTTAATTCCGAAAACAAAAGAGTCAAAATAAATGACCTGTTTTATGGATATCAAGCTGAAACAAATACCAAAGATAATGTCATCTGTTGCCATCCCATCCAGTAACTAACCAATACAGCAAGCCACTTTGTGCTACTTATCTGTTCCGAAATCAAACAGCTTAACAGTTAACATTAAAGAAAATTGTCAGCATATTGGAAAATTATCAATTATCAAACATTGTTCTTTATTAATAATTTATGGTGTGTGAAACTTCGATACATGTCAAACCGTAAGATATTGTCCAAAATTCTTCAGCACTGTCATTAGTTCTTAGAACAACAACAAATAGATGCTCATTATATATAATCTATGTAGAATACTAAATTACTTTTAAAGCTCCAGGTGAGTAGTAAAGTTATGGCTATTTTATCTTGTCAAGGCCTCTATGTGCTGGGGTTCACATCCAGGGAAAAAAAAGCGGACCAGTAAAGTTGTGCTTGCACTCATAGTGATGGATCAAGTACCTGCCCACCTCAAACTTCGAGGGACATTCACCCTAGGACCTGCAAAACCAACACATAGATATGAGTATGTTTAGTAATAGTTATTTAATGTCCATGTTTAGTGTTGAAATGGGAAGTGTATTAGTTTTTAAAAGGGTGTTTGGAATTAACCACTTCTTTATGTGAAATATGATTTGCACACTTCCATTTTATGAAATTCAGGTTTTGTCATGTTTTATATATTCCCCAAAGGATTCTCCAGCCCATGCCCCGACGAAACATAAGAATGTTCGTTATTATATAAGTGACCAAGTTGGAATGATAGGAACAAAAGACAAAAAGTACGATTTAGCCTAATTAATGACTTTTTATCATAATACGTATGTAGCGTACATATTCGGAATTAAATTTAAACATTTCAATGAAAATCCCACTTATTAGAAATTTTATGCATACTTAAAATTTGGAGCTTGTTTTTCGGTTTTTGTTTGTTTTTCTTGTTCTGCCACAGGTGCCACCAGAGGTTCATCTTTCCAATCACTCGTCATTTCATCCACACTTAGAATTATTTTTGGTTAAATCTTGTACTGATATAACTTCACTCGTAGTTGATTGATCATCTTGAACTTCGGGAAGAAGGATCTTTTCGATCACATCTCTCGCGAGCTTTATTGCAAACATCTTTCGGATCTCGGTTTCTTGACTCACATCATCATCAAAATCTGATACAATAATCAAATGTTTTAATGTTTTGAGATCTTCTGATTATTTAAGAAGTCAGCAACTAAATAACCAATAACTGATTATTAAAATAATCAATTTGCAATCTTAATCCAATTTATTATATGTACATTAATGAAAATTAGAGCATAAATTATATATCTTTTGTATGTGATTTCTTTTCCTCGACAACTGGCTCAACTACTGTGTCATGGCCGGATTCAGTTGCAACACCAGATACCATATGTCGATGGATCATATGCCACATGCTCATATGGTGTGTTTTCTTTAAACTTTTAAAGCTGGCTTCTTGTCTGCAACAATCTTCGACCTTTCCGAATTTCTATCCTTTACTTCATGTATATCCTTAAAATCTCGATCATTTGACCTTTAATTTTGGTTGAAGCTCGATCTTTTTTGTGTCGTTGGTGTTGCCTTTTCTTCTAGCTTGGGAAAGAACTGTAGTGAGTAGCAAAAAAAACATAACAATAAAACATCAAGAACATGAGAGAATAGTGGACGCAATAGTCATAAAAAAAAGCGTGCAAGTCAAGCCTACCTAAACTGAACCATTTTGACCCGTATATAAGTAACTCATTTCAACGTGAGCCCATCTCGACTTGTTACCCAACTTGACACTTCAGATGAGGAAGAAGACCTACCACTTTCAATCATCGGATAATCAGACGAATCGACACTTTGCAACCCCCTTTTGAGCCCTTCGTTTTTCATACAAATGGAATCATCACCAACCTGCAAAATGTTATTCTTTGTTATAAACAGTATTTCACGCACATCAAAGAAATACAGTACAATGATCATATCCTATTATTACTATTCAAATAAAGAATGCAAACGACATGGAAAGATGCAAACCTCAAGCTGATGATGTTGCTCTTTACATCCTCGACTTACAGCTTCATGCACAGACTCACTATATCATTAGAGAAAAATGATTCGGTTGGTGATCATAGCAAATAATAACATCCTGTACCCAAAAAAAACAATGTGCATCTACCTTGAATGAAGCTTTTGTAGAAGGGCACATAGGTCATGTGGTTGTTGCTTTATAACTTGTAGATTTCACTCGATACTGGATCCCTATTCAATACACATAAATTTAACGAACAAACAGATCATATTGTGATAATAAATTTATTCTAATCAAAATGGATATAAAGAACAACATTATTAAAGAATTACAACCAAACATTAATTAAACCAAATTCAAAGAACAATATTAAAATTGAAAACAAATTTACCTTTGGATGATTTCGGTAGAGATTAAGCATTAATTTTTCAGTAAGCATTTAAGCTCCAAAAAACACTGTGGACGCCAGTTATTGTACTACCTGTAAAAAAACAAGAAAAGATGTTAGATGGTCCTGATATTATGATTAGCCGGAGAAGCAGAAGTTGTCGATTTAGGGTTTCGGGTTTTTTGGAAGGGTAGCGAGATTGATAACAGATTGAATAGGGGTTTAGTTATGCGGTTGTGTTTTTTTCCTTCTGTGTTTTTCCAAGTTAACTTTATAGATTATAAGTTGCAAATTAAATTCCAAGTAATGTGTTGGTGCAGTGGTGAGATGTATGTCAAACGTATTCACCACCCGGGTTCGAATCTTGTAATGGACTAAATTTTTGAACATTTTAATTAATACGAATTTTAGTTGATTAATGCTTAGGTGGACTAAATGTGATGATATGGCTTTTAATGATAATTACATGGCAATGACGTGGACTTATGTGGCATTATCTACGTGTAACGCCTCCTGTTATATATAATGTATATATATATATATATATAATATATATATATATATATATATATATATATATATATATATATATATATATATATATATAAAAGATACATAACTTAGAAAAATCTTAATCAATTTTAACACCCATGTCCGCAAAAACGAATCTCACAAGAGACGATGAAGGTGAGTGCGCAGATAGTACTAGGTTAGGGGCATGATAGGTAATTTAGTTTACCTAACGGAAAGTAGGCTCAATATCATGTCTAGTGTCTGCCCTTGTGCACGCTTGTAAGAAGGATCCAAAAACTTCTTACCTTAAAGCGGTTAAGTGTATCTTCCGATACATTAAAGGCACTATCCACTTGGGATTATGATATCTCAAGGAGATTTGTGTAAAAACGGTTGTCTATACCAACTCTGATAATACGGGAGATAATGTGGATTGATAAAGAGAGAGTGATGCTTGTACCTTCATAGGTTGTTGTCAAACTTCTTGGTTCTCCAAGAAACGAACCACTCTTGCCATCTCCACGACCGAAGCCGAATACGTAAGCGCCGGAACGGCATGAAAACAAGCACTATGAATGAAAGAATTTCCTATGAAGTGCGGCAACCGAAGTGCAAATAGACTTGACCGAGAACCCCGTGGATTGCTCATGTACGAAGCACATCGAAGTACATCATCTCCTCCGCGATAATGTCCAAAGAGGAATAATTTCCTTAGAAAAGTTTCCCTCAAGAGACAACATCGTCGATATCCTTACCAATACATTCTTCACATCTCTCTTTTGACTATTTGAATATTTCACTGGAAATATTAAGTCATCTCTCACATTCGTTTTATGACCACTCAAATATTTCACTAGAAATATTAAAGTCATTTCTTACGTATCGCCTCATGACTTTTTAAGTCATCCTTCTCATGACTATTTAAATATTTCACTGAAAATGTTAAAGTCATCCCTTACGTCTTATCTCATGACTTGGTAAATATTTCACTGGAAATATTAAGTCATTCCTTACGTCTCGTCTCATGACTGTTAAATATTTCACTGGAAATATTGAGTCATTCCTTACGTCTCGTCTCATGACTGCTAAATATTGCACTGGAAATATTAAGTCATTTCTTACGTCTCGTCTTATGACTTTTTAATGTTTCACTTGAAATATTGAGTCATTCCTTACGTCTCGTCTCATCACTTTATAAGTCATCCCACACATCCATCTTATGACTACTTAAATATTTCACTAGAAATATTAAAGTCATCTCTTACGTCTCGTCTCATGACTTGCTAAATATTTCACTGGAAATATTAAGTCATTCCTTCACATTCTTCGTATGATTACTAGAATATTTCACTGGAAATATTGAGGTCATCTCTTCTATTCCGTCTCATGACTTTTAGATATTTCACTGGAAATATCAAGTCATTCCCTTTATTTCGTCTCATGACTTTTAGATATTTCACTGGAAATATCAAGTCATTCCTTGCGTCTCGTCTCGTGAATTCTAAATATTTCACCGGAAATATTAAAGTCATCCCTCGTATTCCTCCAATGACTACTTATGCATTTCCTTGGAAATACTAAGGTCATTTCTTGTCATCTCATCTAATCATTTCCGTTAAAAGAGTTTATTAGGTATAAACTCTTCTCTCGCGTCAAAAAGTCTTACTAAATAAGTAAGATTAATTCGTCAAGACTCAAAATGGAACAAAAATGGGCCTCAGACATGCACGGCACTACTAAAGTGGCACGGCACCACTAAACTTTAGTGGTACCGTGGTACCGTATATCTGGTGTAGCCCGTTTTCTTCCATTTTTCCCTCTGCACAATCATTCAAAACAAAATACCCACTTCTCCTTTGCTGTCAAAACCGAACACCACACCCAAATCCTACTACACTCTTGAAAATCAAGTTCGAGGCATTGCAATCAAAGAATCTTAATCACTACAACATAAATTGTAAGTCAATTAACCTTAATTTCTTTTTGATTTGAGTCTAGGGTTTGTTCTTATGCATAAAATCGAATTAGGGTTTTTCAATTTTAATTGAAGTTTTATGAATTAAGACTAGGATTAGACAATGTAGAACTTACATGATTCCCAAATCATAAGATTTTCATAAACCCACTTACATTATATGATTTAGTCCGAATTTCCCTTGTTAAATCAGATTAAGATTAATTATTTTTAGTTGAATCATGTATAGGATACTTAAAATTGGATTAGGAATCATTAACACTGAAGCTTTTCAATTTTAAGATTTTTGGCGCCAAGTTGACGCAATTTGCCAAACACCCCAATTCCATTGTTTTCGAAAAATTTCACGTATCTAGGATCATGAAATCTTTTTCGTGCATTGTTGATGCAAACTAAAAACGATTTTGCATGCATACTTGATCACAAAAAAATATTGATCGAATTACATAATTAACATATACATAATTATATTTTTGTTGGTAACAATGCCTCATATGGATTATCAAGATACCAAATCCTACATTCCTATCCTTGTCAATGATCCAAACATCTCCGATGAGCAAAAAGCTTATCTTCTTAGAGTCCAACATCGATATATACATGAAGGTCGTGTAGTCGATGCGTATTTTGTTCCTTTGAGTGGCATCCAAGCATGCTTTCCCACTATCCAATTTCATTGCTTATATAAAATAAACAATTAAATTTATCCTCATTTTATCCTCGAATTCTATAGTCGAGTCCGCACCTTCAATGACCTTGAGGGTAATGTCTTCCTTGATTTTTGGATCCAAAACCAAAATATCATTTTGTCCATCACCGAACTTGGTGATATTCTCGGTGTTCCGTCATATGGTCAATGTGCATACACAAAAGACCATTCTTTAGAGTCACTTCACTGTCATCTTGAAAGTGAAGGTATTTATCGTACCGAAGTCCCCGACCTTCAACTCATTAAACAACACGTCCAAATTCCTCGAGTCGTAAACACGCACCAAAAGCGTGATGGTTCCATAGTTTATCTCGACCCCAACCGCATCTACCTCAAAGAACTCCTTCCCGATCTCAAAAATTGGGAACTCCTTCTGCGTGAAAACGTGTTGTGTCTTGCGGGCAACCGGGATCATGTTCCGGCTAGTCTTGCCCATATGCTCTATTGTCTTAGTACCGAGGAGCCATACAACCTCGCGTACTACATGGCAAAAAGGATGGCCAACATCCACAGTCGGACCGATAAGCTCATGCCATATGGTATGTTGTTTACTCGTCTATTCTGATGGGTTATGAAAAATTACCCACATCTAAATAGTGTCGACTATTTTCTAGTCAATCCCGTCATGAAACCCCTTGGTGGACCACAACGACGCACCAAGCCACGTAGTGACAAAGGTGCTAAACGTGGTTGTAAATCCACCTCCGATGCTACTTTTTCTTCTTTCTCTTCCTCCTTTCATCATGGATCATCATCTCAACCCATGGATGAGGATGATGATGAAGTGTACAAAGAAGGAACTTGTAAAACCCAAAAATTTGAAAGCATGGTAAAAGACAAAAATGCCCCTATGAATTTAAAATTTTAATAAAAGGTTTAAAAAGTACCGAATCAATCCCGAACTTCTAGAAATGAACAAGATATTGTACCAAATAATTTTGACAACTCCATTTGACATTTTTTCAAGGTACAAAATGACCAAAATACCCTCTATGAACCGAAGATACTTTCTATACATATTAATTTTATTATTAAAGTTTATAATTAGAGTAAACACATTTAAATTGCAAGAAAATATGGAAGGCTATCAAAAATTGATCTTGGCTTTATGAAAACGTGTGATGACAGCCCATTGCCCCCCCTCATTCAGCCTTATCCCATTTTTGTATAACAAACTCATTTAAACCCTAAAATTTATACCGAAAATAACAAAAACACACCATAATTCCTCTCCTTGCTCATACGATTTTCTGGAGGTTCAAGCTCATTTTTTTGGTGATGTGCACGTCCTAAGGAAGCCTAGAAAAATAGCCATTCGAATTATAGTGGCCGGATTTGATAGGTGTCGAATTTCTTGTTCTATTTCACACGTAAGGTAACAATTTCATCTTAATTCGTTCGATCATGATAAATTCATTCTCCATTTTTCTTGTGTTCCTCAGATTATATATGATCTGTGAAAAATGTTGGAATCAAGTCATGCAAGGTTTAGGTGGTCGAATGGATTTAAAATGTGTAAAATGGATTAATTATGGAAAACATGCGAAACGATTTTTTTGGGTTTCCTTGCTAATTTTTATGAGTTACTTGATCATGGTATAAGCTGGGAAAAATGCTAATTCGAATTATGGAGACTTGTGTTAATTGTTTTGGATTTAAATCATTAAAAAGGGTGTAAATTCTAATATATAGAAAACGAATTTTCTGGGTATCTAATTTATTTTTCCTGGGTTCCTTAGGCATCATATGATCTCAGAAAAATTCCCATTCGAATTGTTGAAGCCCATGTAAGTCGTGGCTAATTATTTTACAAACCGGATATTTTGGAAAATAAGAATAAAAGGGAAAATAAATCGAGGAAGCTAGGGTTAGGGTTTCTTAGATTAGATCTGGTCATTTAATGTGTTTTTAAGGATGTTTCAATGATTGGATATGATGGGAGAATTTAGGGCTTAGTTTGTGTAAATAAAAGGTATACGATTTGTGTTTTTAAAAGTAGAGGGGGTGTTTTGTAAATTATGAAACCTATGGGATATTTTTGTAAGGTGTCTTGGATCTGGGTAAAAATACATAAAATATTTTATAAGGGTCTCATGTGTTAATTTTGTATTTAAAAGGTTTATTTTGTTAATTAAATAAAGTATAATTTGAATTGTTTAATAATTAAATGGAGGGACTAAATATGTAATTTCTGGAAACTTAAGGTTGATTTGAGTAATAAAATATATTCAGGGGGTTATGTGTAATTTTGGTAATTTAATGGCTTAATATGTAATTATTAATAATTAAAGGTTGAAATAGTAAATTAAAGGGCTAAATATGTAACTTGGATAACTTGAGGGACTTGATGTGTAAATTATGAATATTTAAGGGTACATTCGTATATCATGTTAAAATAAGTGTACATTGTGTAAAATTGGGAAATTGAGGGTTTAATGTGTAATTATGAATATTTGAAGGTTTAAAGTGTAACTTTTGTAATAAAGGGGTGTAAAGTGTAAATTGTGAAATCTTAAGGACCAAATGTGTAAATATGATAAAAGATACCTTATTTCCATAATAATGATTTAACTAAGTTATGTTACTCCATATTACTAAAAATGGAAACTTTCTGAAAATGGAAACTTTCTAAAAGTGGAAACTTACTAAATATGGAAACCTGCTAAAAATAGAAAGTTACAAAAAACGGAAAAGCAATTAATTAAGAATGATTTGTAATTCCCTTCTACTCCTTTAGGTGTGAAGAAGGAGAGACTTTGAGCTATCCCCATATCCTGTGTTTATATTCTGTTTGTGCTTTCGTCATAAGGTACAGATACTCTGCCCTTGTTTTAGTAAGGGTTCTTATATACTATGCATTGATTTTGAGTTATGATTCAGTTAAGATTCCCCAAGCCATTGCTATGTTTCCTTTGAATGAACCTTCGATATTACTTTTGATATGACTTTGAGATGCACCTTTTGATATATGACCTTGAGCTATGATCTTGAGACATGACTCTTAGTTTGATACCCGAGCCATTTTTGTACTTTCCTAGCCAGGAAGGTAACCTGGCCATGTCTGTGATGCACCACTGGCATGACTCCTGTGTGGGGGAGTGATTTCTCACACCGTCCCTTTTATATTATCTGCCATGGCTACTTGACTTTGAGATTGACTTTGAGTTTGGGGGCGTATGGATTGCAATCCTAGGCATGTTTTGTTTAGTGGATTTAACTATGACTTTGAGTATGACTTTGAGGTGACTGGTGCTGTGTGCAATACACGCCTTTCACACCCCTGGGAGCTGATCACTCCACTATTATGATACATGAGGACACCCCTCATATTATCTGGTTGCCTGAGAGGTATCCCCTCTGATTGGGAGATTATGACTTTGAGATCATGATGTTGAGATTATGACTTTGAGATTATGATGTTGAGATTATGACTTTGAGTTTTCTGGGCTCGTGGTAGATGACTATCCTACTCTTCTCTTATTATCCATTTATTTCTTTTATACCTTATGACATTCCCATTGCCCATACTATATTTTCTGTTTCGTTATTCTTTTCTTTGTATATGTATCTGTTCACTGAGCTTTTTAAGCTCAGCCGCACGTTTTCTTTTCGTGTGCGGCAGGTAATAAGCAGGACGACGGGTTTGGGTATGAGTGAAGAGACTTTTGGAATTAGAAGACTTTGATAGTGTTCTGAAGTAGAGACCATTAGAAGGAGTTGCTTTTGCAGACTTAGTGTTTAGTTTTGTTTCCGTTGTAACCATGTAAATTTCAGAATTTCATTTGTAACCTTTAAGAATTTCTGTATTATTTGAAATGTATGCTTTGTTTGATCTGATGTGAAACCATTAGTGTGACATCTTTACCCTTATTGGGTTAGGGTGTTACAATTATGGTATCAGAGAGACAGGCTGCGATTTCGTAATACATTTACCCTTGACCTGTGTAAGTTAGGACCACTAAGCTTTCCCTGTAGGCACTCGTAAGTCAACCTTGAAGATTGCTTTAGGATTTCCCATAGGAACCTAAGTTTTGACCGGTGAGGAATGGGTAGACTATAAGGCATTTGTTTAAGCATCATTGCTTCCGTATCACTCTGATTCGTACCTTGCTTTTGGTTAGATCCTGTTGATACCACTTCTGGAAAGTGAAAACTTATGCTTTGCACCACCTAAGTTTGGAACCTGATTAAATCTTGAAGGCATTGAGAATTTCATAATAATGACCTGACACTATTTGATCCTTATCTTCAAATCCCTTTTGTAAATCCTTTTGATAATGACCCGCATTTCACTCTGATTCTTTTGTTAATCACTTTGACGCCTCTTCAGGCATTCCGAGAACCTCTATGGCGATGACGTACTGGATATGTTTTGCTATTTGATAAGTATCTATGAAGTTTCCGACACTATTGATTTCGTTTTACCTATCTCTGTCCTTATGAGAAGTCTTGTGGTGTGTAACCATGAGTATAAGAATGTTTTCTTCCTCACTTCTAAGGATATAGCTTTGATTTGCGAACCATTTTTCTTTGAATAGTTAACTTCGATTTTATTCTGACAAGGAAATTGTGGAATGATCAGTCAAATATTGACAACTACCCTTCTATGTCTCACCTTTAACGTTTGCAACAATTTTGAACTCCCTACTACGGTTTCTGATTGTTAAACCCTTTGCCATCACTATTACTCTGGAGACTCGTGTGTTACGTTTGCGGTTATAAAGTTATCTTAGAAACCATTTCGTACACCAATAAATGAACCTCATCGTAGAAGCCTTTTGGCACCTTGAGTTTTCTGAACATGAACCTTGTATTGAACGTTATTTGGCACCCTGAACTTCTTGAACATAATCCCTGTTGGACCGTCAAGTTTTTCCACCAGAGTATGAAGTAAGATTTGACATGATTCCGAGAGATTCTAGTCACTAAAAGAAGATGTCTTTCGGATCATACTAATTGACTGGAGCAACCGGGAAGAGCAGCAACCGATGACCAGGAAGTGAGTTTACTTAAGTGTATCTTCTGGGCATGTTTTAGTTTTGTTCGCGATAAAGATGAGTGATGACTAGAGATATGTATGGGAGCTGAACCGTATTGCTGTAGGAGCCAATATTCCTCCACCCTGGAACGATTATGTGTTTTCTTTAAATTCAGAGCGCAAAGTTTCCTTTCTGATGAATTGATACTATTCTTGAAATCGCCTTCCGTATTCGTAAACGACTGCCATGACGGTTAATGACGCTAATAGTATTAGCTAAAGCTCTGACGATCTTGGTGAATTTGATAGATGATATTTCTCATGAGTACTGGGCATATGGTCATTGTATGACTTAATGGTACATTCGGAGACGAGGAAGAACATGAAAAATCATTTTGCACCTTGTTAGAGATTTGAGGATCATTTGTGTATTCTGAGAGATTGATGTTGGTTGAGACAACGGTGTTCCTTGCCTGACCTGGAGTTGACGACAACGGAGACTACCCCGAAGAGTGGAGACATTCCTTACAAGACAGAAGTGTTGGCGATGCAGAAGAAGAAATTTAGTCAAGATGGCGAACCTGGAGCTGATGAAGACATGCAGTCCCACTTCCCTATTCATCTTAGTTGTACTGAGATGAATTGAGAGCGGAAGCAGACTGGATGATGGAGAGATTTAAAGACCGTGCCAGAAATCCACGTTGCTCCATCACATTCCAAAAAGAACTGCAGGAGGCTCGACGATCCAGACACAAGTTTCCGACCTTGGTTTCATTTCCCGATTGAGGGACAGACGAAGACAGACTAACAGGACTTGAAGAGATTGGAGGTGTTGAATGAGCGGAATCGGGAAACAGACCCTTCATGTTTGGAAGATTAGATTTTATGAAGGCCGAAGTTCTTGAAGATTAATAAGATCCTTGATGATTTAAGTTTCCTAGAAGCATTTCAGTTCGTGTTTATTTTTCGTATGTTCGGTGATAGCTTTGTTTGAGAGATTTTGGCGAGTTGTGGAAGATATGATACTGGTGACGGTGTACCTCACTTCTGCTAGGCAATCTGGGATTTTGATACTCTTGCGAATAGTTTTGTTTCTCTCTTGACTGTGACAATTGTTTTATTGACCTCTGAGACTGTAGAAATACTAGGTGGATTAAGATAAGTGGTTTTGATTACGATTTGAGATAAAGTATGACCATCATGAGGGCATATTTATATGATGCCAGTATTATGACGTCTGGCCAACGTGATAATACTTGCATCATATAACGTGCACTTGTTATGGGCATAGGATATCTCGGGATGTACCTTAGAAGTTAAGAATTGGAACTCCGTTGGATTATCCGTAATTAGTGAGACTTTAGGTTCATTCTACCTATGCGTTTAATCTGCTTTCATCGTTATACGACTGGATGCGTTTGGATACTCGACTAGCGTTTGTTGACCTTTGTACTCCCGATAAGAATCTTAGGTTCTGTGTAGAACTCTCTACCGTCTGTTGCTGTCAGTATTGATTCGATCTGTCACTATTAAAAAGTACTCCTACATTTTGCTATATGTACGTTTCGCATCCGTTGATTATGTTTCATTATGACTTGCTATGAGTGATTGAGGTTTTGGATTTTGAGGAGCAAAACCTGTTTGTTTATGAGAACACATATGAAAGGTTATACTGAAGACGAGACTATTTGAGAATCCGAAGAGGTTGAAACCATATACTATTCCCATGTTCGCTACAATTCGATACGTTTTCATCTGATTTGACTATTCCTATTCCACGGACGAAAATCCGTCAGTCCTACATCTTCCCTGAACCCCTTCTGATGAGATACGTTTATCATCCATTACGCTTAATATATCATTCTTTTGATGTGAATCCTGAGCGTTATGTCTTTTTGAGAAAATCGAAATTATTTGATCGGCAAGGTTGAGTCATGAGAAATTACTTAGTTTGGAAGAACCTGCTCGGGCGTGAGATTGTTTTGTTGATCGTTTACAACTTTCTACGATTTCGTTTAACTTTGCGACTTCAAATTTCGAGGACGAAATTTTTCTGTTAGAGGGGAAGAGTTGTAAAACCCAAAAATTTGAAAGCATGGTAAAAGACAAAAATGCCCCTATGAATTTAAAAATTTAATAAAAGGTTTATAAAGTACCGAATCAATCCCGAACTTCTAGAAATGAACAAGATATTGTACCAAATAATTTTGACAACTCCATTTGACATTTTTTCAAGGTACAAAATGACCAAAATACCCTCTATGAACCGAAGATACTTTATATACATATTAATTTTATTATTAAAGTTTATAATTAGAATAAACTCATTTAAATTGCAAGAAAATATGGAAGGCTATCAAAAATTGATCTTGGCTTTATGAAAACGTGTGATGACAGCCCATTGCCCCCCCTCATTCAGCCTTATCCCATTTTTGTATAACAAACTCATTTAAACCCTAAAATTTATACCGAAAATAACAAAAACACACCATAATTCCTCTCCTTGCTCATACGATTTTCTGGAGGTTCAAGCTCATTTTTCTAGTGATGTGCACGTCCTAAGGAAGCCTAGAAAAATAGCCATTCGAATTATAGTGGCCGGATTTGATAGGTGTCGAATTTCTTGTTCTATTCCACACGTAAGGTAACAATTTCATCTTAATTCGTTCGATCATGATAAAATTCATTCTCCATTTTTCTTGTGTTCCTCACATCATATATGATCTGTGAAAAATGTTGGAATCAAGTCATGCAAGGTTTAGGTGGTCGAATGGATTTAAAATGTGTAAAATGGATTAATTATGGAAAACATGCTAAACGATTTTTTTGGGTTTCCTTGCTAATTTTTATGAGTTACTTGATCATGGTATAAGCTGGGAAAAATGCTAATTCGAATTATGGAGACTTGTGTTAATTGTTTTGGATTTAAATCATTAAAAAGGGTGTAAATTCTAATATATAGAAAACGAATTTTCTGGGTATCTAATTTATTTTTCCTGAGTTCCTTAGGCATCATATGATCTTAGAAAAATTCTCATTCGAATTGTTGAAGCCCATGTAAGTCGTGGCTAATTATTTTACAAACCGGATATTTTGGAAAATAAGAATAAAAGGGAAAATAAATCGAGGAAGCTAGGGTTAGGGTTTCTTAGATTAGATCTGGTCATTTAATGTGTTTTTAAGGATGTTTCAATGATTGGATATGATGGGAGAATTTAGGGCTTAGTTTGTGTAAATAAAAGGTATACGATTTGTGTTTATAAAAGTAGAGGGGGTGTTTTGTAAATTATGAAACCTATGGGATATTTTTGTAAGGTGTCTTGGATCTGGGTAAAAATACAGAAAATATTTTATAAGGGTCTCATGTGTTAATTTTGTATTTAAAAGGTTTATTTTGTTAATTAAATAAAGTATAATTTGAATTGTTTAATAATTAAATGGAGGGACTAAATATGTAATTTCTGGAAACTTAAGGTTGATTTGAGTAATAAAATATATTCAGGGGGTTATGTGTAATTTTGGTAATTTAATGGCTTAATATGTAATTATTAATAATTAAAGGTTGAAATTGTAAATTAAAGGGCTAAATATGTAACTTGGATAACTTGAGGGACTTGATGTGTAAATTATGAATATTTAAGGGTACATTCGTATATCATGTTAAAATAAGTGTACATTGTGTAAAATTGGGAAATTGAGGGTTTAATGTGTAATTATGAATATTTGAAGGTTTAAAGTGTAACTTTTGTAATAAAGGGGTGTAAAGTGTAAATTGTGAAATCTTAAGGACCAAATGTGTAAATATGATAAAAGATACCTTATTTCCATAATAATGATTTAACTAAGTTATGTTACTCCATATTACTAAAAATGGAAACTTTCTGAAAATGGAAACTTTCTAAAAGTGGAAACTTACTAAATATGGAAACCTGCTAAAAATAGAAAGTTACTAAAAACGGAAAAGCAATTAATTAAGAATGATTTGTAATTCCCTTCTACTCCTTTAGGTGTGAAGAAGGAGAGACTTTGAGCTATCCCCATATCCTGTGTTTATATTCTGTTTGTGCTTTCGTCATAAGGTACAGATACTCTGCCCTTGTTTTAGTAAGGGTTCTTATATACTATGCATTGATTTTGAGTTATGATTCAGTTAAGATTTCCCAAGCCATTGTTATGTTTCCTTTGAATGAACCTTCGATATTACTTTTGATATGACTTTGAGATGCACCTTTTGATATATGACCTTGAGCTATGATCTTGAGACATGACTCTTAGTTTGATACCCGAGCCATTTTTGTACTTTCCTAGCCAGGAAGGTAACCTGGCCATGTCTGTGATGCACCACTGGCATGACTCCTGTGTGGGGGAGTGATTTCTCACACCGTCCCTTTTATATTATCTGCCATGGCTACTTGACTTTGAGATTGACTTTGAGTTTGGGGGCGTATGGATTGCAATCCTAGGCATGTTTTGTTCAGTGGATTTAACTATGACTTTGAGTATGACTTTGAGGTGACTGGTGCTGTGTGCAATACACGCCTTTCACACCCCTGGGAGCTGATCACTCCACTATTATGATACATGAGGACACCCCTCATATTATCTGGTTGCCTGAGAGGTATCCCCTCTGATTGGGAGATTATGACTTTGAGATCATGATGTTGAGATTATGACTTTGAGATTATGATGTTGAGATTATGACTTTGAGTTTTCTGGGCTCGTGGTAGATGACTATCCTACTCTTCTCTTATTATCCATTTATTTCTTTTATACCTTATGACATTCCCATTGCCCATACTATATTTTCTGTTTCGTTATTCTTTGCTTTGTATATGTATCTGTTCACTGAGCTTTTTAAGCTCAGCCGCACGTTTTCTTTTCGTGTGCGGCAGGTAATAAGCAGGACGACGGGTTTGGGTATGAGTGAAGAGACTTTTGGAATTAGAAGACTTTGATAGTGTTCTGAAGTAAAGACCATTAGAAGGAGTTGCTTTTGCAGACTTAGTGTTTAGTTTTGTTTCCGTTGTAACCATGTAAATTTCAGAATTTCATTTGTAACCTTTAAGAATTTCTGTATTATTTGAAATGTATGCTTTGGTTGATCTGATGTGAAACCATTAGTGTGACATCTTTACCCTTATTGGGTTGGGGTGTTACAGAACTTCCCTCGTACTCCCTCACTCGACACTTTCTTTCGTAACCTTGACATGTCATTGTTCGAACAAACAACCGACCTTCCTTTTAACCAAACCAACTTAACTTCGGTGATGAGAAGGAAAACAACCATGTACAACCGACAAGTGTCAATGCATGAGCAAACAATCGGGGGGTTCAAATCTATTGGAAAGGCAATCAAGGGGCTCGGGAACAAGATTAAGAAATTGGGGAAGAAGAGAGCTTAGATAATACTAACTTAATTAGTATCACTAACTTAAGTAGTATTAAACTATTTTTTTGGGTCTTGGCTATCGCCATCTAGCAATAACAAGTTTGAATTTACTTGGTATTTCATACTTGGCAACTTTGATTAGATAATCAAGATTAATGCTTAATTATTTTATGAACTTTATCTAGTTCATATTCTTTATTTTATATTTTTATTGCATGCACTAGATGATAAAATTGCTTGGTATGATGCATGCTCAATAGTTGCCTAAACATAGATAATCACATGATGTTATTAGTTGCTAGTTGAGACTAGTCTTAGGAAAACTATGTGATTGTTCTTTAGTGAATTGAGGCATTAGGATTTGCAGCAAATGGATTCCCTAGAATTACCCATTTAGGCAGCCTAGAACCTGCAGAACTGGAAAAAAGGTCAACTGTAGGCTACGGCTCCACTAAATAGGGCACGGAACCACTAAATTTAGTGGTACCGTGGGTCATTTAGTGGTACCGTACCCTGGGGAGACATTTTTAGCTGTTCTCTTCCACTTTTTGACCTTTTTTCCCCAGAATCTGCAAACATATGCAGATTCCAACACACACAAATCCCTAAATCCACCATCCTATCCATCCTTGCATGCTTTGATTTAGCTATATAAGTCCTAATCATACATTTCTTTTCCTCACCATTCCACATTCACCATACACTTATCATGTCTTTCACCATGGCTACTACTTCTCACCATGCCAAGAAGCCAAGGTTCAACCTCAAACCAACCAATGAGTTAATTCTCATTGACCTCACTTTGGATGATGATGAATATGTACACACACCACTAACCTCAACCAAATCAACCTCTTCAATCTCTACACCCCTAGCTCCATCAAAGGCCAACTCAACTAGGCCAACATCATCATCCTCCTCCACCATTAGGATCACCACACCTTTACCTCCACCAAGTCCTCCTCAACCACTAGCATTAACCTTCACCCTTTCACCCACACCTCCCTTTGAGTTTGGGTCTAACACCTCATCATCCTCGGCCTCACCATCACCACAACCACTAATGGGTCACCCCATTCTTTATCTCCTACAACCACATACCCTAAGTTGTGCATGTTGCCATCACAACCAACACCTCATCTTTTGCCTTAGAGATGAGTTGAGCTTTAGGTTCTCCTACCTTGAGCACCTCCTCACACCACCACAAGGACCCATCATACCACCTCCTCCACCACCAAATAGCCCAACCAAATAAACATGTTTATGTTTAGTTTCTCAAATAATAGCTTAGGACCCCTTTTGACATTTGAAGCAAATTTTAGCGCCTCGACTCACTCAAAATTTTTATATGCTTCTTGAATTTTTGTTTTGTTGTAGTCATACTCTTGTATGAAATTTTATTTCTATGAATGAATGAGCTTTTCATATGTTTGTTGTGGTGATTGACCACTTGGTCTTTATTTATTTTATTTTTTTTATTATTATTTTTTTTTTTTGTGGATGGATATTTGTCTTGCTTGCTACATGTTAGATTTTGTATACTTGCCATCTAACTTTGTTTTGTAGCAAGCACCACTGCTCGATTCCTTTGGTGTCCTCCAAACGAGGTGGAGTATACATCAAGGGGGAGCCTTAGCAACCTTTTTGCTTCGACAAAAAGGGGGAGAAATGGGATGTAAACTCATTAAAAACTTGTTAAAACTAATTTTAACCTAAAATGGGTTTATGTTTTGTCATCATCAAAAAGAGAGAGATTGTTCATGCAAATAATATTCTAAAAACGTTATTTATATCTTTCGATAACTTCACGTTTTGAGGATGACAAAATGTGAAATCACGTTACGTTAAAATTAACGTAAACAAGTTTTTAATCGAAAGATCTCATTTCAACATAAATCACTCTAGGTATGCACAAACAAATTTACAACTTGACAAATGATCAAAGAAGTGAATTTGTGTTTTAAGACTTCACATTTTTAATGTGACAAAATATTTTTTCAAAAATATACTTTACAAATTATTTATGAATAATAAAAAAATGTTTTAATGGAAAAATAAGTTCAAATACCATAACAGCTATTCTTCCCCCCAAAATCAGCTCCAAACTTCCCTAAATAAGTTTTCACCAGAAAAGACAAAAAGAGGAGCATTTTTTTCTGGCACGGTACCACTAAATTTAGTGGTACCGTGTGTGATTTAGTGGATCCGTGTCTTCATAACGGTCAGATTTCTTCAGCTTAAAAATAACAGCCCATTTCACAGATTTTGGGCATCCTTTTTCACACAGAACTTTCTGAGTTCAATACCCTTATCACACTTTCTCTTCTTGATCATTTAGTTTAGTTTTTCTTTTGTTTAAGAGTGATCCAATCATCCATCCAAGTGATCCTCTTCATTCCTCTTCAAGTGCAAGAGAAGAACACAAGGTATCCAAGAAGATACAAAGTGTTATAGTTGTAGGTAGAGCACTAGTAACACTTGTTACACACTTGATTGTATCTTTGCACACATCAAGATCATTTTTCTTTTGAGTGTTTGTGAGGGAAGATCATTGTGGTCTTATAGAGATATTGAATATCTCTTGTAGCCATTGGGCTTGTGTGTTGATCAAGTTGATCAAGGGTAGATAGAGTAGATTGAGTCAAGTGAGAGTTGATTATTGTGATCTTGTGAGATCTTGCAGATCTCTTGAAGCCATTGGGCTTGTGTGATTGATCAAGTGGATCATAGGTAGATCAGGTAGATCGAGTCATGTGTGATAGTGTAAAGTAGAAAGGATCAAGTAGATCATGGTAGATTGGTGCTAGCTAAGATTAGCACTCGACATCTAGCTTAGTGTCGAAAATAGGATAAGCGACGTGTACGATTTTCTCCGCCTGAAGGGAGGTTGTTGACATAGTGCTTGAAACTCTCGAGTGTGGTACTCGGGGAGTGGAGTAGGGCGAAGAAGAGCTCCATAGCCGAACCACTATAAATCTCTTTGTCTTGGTTTGATCTTTCCATCACTTTCCTTTACTTTCATTTAGTTATATTGTGTTTATATTGCATAGTGTAGTGTAGTGTTCATATTGGTGTTGATTGATCACACATAAGATTCGAATCAATGTTTTCAATAGATAAGTTTTTAAAACAAATTAAAAACAGGTAAAACTATTCAACCCCCCCTTCTAGTTTTCCACAATTGGTATCAGAGCCAGGTTAGTCAAGATTTTAAAGTAAATTGTATTTTAAAACTTGAATCGATCAATGGATTCTGACAAATATCTAGAAGGGCAATTTATGCAAAGACCACCACTTTTCGAAACCGATTATTTTATTTATTGGAAAAACAAGATTCGAAACGTATGTGAAATCAAAAGACATTGATCTTTGGCATATTATTACCGAGGGTGACTTTCAACCGATTCAAAAGAATCCGGAAACCAAAAGGGATTAAATAGTTCCTTACGACAAACAAAGTGATGAACTTAAAAGAAAACTAGCAAAAAATAATGAGGATAAAATGATGATTTATAATACTTTGCCTAAAAAGGAGTTTGAAAGAATTTTCATGTGTAATGCGGCAAAATATATTTGAAAAACTTTGTTAGTCACTCACCAAGGTAATAATCAAGTCAAAGAGAACAAGATAGATCTTCTTATTCAACAATATGAACAATTTTCCATTTCGGAAGATGAGTCAATTGATAATGCTTTTGCTAGATTTAATACTGTTATTACTAGTCTTAAAGCTCTTGATGAAGGTTACTCTAGCAAGAATTACGTTAGGAAGTTTCTTAGGGCTCTACATCCTAAATGGAGAGCAAAAGTCACCGCCATTGAAGAGTCAAAGGACTTGGCGACATTATCACTCGATGAACTAATAGGAAACTTGAAGGTTCACGAGATGATAATCAAGAAAGACTCCAATATGGTTAAAGGCAAAAGCGAGAGAGTTAGATCTCCAACATTGAAAGCCAAAAAGGAGTCTAGTGATGAGGAATGTTCGAGTTCCGATAGTGAAGATGAAGAGTATGCGTTAGCCGTTAGAGACTTTAAAAAGTTCTTTAGGAGAAGAGGTAGGTTCGTTAGGCAACCTCGTGATGACAAGAAGCCATCACAAAAGAACCGAGATGAGAAGAAAGGAACGAGTGAAAGGAAATGCTTTAGATGTGGAGATCCTAATCACCTCATAGGAGAATGTCCCAAACAACCGAGAACCAACAACCAAAGAGCTTTCATCGGAGGCTCTTGGAGTGATAGCGGTGAAGAAGAAGAGAAGAAGCCCAACGATGAAACATGCCTAATGGCTCAGGCTTCTAATGAGGTACATTCCGACTCTTCTTATTATAGTGATGATAATTCGTCAATAGATGACAATAGATTACATGACGAATATAATAAACTATGCGAAGTAAGTTCTAAAATTTAAGGTTGAAACAAAACACTAAAATTCAAATTGAATGAACACGAAATGCAAGTTTAAGAACTAAAGGATCAAGTTAAAAGACTTGAGTAAAATAAAGAAGTAGACGTAGGATGTAGGTCATGCATAAGTCTTCAAGTAGAGAATGAGAAACTCAAAGAAAATGCTTTGAGAATCATTAAGTTTGAAGAAGGAACAAAGGCACTTAATGATATGCTTGAAAATATTAAGTTTAGTGAACATGACCGTGCATGCTTAGGATTTGACCTAAACCAAGCTTCTACAAGTGGTACTAAACAAGTAAAATTTGTAAACCCCAGAGTATCTGAAATTTTAGGTGACAGCACCACTAAATTTACAGACGGCACCACTAAAATTAGTGGTACCGTGGTACCGTCTGGTGCTAAAGTCCGATTTGGGTCAATTTTAAAGAATAGCTTAAGTCCTAAACCAAGTCACATAATTATTAATAATGTAAAAGTGCCTATTGCTAGCAAAAAGAAAGTAAAAAGTTTTTACAAACCCTTGTCAACTCCCGGACTTGGTTTTGTAAAACCTGATATTAGATCAAAGACTCCTTCACCTAGAAGAACAAATGTTCCCAAACCTCGGTCAAGAACTCCTCTGCCGAGAGGTAACTTTAGAAGAAAAAGTTATCCAAGTAACTTCCCCGTAACTAGGAATAACCGTCAATCACAAAGTTACTTACCATGGGAAATGTGTCCTCCATTCCAACATCTCAAACAAATGCGACAAATGCATGGGATGTTTAACACTAACAACTTTGGACCCATGAGTTATTGGGGACCAAATGTGTGAGCTTCTGTCTTGCTAGATAGATATGGTTGTGAAACAACTTGAAGTCCAACAAATGGAGTGTGATTAGTGATTGCACTAATCTTGTGACGCAAAGTCAAGTCTTGTCCCATCTTGCTTAGCCTTCAACAAAGGTAGTCTAGTCTTCTAGTTTTAAGGGCAACACCTCAGGCTAAGGTACGCTTTCTTAAAACATCCTTTGTTAGTAGAAATGCTAAGCATGTAGTGTCATTAGAATCTGACATAGTAGGCACTATCACAAAGAAATGAAATTCACATTTCATCATGACTCAAATATTTGTCGAAGACAATTATGACAAACTTAACTTGTCCAGAAATGTACAATGATCGCTCAAAGATCATGCGTGACAAGTTTAAGATGAGCATGATAAGTGAATCAAGTTTCTTTCCTAAGCCCTCGCACAATATCACTTGAAGTTAGCATCTTCTTAAGTCTAAGTATATTGAAGTGTATATATGTTAGGAATATAAATATTCATCTGAAGACTCGGTCACCCTGAGTACTCATTAGCATTTAATAGCTCGTAGGAATATCAGTAATATTAATATTATTTGTGTTAGTTTAGTTAGTTAAGTATTCGTGGAGTGGTTCGGGTCTTTACCCTCTGTCAGCTCGCTACACAGCCCACACGGGGCAACTAATATGTAACTATAAATACCCCTCTCCCACCAAGGGAGAAGGTTGGAACTTCTCAACCATTCAATACAATTCTCTTCACTTTCTCTCACTAAGTTCCCAACTCACTTTCTCTCTCTAAATCTCTCCTAAACCGCCGGCCAAATCCATCATATTTGTGTGTTTGAATGTTATGAATATGCTACAATTGGTATCAAGAGCCATGGTTTGGTTCGTGTAAGAGCATATTCAGATTCGTGGTTGGATTTTTGGTTCTTTTTAGGTCGTATAAAATAGTGAGCTAAAATCCTTGTTTAATCTTTGTTTGTGGTTAAATCTGTTGAAAACTTGTACTTTTGTGTTCAAAGAACTGTTTTACATCTTCCTTGATAACATACAACTTGGTTAGTGCGTGTTTGTGGAAGATTTGAAGGGTTTCTTGGCGACGGTTTGGCTTTCGGAAGAGTTTTCATCGCAGCGGTTTGACTCTCGGTGAAGGATTCATCGTAGCGGTTTGTGTTATTTGGGTTATTCTAAGTAGCGGTTTGGTAAACAGCAGTTTAGATTATAACCAAATTAGGAAAAGGACAAAACATACTGAAAAGGACGGTTTGTCCACTTGCGGTTGCGGTTTTTCAGTTCTTGTCCCTAGCGGTTTGTCGTTTAGCAGCAGTGATTTAACCTACAACGGTTTAGATCTTAGCGGTTCTGGTCTCAGCGGTTTAACTCTCAGCGGTTTAATCTTCAGCGGTTTAGGTCTTGGCGGTTCTAGTTTCAGCGGTTTAGCTCTTAGCGGTTTAATCTTTAGCGGTTTAGGTCTTAGCGGTTGTGATTTCAGCGGTTTAGCTCTTAGCGGTTTAATCTTCAGCGGTTTTGGTCTTCGCGGTTCTGGTTTCAGCGGTTTGATCAAAGTGGTTGGGTTAATTACAGCGGTTTGAGAATAGCGGTTTGGTATTCAGGACTTGCGGTTTGACTTAGCGGTTTGTTGTGTGGTTTAGCGGTTAGATATTAGCGGTTTGCCTAGGGTTTTAGCGGTTTGATACTTACTGTTTTAATACCACTTCAGCGGTTTTGGAATAGCAGTTTGTTCTTGAATTTTTTGTAAAATCCCGCAAAAGAACTCATTTCTCGGTTTAAATCTCAAGAATTGTAAAATCCCGTATACAGTATGGCAACCATACCAAGCACTGCATCTGATGACATTCAAGCAGCTGGGTCCGATACCCGTCCTCCTATGCTTGATAGGACAGACTATGAGTCGTGGGCACAACGAATACGACTTTACTGCTTGGGCAAAGAAAATGGATTTAACAACCTTAAATCCATTGATGAAGGACCATTTCAGATGGGCACCACCAGAGATGTTGTTACTACTGGTGATGACGGTACTGTCACTTTGGGAATCGACAGACCTCGAACGTACAATGATTTTAATGATGAAGAAAAGAAGAGGTATGATGCCGACATTAGAGCCTCCAACATTGTCATTCAAGGTTTGCCTAAAGATGTTTACAAACTCATCAATTTCAACACTGAAGCAAAAGCTGTGTGGGACAACGTCAAAATGCTTCTAGCTGGATCCGAACTCACAAAGGAAGATCATGAGTCACAATTGTATGACGAGTTTGAGCATTTTAAGATGAACCCGGGTGAGAACATTACAGACTACTATGTGAGATTTCATAAGTTGGTAAATGACATGAGGATCATCAGAATGACTATGCCCAACATCCAACTTAACTCAAAGTTTGT
Source organism: Artemisia tridentata subsp. tridentata (assembly GCA_021014915.2). Taxonomy (NCBI): domain Eukaryota; kingdom Viridiplantae; phylum Streptophyta; class Magnoliopsida; order Asterales; family Asteraceae; genus Artemisia; species Artemisia tridentata. Next base: position 408,017,546 of record CP139509.1, read on the forward strand.
AAACAACATGACTCCAGAATGGGACAGATTTGTTACTGCAGTAAAACTCAACAAAGGTCTGAGAGAAACAAACTATGAACAGTTGTATGCCTATCTACAACAACATGAGAAACATGCTGCTTATGATCGTCTGTTGAGAGAAAAGATTAATCCAACTGCATCAAATGATCCACTAGCATTTGTTGTAAGTGCTCAGCCAATCAACCAATTGTCATCTGACCAAGCTATGAGTCCACAACTGGATTCAGGTTACACTCACACCGACAAAATGATTGATAACCTTACCAACCAAGTGTCCTTACTTGTTCAACAATTTAAGGCTACACTCCCTCAGACTAACAATCAACTCAGAACCTCATCAAACCCACGCAATCTGGCAACGGTGGAGGATGGAAGAATTGTAGTTCAAAATGTTCAGGGGAGGCAAAACTTGAATCAAAGGAACATGGGTCGAGGTAATGTGCAGATCAGAGTAGGGAATGCAAATTAGGGGCAGGGGAAACAACCTAAGTGTTATAACTGTGGTGGACTTGGACACATTGCCAGAAACTGCAATCAACCAAAATGTCCTCAGAACTCAGACTATTTCATGGACAAGATGTTGTTGATGCAGGCTCAAGAGAGTGGAGCTGTGTTGGACGAAGAAGAAATGTTGTTTCTTGCTAGTGATGGGGGAAATACTTTTGATGCCGATGTAGACGAACAGCCAGTTCAGGACCTTGCACTTAATGATCTGAACATCTTCAAAGCTGATGATTTTGATGCTTTTGACTCTGATGTGGATGATGAACCAACTGCTCAAACAATCTTCATGGCTAATCTGTCCTCTGTTGTCTCATCACCTGAACAAGCTGGTTCCTCCACTGCATCTGTGATTTCTGAGGTACTAAAGCTTTATAACACATATGACGTGGTTGATAAACAAAAGATTCCCAACGAAGTACAACAGACAGATGGGGTTGATTCAGATACTGTTGACATGGGAAATAGTAATATTATTCCATATGAACAATATGTGAATCACAACAACGTGTCTGATGTACAAGGTGGTGCATCTTTTGTTGAAAATATTGCTTGTGTTATAGATAATGCCTTTGTGGTAGATAATGCTTGTGAGTTGCATGAAAACACTGAGTTTATCCCTGATGACCCCTTGACCACTAGACTAAACATATATAAAGATCAGGTGGCAATTTATGAACAACGTGCTAAATTTGAACTAACTGAACGTGAGCAGAAAATGGATAGTCAAATGCGTACACTTATAACTGAGCATAACTTAAGGGAGGAAACATTAAAACAAGAGTTGAATTCTTTACAAAAACAGCTGGATCAGACTGTTAAACAAAAATAAGAGGCCCTAGAGCATGTAAATACACTAAAACAAGATTTCAAGGAAAAAGAAACACAACTCTTAAATGATTTCTCAAGACTTAAAATCTTAAAGAATAAGCTTGAAAATAAGTTGTACACGCAAGACCAATCTAGACAAACGGTTCAAATGCTTCAAAAGCACAAAAAGTTGTGTGATAAGCACAGTGTAAGTAATGTAGGTGAACCTAAATTAGCTCTCCTTAGGAAAGCTAAAGTGACCCAACCTGCCTTATATGATGCCAATGTGATGATTATGCCTGGTCTATCCCCACCTGATGTTTCATCCTTAGAAGAGAGTGATGAGATAGATGTGAGAAAAAGAGAAAGAATGAATGAGAAAATGAAGGATCCCAAATGCATAGCCAAACGAATAATAGTCAAACCCCATGATTATTATGAGGAGAATCGATTGACTGTGTTTGCACCTCAAAAGAAGTTAACGCCTGAACAAATATTTTGGTCTATAGATCTGGAAAAGATAAAGGCCGATGAGCTTGAAGCCAAAACTCCATCCCTTAGGAAAATTGCAGCTGCGACGGTGTATCCTCCCAATACACCTAGGCATTTGGTCCCTTTGACTCTTCCTACTAAATGTAAAACCTTAATTAGCATATATGTACTTTGTCAACTATTTGCTGATTTTGATAAAAACATGTAAGAAGAGAATTACACCAACCGAAATTACTGAGGGAGAAAGGGGTTTTGAACAGACAAAAAGGTGTTACTTAACTGAGGTCATTCCATTCTTTAAATTACTCAAGGAACAGTTTGAGGGATTGCAAAACGCTCTTGAAACTGAAGTAATTGAAATGAAAGTAATATTTAAAGATATGGAAAATGAGGTAGCTCAAAATGCGATAGAACTTAAGAGCCGGGAGATCGAGAGAAAGAACATTCTCATCACCAATGAGAATTTGATTGCTAGATGTATTGCACAGGATATATTTTATACTACCATTGATTCTGCTTTAACTGCCTGTCAATTTCATGAGTATTTTTTTGCATTGAATGTTACCCAGAATCGTGTTGTTGAGCTTGAGGGGGAGAATTTGAAACTGCAAGAGAAAATTCAAAATGATGACCATGATAACATGGTCAAGCGTTTTTCAAAACTAGAAGTTGATTATCTTAATTTACAATTAAAATATCAACACTTAGAAGAAAAATGTAAAATATCAAATGCCAAGACATCTTTGGATGCTCCTGAATTTGATACATATTTTGACTTGAGTAAACATGATGAAAAAATTCAAGCTCACACTAACACGATTCGACAGTTGAGGGCTCAAATTGCCCAATTAAAGTCAAATAAGAGTGAAGCAATTGGCACCAATAAACCATCGTCTTTGGATTCTCAGAATTTTCACTATCAGGACACTATCAATAAGTTACATGGTGAAAATGAGTGTTTTCGAGCTGAAAATTCAAAAATCAAACAGCATTACAAAGAGTTATATGACTCAATTAAAGTCACACGAAACAGTCATAATGAAAAAATAACTTCTTTGTTAAATGAAATTGAGAATCTTAAGACTCAGGTGAAAGGAAAAATGCCAATTGACATTTGTGATAAGGTTGCTCCAAAGGCTTCTGTTGTTAAAAAGTATGATGTTGATGTTGTGCCTATTTCAATTCCCCTTAGGAACAATAGGTCTGCCCATCAAATTTATCTGAATCACCTTAAGGATAGCCTGGATATACTTCGTGAGATAGTAGAGGAGGATAGGATAGAAAAACCACTTGATAAAGCACTTGTGGATGCCTGCTTCCTCACTAAAAGGTCTCAGGAATTTTTAGAGTACGTCATTGACACTGGCCCTAAGATTGATAACAAAAGAGATAGATTTGTTGCATCATCATCTATGACTAAAAACAAGCGAGTAACCTTTGACCTACCACTGAGAACATCAGAACCCAGCACATCAAAGTCAGGAAAGCAAATGACAGTAAAACAAACTAATGTTCCCATCATTACTTCTACAGGAGTAAAATGTGACACCAAAGCTAGCGGGTCAAAGCCTAGAGGCAATGCATTGAAAGATAGGACTACGCCGGCTAAGAGTGGTCACGAGAAGAAAGTAGAAGCCCAACTTAGGAACAATAAGTTTGCAATGAGTAGAATGAATCGTGTTGATTCTAGTATCAAAAGTACTTTAATTAATTCGAATTCTAATGCTGTCTGCAAAACATGTAACGAATGTTTAATTTCTGCTAATCATGATGATTGTGTTGTGTCATTTTTGATGTCTCCTTTACAGCCCCATCTTAAGAATGTTAGGAGAAATGAAACAAGTAAGAAAGTTTGGAAGGCAACAGGAAAAACATTTGCAAATGTCGGGTATCAATGGAGACCTACTGGAAGAAAGCTCACTTTAGGAGATCAGTGCCCCTTAACTAAATTGAATAACCATAAAGTAGTGAAGGTTAAGGAATGGAGACCAACTGGTCGAATGTTTCCTTTAGTGACACAATGCCCTACTACTAGGTCAATTGCTTCTTCTAGTGTAATTTTCACTCTAAATACAGTTGCATCTATGAAACCTGTAGTTCCAGAATTTGTGTGTGCTAACCAAACGGACCCCAGCTGTACGTGGGGATCCACATTTTTCAGTTATCCATCGTTGTATGTTTTCAAGTGCAGGTCGTACAAATCATCCTTTGGTATTTGGACTCAGGCTGCTCAAAACATATGACTGGGGATCGCTCACGGCTCAAGAATTTCGTGAAAAAGTTTATCGGGACAGTTAGATTTGGGAACGACCATTTTGGGGCAATTATGGGTTACGGAGATTATGTGTTTGGGGACAGTGTAATTTCCCGAGTATACTATGTGGAAGGACTAGAACATCACCTATTTTCTGTTGGTCAATTTTGTGACTCTGATCTTGAAGTTGCTTTCAGAAAACACACTTGTTTCGTCAGAGAGTTGGATGGTGTTGATCTTCTTAAAGGCAGTCGTGGTACCAATTTATACACCATCTCAATTGAAGAAATGATGAGGTCCTCTCCTATATGCTTGCTTTCGAAGGCCTCGAAGACTAAATCATGGCTTTGGCTCCGTCGTTTGAATCACTTGAACTTCGGCACCATAAATGACTTGTCTCGCAAGGATCTTGTACGAGGCATGCCCAGATTAAAATTTGAGAAAGATCATCTTTGTTCTGCATGTCAATTAGGCAAAAGCAAGAAACATACTCACAAACCCAAAACCATCAATACCATAATGGAAGTTCTTCACACCCTTCACATGGATCTGTGCGGACCAATGAGAGTGCAGAGTATCAACGGAAAGAAGTATGTTCTGGTCGTGGTCGACAACTACTCTCGGTTTACATGGGTAAAGTTTTTGAGAACCAAGGATGAAACTCCAGAGGTTATCATTAAACTAATCAAGCAGTTACAGGTAAGGCTGAACAAAACTGTCAGAATCATCCGAACGGACAATTGACCTGAGTTTGTTAACCAACATCTCAGACAATTTTATGAAGATATTGGCATAACTCATCAGAAAAGTGTTGCACGCACTCCTCAGCAAAACGGTGTTGTTGAAAGACGAAATCGTACTCTAGTGGAAGCTGCAAGAACTATGCTAATATATTCTAAGGCTCCGATGTTTCTTTGGGCAGAAGCAATTGCTACTGCATGTTACACCCAAAATCGTTCCTTGATACACACTCTTCACAACAAAACTCCTTACGAGCTGTTACATGGGAAGAAACTAGATCTTTCATTTCTTCGTGTGTTCGGTGCCTTGTGCTATCTGACAAATGATGGTCAAGATTTGGGAAAGCTAAAAGCTAAAGCAGACGTAGGTTTCTTCATTGGGTATGCACCAGATCGCAAGTGGTATAGAATCTACAACAAGAGAACCCGACAAATCATGGAAACTATTCACGTTACATTCGATGAGCTGACTGAGCAAACGGCTCCTGAACAAACCAGTTCTGGACCCACACCTAATCTATTGACACCTGGACCAATTAGTTCAGGTCTTGTACAGAATCCCACGCCTACAGTTCCTTATGTACCTCCCACCAGTGAAGAGTTAAAGAAGTTATTTGATTCGATGTTTGACGAATACTTTGAGCCACCAACAGTAAATACCACTACGGAAGTTCCACCTGTACCTCTTGTTGCTGATGCTCAAATTCCACAGAACTCAGAAGGTCCATCTATATCTGTATCAATCAGTCAAGATGCTCCACCTGCCAGTCAATCGCCCTCATCATCAAATATTCAGTCTTCTTCGGTACAGCAAGGTTCTGCAGAAAACAATTCTTTTGAAGTTAATCCTTTTGCTGCTGTTAATGATGTTCCATTTGAGAACATATTTGCTCCTGAGTCTTCAACTGATACATCTTCTTCAGAAGATCACAACACGGAAACATCAGTTCAAAACCCTCAACCGTACGATCATCTCAGAAAATGGACCAATGATCATCCAATTGACAACATCATTGGTAATCCTTCGCGTCCGGTATCTACACGAAAACAACTTGCCACCGATGCACTGTGGTGTTTCTTCAATTCCGTACTATCTAAAGTCGAGCCAAAAGATGCTAAAGAAGCAATGTCCAAAGACTGCTGGTTCAACGCTATGCAAGATGAAATTCATGAATTTGATCGACTTGAAGTATGGGAATTAGTGCCTCCTCCAGAGTGTGCAATGATCATTGCTCTAAAGTGGATCTTCAAGGTGAAACTTGATGAGCATGGTGATGTTCTGAAGAACAAGGCACGGCTAGTTGCAAAAGGGTATGACACGCTGTCCAAGTTTCTTCTTGCAAACGGATTTTCCAAGGGTGTTGTTGATCCCACACTATTCACCAGGAAGGCGGGCAAACATCTACTTCATGTTCAGATATATGTAGATGACATTATTTTTGCCTCTTCTGATCCTAGTGAATGTGATCGGTTTTCAAAGGAGATGAGTTCTAAGTTCCAGATGTCGATGATGGGACAAATGTCATTTTTCTTAGGTCTGCAAATCTCTCAAAGTCCCGGAGGCATCTTCATTAATCAATCCAAATATGCATACGAAATTTTGAAGAAGTTTGGATTTGAGTCAAGTGATTCTGTTGACACTCCCATGGTTGAAAGATCAAAGCTGGTTGAAGACCACTCTGGGATCCCGGTTGATCAAACAAAGTATAGAAGTATGATTGGATCCTTGATGTATCTCACTGCTAGTAGACCTGATCTTCTATTCGCAGTATGTATGTGCGCTCGGTACCAATCCAAGCCTACCAAAAAGCATCTGGAAGTAGTGAAAAGAGTCTTCAGATATCTTCAAAGCACTGTTCATATGGGTCTCTGGTATCCTAAGGACACTGCAATGGAACTCACGGCTTATGCTGATGCTGATCATGCTGGGTGTCAAGATACTCGTCGAAGTACTTCGGGGGGAGCTCAGTTTTTGGGGGAAAAGTTGGTTAGTTGGTCTTCTAAAAAGCAGATGAGCACTTCTATATCTTCTACAGAGGCCGAGTACATTGTTATGTTTGCTTGTTGTGCTCAAATCCTATGGATGAGATCACAACTTTCAGACTATGGCTTTGCATACAACAAGATTCCTCTGTATTGTGACAAAAAAAGCACTATTGCTCTTTGTTGTAACAATGTCCAACACTCCCGGTCGAAGCACATCGATATCAGGCATCACTTCATAAGGGAACAGGTTGAAAAGGGGATTGTTGAACTATACTTCGTGAGGACGGAGTTTCAGTTGACTGACATCTTCACCAAGGCACTTCCGAGAGAACGGTTTCAGTTTATTCTCCCTCGTCTTGGTATGAAGAGCTTGACACCTGAAACACTCAAATGTCTTCAAGAAGAAAAGGAGGAGTAAAGGATTAGCTTCACATATCCTCGTATATACGTGTATATATCTTAAACCAAAAAAGAAAATAGAAAAATATAAAACCTATAAAAGCCTAAAAAAAAATCAGAAAAACAGAAAATACCAAAATAGTTCTTCTAGGCATGTCTTCTGTTTATCGATAACATTTACGGACCTAGAAATGTCATTCAATAATGACACGGGTCTTTAAATGAAGCTCGAGCAGAAGTTATACTAACCAGTTAAAACATGTCTAAATGGCTTGCAGTTACTTCATACTGCAACCCGCACTATACTATGGGGAAAGCATGTCGCCAAAAAGACAGCTGTTCCTCCAACTGGGTGATGTTCACCTGGGCATGGATTACTTTATATCCATGTTTCTCCGACATGATGTACGATTCAGTGCATCATTTCTGGTATAAGAAGAGAAGTCTTCTTTGCACCACAAACTCTTTATCTTCTATGATTCTTCAGGAGAGTTTTGGTGTTTCACAAGGTGGTAACTGGACTTACAATTTTCACAAATACTTAACGCTCAATTGAATGACAAGAGCTCTTTAAATAGAAAACGGGTCATTAATTGAAGGGGAGAGTATTTGTTCAAATTTTTGACACCTTTTTAAGCATTGTGCAACATCAGCAGTGACACTCTCTCATGGTTTAAGGGGGAGCATAGTATGCTCCATAATCAGATTGTATATTAAAACCTGACCACATTTTCTCCCTAATTTTCTAAACATATTTAAATCAATTGGGATCACAAATCTCAAAAGGTTTGAAATTTTTGATCGGGGGAGAGAATGTGATTTAAAAATGAAATCTGATAAAAATGTGATGTTTTGGACCTAAATGTAAGGTCTCCCATATGTGCTAAACTCTTTCGCATATCGATGCACATATTGAGGGGGAGCAAATGGTTTATTGAAACAAAAAGGAGATGGCATATCATGTGAGCGTGACTCAGTCTTCACCAATGAATTGACGAAACGTATACTGTCATTAATCGAAAGGATGCGTTCTGGCCGGGTAATAATTTCAAGCTGGTCTAACCAGTGATGTAAGCGTGTCTCGAAGAGGACGTATCTGAGTAGAGTGTACCATTTCGAGAAACTTTATGCGGATATGACCAGGCCGGGTAATAATTTCAAGCTAGTCTAACTAGTGATGTAAGCGTGTCTCGAATCGGTCATGTTCACTGAAAGTGGATCAATTCAAAAAGTGCAATCTCTACCCAACATGTGCAAATTTTAAATTAAAACATATGAGCACATGTTAAGGGGGAGCCTTTGAAAATTATAAAACTCTCAAAGTGTTAGAAAAATGTGTCTCATAATCATGAACATTTTGAGAGATTTTTCAAGGATTTTGGTTTACGGAAACATAGGATAGTCATGGTGGTATAAGGTGGCTAAGGTTAGGAAAACCGTCCTATGATCCGCCAGAGCCGGAGGGATCTACCCAGGGACAATACCGAATAGTTAGTATTAGAAAGTCCTTAGTTATGATCATGAAAAAAGGAGTAATATGAGAAAGGAGAAAGAAGGGGTTGAAGAATTAAAAAGAAATGAAATGAGAAAGGGTGAAAAGAAATAACCCTCCAATTATTCAACCTTAGGGCAGAAACTGGGTTCAATTCATATGCTACTGGTGGTTACTAAGGTAACTGATTTATCGTGTTAAGTATATATTTATTTTCCAAAGAAAATACAACGAATGTATTTCCCCGGGTCGTAGTCCCAACGAAGGTTGAAGTCGAGTTGTCGTTATGGTGTCGAATTGTGAATAAAAGAGTGATATTTTGGGGTTTTTAAACTACGAATATGAAATAACTAATAAAAACAAGATACCAAGCTAGGGGTACAAGTAATATAAGCATACGAAATCTAAAACGCAAATGGAACTTAAAAATGTACGTTATGATTACTAAAAACATACCTAAATTGTGAAATTCTAAATTAAAAGGCCTAAAAATGTAAAAATAATTTTCCTAAATTCTAAATATTAAAAGAAAATTTTAGGAAAAAGAATTATATATATATATATATATATATATATATTATTTTTTATGAATTAAAAACTATTCGAAAGAAGTTAAATGATTTAAAATAGTAAACTGATTTGGAAAATTATGAAATTTTGCAGAAAAATCTAAAATTATATAAAGAAGTTATGAAAAATGAAATTGGAACTTTGCTAAACCCTAATAAGCAGTTTGTGTAAAAAGTTGTTTCGAATAAGCACTTGAAATAAGCTATTAAGCCCCAAAATTCATAAAAAGCTCAAATACTGAAGAACTCACTTATTAAAGCTTGATTCAACTTATTAAGACCAAATTGGTACTCAGAATAAGCCAAAAAGCAGTTGCACAGTTACAAATATGGTGTAGAAGCAAATGACTAGTCAGCCTACTTGCAGCTGATCTAAAAGCTAGGCAACAGCTAATTAGGGGAAACTAAAAGCAGAATCTAGAAGCTAGTACTACAGACTACTCCTAAACTGAAAATGCCCAAATTTTATGACCAATTGCTACTTCAATTCAGACCAAGAACAGGTGCATATAGAAACAAGAACTGATGCAGACATAGAACAGTCCTAATGGGGCTTTTTGCAGACTGAATTAAGCTAAAATTATAAGCTACAAAATGAAAATCAAGTGCATAAACCTCAAGCCAACACTACAAGCTATTTATAAATCCAATTTCATGCAATAACACCAAGAGAATAAGCTGATACAAAGCAAACAAGGAGCTGATGTGAGCAGACTATGTTGCAGAGCTGAAAAACTAATCTGATGCAGCAGTGGAACAAATTAACATCTAATTCCTTCGATACTCAATGAAATAGTGCCATCTTATGGAATCTCACTTAGAATACTGAAATACACTAAACTTTGCCAAAAATATGGATCAAATAAGCTTCAGCTAATGTGGAGCTTAAATGAGCAGCTATGATCTTAAAATTGCACCTATAAGCCAAAAACCTTAAAATGTGCCAAACACTAGTTTATAAGACTGATTTTGAATTTAAACTACTAACCACTGATATAAGCCATGAAACTAATTACTACTGATATTCTAACTTAAGAAATACCTAATAAGCAACTTATAATTCCTAAATAAGCACTAATTAAGCTATAACCTAATTGGACTGTTTTATGGCTTTTTAATGACTTTAATGGTGAAAACAAGTTTAAACTTTAACAACCTATCTATCTGACATCTAACAACCATTCTAAGATCAAATAAGCTGAGGACAAGTGAATAAGCACAGGAAAATAGCAAATAAGCAGTTGCAATAAGTAATAAGCAGTTTGACTATTAAGTGAAAGACTTACAAAATCATTAAGAACTTGAAGTGAATACAGAGTTTGAAAACTGAGACCAATACAATAAGCTGAAACTTTAAGCTAAATTACACTACTCCAACACTATACTACTCTATCTAACCCTACAATCTAACAACTCCAAATCGTCTGTGAAGAGAACTATTTATAGCCAGCTGGGGAAGAGGGAGCCTAGGGTTTGGAAGGGCCCAGAACCTCTAATCTCGGCCATCCATTCATCATCTTGTCACTATCTTCAATTTCAACCCTTGGATCAGACTTCCACGTATCTTCGACCAATCAAATGCTTGGAATTTCACTTGGATTGCTGACATGTCATTCCTGACATGTCAGACTTCTTCTAGAACTCGTGAGAAGTACCAATTTTGCCCTTAATCTCGGTTAATTTAAGGGCGGGTAAATTAGGGTTCATGAATAGTGAATATTGGGGAAAAAGAAACGCGGGTAATATATTTTGACTGATAGTTATTAGTGTTGACCGGGTGTTTTTTTTTGGACTCGGGTTTGGTGATCCGGTTATATAAAAAGATGGATCATGGGTTTTAAAGTGGGCTGTGGAAGTTAATTTTGGGCTAGGTATGTAACTGGGTTGGATTAGTTATGGGTTAAGTGTTTGTTTTAGTTAAAATGACAAGGACCAAGTGTACAAATTCTGAAACTTCAAGGACCACTTCTGCCATCTTTCACAAGTATTATCCAAGGGCTTAATTTGACAATTTCATGGTTCTTCAAGGATAAAAAATGATCCAAACTTGAAAATACTTCCCCGGCTTCGGCTTTTATTCACTCTTCCAAATCCCGTGCCCGGTTTGTCTTTTTATCTCGATATTTGTCCATTTTTACAATATCCATCCCTGCACAATCATAAAAACAAAAACACGAGAGATTTGGCATAATTGGTTAGTTTTTGGTCTATTTGGGTCCGGTTTTGGTCAAATAAAGGTATGTGATTAAGCACATACCAAAATCCCCCAGTCTAAGTTATTGCAGTGTCCTCACGCAATGTTATAAAAACATGTTTTTAAATTCAAAAATTTCTAACCCCTTTTTACTAACTTTGAGAAGTAGCAAAATTTTCAAAAGAGATTAAGAAATCTTAAGTTCTAAAAATTCCCCGACTTTCCTTTTTATTCTATTTTTGTATTTTTCTCATAATCTTGTGACGGCTTTTGTTGACAATCATTATCTATCAATAACTTTTAGGGTCAACGAGTAGGAAACATAACTCATAAAGAAGTGACCATACGGATAAAATTCGTCGTTCCTGATTTTTCACGAGCCCCCAAACTAAGCTTAAAAATGAAATCATTGTCTATTTACAAGTTAGATGCCCACACTACCCATGGAAGTTACTTGTGTATTTTCCTCTTGCTCCCATTTTCCTAATTTGCCTCTATTTATTTTATTTTTGGTGAGAAATGAATTTCTTCATATTTTCTCGTTTCGCTAGGTTTTTAGTCCGATAAAGATACTAAATTAAGACGCTAAGTAGTTTTCAATCTTCTCTCGAGAACCGTTGCTTGAAAATGAGGTCCACATCTAGGTTTTTTATTTATATTTTGCATTTTTCTATTTTTCATTCATCACCATTTTTTCCATTTTTCATTTTTTTTTCACTAACTTTTCCCTTGCATACCCTAAACGACGGAGCTTCACGGTTTAGTTCCAAGACCTTACACCTTCCGGTATTAAGGATCCAAGGGCTGTTACAACGGAGTGTTCCAAGACTCTAGACATTCCTAAAATGAGGATCCAAGGTGGTTAGACCAAGACCTCACACATTCCTGAACTAGAGGTCCAAGGGCCGGTGCAAGAGGGTAGCCAAGACCTAAACGCCTTCCGGAAATATGGATCCAAGGCCCGATCTCGAATCCGTAGCTTAGAGCACTTAACTTATTATTATTAAACGTATTTGTTAAGTAACCTTGTTGTGTACCCAATTTTAAAGCAAGGATTCTTTTAAGAAGACCAAGAACTAATCATCGGCAAAACCTAACATCTTTAATTATTCTTACAGTTATATATGGTGAAACAATTTTGTGGGAGCAAAAGGCCATAAGTAACTTCGATGAGCTCTAAAGAGAACCAACTACTCCACATTTAGCATCTAACTTCTAAATAAACTTTATCATTTCTCGTTCTTCGCAAATTTAAAATCTTAAATCATAAGATCCGCGAATGCTTAGCCGAATGGTTAAGGAGACAAGCTAGGGCTCAACACGCCCGATCAAGTCAGAATTTTATTCCTACTCTCACCAGCGGAAAGTCAACAAAATGTCAAAATTTATTCTATTTTTGCAAAAAATTTTAAATTTTCTCATTTTTTTGGATTTTTTCATCTTTTTTGGAGGAAAAACGGGGTTGCATGAGTAAACGGCAAAAAATGCAAGGCAAAAATCAAATCGAAAGATTACCCCCCCCCCCCTAAGACTAAAATGAGACATTGTCCTCAATGTCTTAAAGGTAAGGGTTCTCCTACATAAATCTAAGGCCGTTTATTAATTATGCCAAAGATAAACGTGAAACGATAAGATTAAGGATATCGGATGAGCAACGAATGATGAAACTCGAGTGGAGAGAAGCAAACCACGAGCACGAGAGTCTTCAGTATTCGGGCAAATCCTGGACATACAAAAAACCACGAAACACGACAAATAGAAGAGGTAGCCCTCCTCACGTCACTTATTAGAAAATAAAAAGGAAAATAGAAGGATAAGCATGGGGTGCCTCCCACGAAGCACTTGTTTTTTATCGAGTCGTATAGCTTGACTCGCCCCGAATTCATTTGTTCTTGGGGGAGCATGTGGAAGAGAAAATCTTCATCGGGCTTTCGTTCAAGATGTTTGGATAAACATTGAAGCATACAAAAGTTCCACTCCGATGAGATACCCACGGCTCTAAATAGAAATTAGAAACGACGATGCCGGGTTCGAAGATGGTATCTTCACTTCCGAAGGAGTGAAGGAGAGGAGAAGTCACTGAATAGGTGAAGAAAGGGAGAAAGATCTGAATAACGATTGCGAGATAATCGTCATCCTCACTCCCGAAAGAGATAGAAAGGGTGGGTTGGGTGGGCAAAATATTAGAGAGAATTCCATCATCTGGTGGTTTAGCAGGAGGCGAAAGGATGAAGGATCAACGTGAAATGACTCAGTTTCTGGAAGGGGATCACTGTTAAGCAATTTTTCAAGAAAAAGTACATCCCCTTCTGAGTTATGGGAATCGTCGGGGCGAGGCATTGGTAAAATCGGCTCATCAAGTGTAAAGTCCTCGTCCTCAACGTTCTCTAACCCTCCATCGAAAAGAGAATTAACTTTGCAAGAAGTATACTCATCATTAAATTCAAAAAGAGGGTTAGAGAAAATCCCGGAAGTAACCTCAGAAACGTTAAGAGAATCTCCACAAAATTGCAAATCACATTCACCATCGAATATTTCCTCAGACTCACTTGGGATTGGGACGAGGTTCTCAGCACTAGACTTTTTGAATTCGTCCGATTCCTTTTCAGGAATAGTGCTAAGATGCTCATCCCCCATTTTTAGAGAGTCCTCGAGTTCTACGGGAGGAAAGACGGGTGCTATTTGAGGGAAAACGTTTAACGGAACAAGTCTCTCCTCGTCATCATCGGAATCATCGTCATAGTAAATTAAGGCCTTTCGAAATTTAGCCGCTCTTTCCTCGGCAAGTAATTCTTCCATAGACTTCTCATGAGGATCGGGAGTATAAGTATTAAGATTAGCCAAAAATTGATTAACCGCTTGCTCTCGATTACGAACCTCTTCAACAACGGATCCCAAAAGTTTTTCAATTTCGAGCATTCCATCTTGATTTCGATAATTGACAGGATAATATTTCTTCCACACCTCTCGCAAGTACACCGATGACAATAAGTCGATGTCGGATCTAACGGATTTCCACACCCATCGCAATAACGTTGATCGAACGAAGATAAATCGGGCTGTGGTGGGTAGTCGGAAAAATTTGAAAAGTCGTTGAACGAATTCTGATTTGGATCATAAGCGAATGAATTCCTCGAACCACAAAACAAACAACTTCCGTCCCGAATATCATTACCACACCGTTCGCACGTACACCAACAACACGGTAAACCGAAAAGCGGCTCTCCACAACCGACGCAAGGGATAAACGATTCCATCAGAATTAAACATATAGAGGATTTAGAAAATTAGAATTAAACGTTTAAGAGGAATGAGAGATAAAGAATTAAACGGTATGAGAGGGTAAAGAGATAAGAATTAAATGAATAAGAGGAACGAGAAGAATATTTTTGGATTTTTATAATTGAAAATCACAAAAGAAAAAGGAAAAAATAATTTTTAAAAAGAAAATCTTTTTGGATTTTTATATTAAAGAAAAATTAATCACAATATTTTTGTTACCGATCCCTCAATCGATATTCGTTTCTCTTAAGACTACTCGCAGAGTGGCGGAGAAGCAAAGGTACACTCGAAAGCGATTAAAAACCCACCTCTTTCGGTTTGTCAATTTAATGTCAAACCATCCTTAAACCACTTGTATAGGTTGTAATCGTAAGATAATCCGAAAATCAAATGATTTCACGATTGTTTTGTTGTTGTTTTTGGGAATGGTTTACAACACTTTCAAGAAAGTGAGGTTATATTATTTTTGTATTTTTGAAAACACTTTAGGAAAAGTGTTTTATTTATTTTCTTTTTGTATTTTTCTTTTTATAAAAACAAAGGACTTCCGAGGAAGGGTCTTCAAAACAAGATTCAACGAACGAATTAACAAACTCTTCTCAAGCCTTCCCCGGCAGCGGCGCCATTTTTGATTTATCGTGTTAAGTATATATTTATTTTCCAAAGAAAATACAACGAATGTATTTCCTCGGGTCGTAGTCCCAACGAAGGTTGAAGTCGAGTTGTCGGTACGGTGTCGAATTGTGAAGTGAATTGTGAATAAAAGAGTGATATTTTGGGGGTTTTAAACTACGAATATGAAATAACTAATAAAAACAAGATATCAAGCTAGGGGTACAAGTAATATAAGCACACGAAATCTAAAACGCAAATGGAACTTAAAAATGTACGTTATGATTACTAAAAACGTACCTAAATTGTGAAATTATAATTAAAAGGCCTAAAAATGTAAAAATAATTTTCCTAAATTCTAAATATTAAAAGAAAATTTTAGGAAAAAGAATTATATTTTTTTGATTTTTATTTTATTTTTTATTAATTAAAAACTATTAGAAAGAAATTAAATGATTTAAAATAGTAAACTGATTTGGAAAATTATGAAATTTTGCAGAAAAATCTAAAATTATATAAAGAAGTTATGAAAAATGAAATTAGAACTTTGCTAAACACTAATAAGTAGTTTGTGTAAAAAGTTGTTTCCAATAAGCACTTGAAATAAGCTATTAAGCCCCAAAATTCATAAAAAGCTCAAATACTGAAGAACTCACTTATTAAAGCTTGATTCAACTTATTAAGACCAAATTGGTACTCAGAATAAGCCAAAAAGCAGTTGCACAGTTACAAATATGGTGCAGAAGCAAATGACTAGTCAGCCTACTTGCAGCTGATCTAAAAGCTAGGCAACAGCTAATTAAGGGAAACTAAAAGCAGAATCTAGAAGCTAGTACTACAGACTACTCCTAAACTGAAAATACCCAAATTTTATGACCAATTGCTACTTCAATTCAGACCAAGAACAGGTGCATATAGAAACAAGAACTGATGCAGACATAGAACAGTCCTAATGAGGTTTTTTGCAGACTGAATTAAGCTAAAATTATAAGCTACAAAATGAAAATCAAGTGCAGAAACCTCAAGCCAACACTACAAGCTATTTATAAATCCAATTTCATGCAATAACACCAAGAGAATAAGCTGATACAAAGCAAACAAGGAGCTGATGTGAGCAGACTATGTTGCAGAGCTGAAAAACTAATCTGATGCAGCAGTGGAACAAATTAACATCTAATTCCTTCGATACTCAATGAAATAGTGCCATCTTATGGAATCTCACTTAGAATACTGAAATACACTAAACTTTGCCAAAAATATGGATCAAATAAGCTTCAGCTAATATGGAGCTTAAATGAGCAGCTATGATCTTAATATTGCACCTACAAGCCAAAAACCTTAAAAATTTATCAAAGCCACTTAAGTCCTTCAGAGAATAGCTTAATTAACCTCCAATAAGGTCAATCAAAACTTAACTTGTGGTAAATGAACAGTACATAAAGCTTTTTACCCTAGAACAAGCTAGTGCCAAAGACTAGTTTATAAGACTGATTTTGAATTTAAACTACTAATGTAATACCTGAAATTCAGATAACGTGTCGAATGACCAAAATGCCCTCACAACTTCTAAAATTTAATTAAAAGCTATATTAAGCTAAATAAATCCGAATTATATTAAATAAATTACATATAAAGCAAAATAAAATTGAGACAAGTCTTGTAATAATTTTGCATGTCCAAAATAATTATCTTGTCCCATACAATATAAAAGAAACCGAATATACATTTATTATGATTTATTTCGGTATATTAAATTAAATTAAAAAGAGTAGATAAGCTCAAGTAAATATGGAGATGATCAACTAAAATCAAAATCTGATTTTGTTAGAAAAATAAGGCCGAGTATTATGCATACCCTCCCCCAAAGACTCGGTATCTTCATTCCATATATTTTATACACCTACATTCTTCCTAATTAACCAAACCGAGAAACACAAAACCACCAAACAAATTCGTTTTTCATTCCTGCGATTTTCTGGAGAGCCAAAAGCAATTTTTCTGAGTTCAATCTATTGCTAGGAAGCCAAGAAAAATAGTCATTCGAATTATAAAGGCCTAAATTCATTGGTGTCGAATTTTTTGTTCAAAAGTGAGGTAAATTCCATTTTATTTCGTACGACCCTTGTAAAATTCATTTTCGATTTTTCCTGAGTTCCTCATATCACATATGATCTGTGAAAAATGATTACAAGGTGTGTTGGTCGCGTTTGTGCTCGTGGGAATTTTGGTGTCGTTTTATTCAATTCGAGAGGTGTAAATTCGTGTAGCCTATTCTAGTGGTTCCAGATCTGGCCTGGTATTTTTCTCACGTCTCTTACATCATATAAGT
Organism: Artemisia tridentata subsp. tridentata; assembly: GCA_021014915.2. Lineage (NCBI taxonomy): Eukaryota > Viridiplantae > Streptophyta > Magnoliopsida > Asterales > Asteraceae > Artemisia > Artemisia tridentata. The sequence continues at coordinate 408,035,227 of CP139509.1, forward strand.
CTCAGATAAAATGATAAACACGAGCCATGCATGATCTATAATTTATTTGTGAATTTAACCTTAAAAATGTAATAAAACTCTAAATAATTCAATACGAATTTTCTGGACATGAAGATTATTTTATGTGGACTCTATATAATATATAAGATCTTAGAAAAATAATGGTTCGAATTGTTGAGGCTTGGATCTTGTCTAATTGATATTGATTCTAATCGCTAATGTATAAAAGTAAAGGAAACAAATAAAATTAATCCAATCGATTTAGGGTTAGGGTTTAGGTGTGTAAATCTGATCATTTATTATGTTTTAAGGTTGTCATGATGATGGGTTAATGATTGGGAAATTATAGTAGGGTTTGTAATGTTTTTGTGATGTTTTATTAATTAACGATTTGAAGAATAAAAGTATAAGGGCTGTTTTGTAAATTCTAAAACTGATGGGATATTTTTGTAAGACTTTATAGATCTGGGACAATGTATGAAAAATATAAAATGAGGGTCTTAAGTGTAAAAATTGCAAGATATAAAGTTAATTGTATTTTAGTGTACGATTTGTAAATAATTAAAGTAGAGGGACTAAAAGTGTAAATTCTGGAAACTTGAAGTTATTTTGAGTAAATAATCATATTAAGAGTATTTTGTGTAATTATGAGTATTTATGGGATTAATATGTAATTGTTATGAAATTATGATTTAATATATAAGTTTTGTAAACTTAAAGGACTAATTAGGTAAATTCTGAATTCTGAGGGGTCTAATCTGTAATGTACTTAATTCTGATGATATATTCTATAATTTGGTAAAATGACATGCTTGGTTGGTAAATATGGATATTAGAGGGATTAAATCATAAATTATGTAATTAAAGGGTTTGTTTTGTAAATTTTGTAACTAGAGGGGTAAAATCTGTAAGTTATGAAACTAAAGGGATTATGATGTAATTCTGAATGAAATGAGTATATAATTCTGTAACTTAAAGTATTTTTATAGTAAACCTTTGAATTAGATGAATTTACATTTAAAACCTTAAACTTTGTGATCATGTCATAATTAACCCTAGACTTCTGTAACTTGATAAAATATATCTTTATTCCAAAATAATCTTTGAATAAGGACTCAACCTAATCTGAAATGGTAATATCTTTTAATTCTGGAAACCTGCTAAGTATGGGAACTTACTAAATCTGGAAAGTTACTAAAAATAGAAAGTACTTAAAATGAAGAGATAAACTAAAAGTAATCATCTGAAATAGAATCTTTAGTAATTCTGTCTTCCTCTTCCTAGGTGTGAAGAAGGAGAAGTCCTGATTTATATTCTGTGTTTGTTTGCTTGTCTGCTGTGCTAATAAGGTACAGATATTCTGCCCTTTTTCAGTAAGGGTCTTTCATCCCCTTTTCTTTCAGTCTTTCATTCTCTTTATTAGGATTCCCGATACCACTGCTATGTTCCCTTCTGTTGTGAATCTTTGTTGTGATCTATTTGTCTTGAACCTTTTGTTTGAACCTCTGCTATGATTCTTTTATTCTGAACCTTTTTCCTGAACTCTGATTGACCACTTGTTCTGAACCCTAAATTTGTGAGTCTTGATTGAATCTGATCTGTGAACCTTGTTCTGAACTTTAACCTGATATATCTTTTGTAAACTTTGATTTGATTTTGGTATAAACCTTAACCTGTTAAATCCTTATCTGAACCTAATTGATTTTGAACCTTTATTAAAAGCTATTTTAAAAAGGAAGCTATACCACTTGAAATGGAAGCTACTAAAAGTTTTGGAAGACCATTTTTATGAAAACTATTTTGAAAGATCATTTCAATGAAAACCATTATTAAAGGATTGATTTAAATGAACTCTTGACAGGAACTTCTGAAATGGATTATTGCTATAAACTTGTAATTATTAACCTTTGATATACTCTTTTGGACTTTTGGAAATAAACCTTTTAATCTGAACTTAAGCTTTGATATTAAACTTAATCTGATAAACTCTGATTTAAACCTTATTATCTTATTCTGAATTGTTGACATGACCCTTCTGCCATGAACCCTTAGATATGACTCTGTTTATGATATGACATCTGACCCTGACCACAGTCTGATATCCGAGCCAATCACTAGGCATGAGGGTTTCATGTCCATGTCATTGATGCACCGATGGCATGACTCTAGGGCAGGAGAGTGATGACCTGTCCCGTCCCTGATTTATTTTATCTGGTGTGTTAAGGAGTTTCTGGCCACAGGGGGCGCATGGATGCATCCTAGTTCTGACTCTGTTATCTGTTATTTGTTATCTGTTATCTGTTTATGTTATATGTTTATTATTATATCTGGTGACTGATGGTGTGTGCGATATACGTCTTTCACATATATCTGGGAGCTGATCACTCCGAATTGATACCTGAGGTCACCCCTCATATTATCTGTTACTTGAGAGGCATCCCCTCTGGATTATTATATGATTACTCTGTTATGATATTATCTGTTATCTCTGGGCTCGTGATGGATTTCTGTATTTCCCTAAACCTGGTTTGTACATTATCCCTTTCTCATTTCTTTTCTTTCACCCTTATTCCTTTCCTATTCTTTCACTTTAATTCTGTATCTGTATAATCTGTATTTCTGATTTGTTTCTGTATTGTTATCTGTTATTGTTTCTGTCATCTATATATCTGTTCACTAAGCTCTCGTAGCTCAGCCGCATTTCTTTTCCTGCGGCAGGTTTTAGTAGGAAGCTGGGAATGGGTGAGAGTGTATCTCTGGACTTAGAAGGCTTGGTAGCTATTTTGGATTAGAATTGGATGGAAGATATTATGTTTTAGAATTAGTTTTGAAAGTTTTCGTTGTAACCTTGTAGGTTTAGTATTTCCTTTGTAATCCTTTGAGATTTTTGTATTACTGTAAGATGTATGCTCTGTATGTTCTGATATGAATCCATTGTTGTGATATCTTTACCCTTGTTGGGTTGGGGTGTTACAACTAACCACTGATATAAGCCATGAAACTAATTACTACTGATATTCTAACTTAAGAAATACCTAATAAGCAACTTATAATTCCAAAATAAGCACTAATTAAGCTATAACCTAATTGGAATGTTTTATGGCTTTTTAATGACTTTAATGGTGAAAACAAGTTTAAACTTTAACAACCTATCTATCTGAAATCTAACAACCATTGTAAGATCAAATAAGCTGAGGACAAGTTAATAAATACAAGAAAATAGCAAATAAGCAGTAGCAATAAGTAATAAGCAGTTTGACTATTAAGTGAAAGACTTACAAAATCATTAAGAACTTGAAGTGAATACAGAGTTTGAAAACTGAGACCAATACAATAAGCTGAAACTTTAAGCTAAATTACACTACTCCTACACTAAACTACTCTATCTAACCCTACAATCTAACAACTCCAAATCGTCTGTGAAGAGAACTATTTATAGCCAGCTGGGGAAGAGGGATCCTAGGGTTTGGAAGGACCCAGAACCTTTAATCTCGGCCATCCATTCATCATCTTGTCACTATCTTCAATTTCAGCCCTTGGATCAGACTTCCACGTATCTTCGACCAATCAAATGCTTGGAATTTCACTTGGATTGCTGACATGTCATTCCTGACATGTCAGACTCCTTCTAGAACTCGTGAGAAGTACCAATTTTGCCCTTAATCTCGGTTAATTTAAGGGCGGGTAAATTAGGGTTCATGAATAGTGAATATTGGGGAAAAAGAAACGCGGGTAATATATTTTGACTGATAGTTATTAGTGTTGACCGGGTGTGTTTTTTTTGGACTCGGGTTTGGTGATCCGGTTATATAAAAAGATGGATCATGGGTTTTAAAGTGGGCTGTTGAAGTTAATTTTGGGCTTGGTATGTAACTGGGTTAAATTAGTTATGGGTTAAGTGTTTGTTTTAGTTAAAATGACAAGGACCAAGTGTATAAATTCTGAAACTTCAGGGACCACTTCTGTCATCTTACACAAGTATTATCCAAGGGCTTAATTTGACAATTTCATGGTTCTTCAAGGATAAAAAATGATCTAAACTTGAAAATACTTCCCCGGCTTCGGCTTTTATTCACTCTTCCAAATCCCGTGCTCGGTTTGTCTTTTTATCTCGATATTTGTCCATTTTTACAATATCCATCCCTGCACAATCGTAAACACAAACACACGAGATATTTGGCATAATCGGTTAGTTTTTGGTCTATTTGGGTCCGGTTTTGGTCAAATAAAGGTATGTGATTAAGCACATACCAGTAACACCGGTATTGAAGACAAGATGTCATGGACCTAGTGACGCACTGCACTAAACCTTCTAAGCCACTCAAGTTCTCTTAAAAGGACTTGTTTCATTCTCACAGGGAACCCTGCATAATCTATCGACCGCTCACTACGAGTTATGTTGATATTGAAACAGGAGACACCGCTCTAGTCTCCAACTACCAAAATTGCACTTATCGAGTCTAGAGCCACGAGATGCATTATAAGATCTCATAGGAACACGTGTTACTTCTACACTGGTTGTTCAACATTAAGGACACCAGTTGTATACTTATGAGTCCTATGTAGATCTTAGCAATCTGCCAGAACATTTATGAGGGAATTTACAAATGCAGTTCTCAGTGATTGAATGGAAATTCCTGCCAGGGTCAACATCAAACAGCCCTGAAAGCAGGTCACTTCGGTAATTCCTTGTGGATTACACTTAGTGGTCATGGTGGTTCAAACGGTCTACAGTCGTGGAGCGAACTCCAGCGACTCACCTAATCGTTGATTTACTATGGTAGATCTTTTAAGCCCTCTGTGGGTTTTCGATTAGGAACGGCCTTGGTAAGGATTAGAGAGAGTTTTCACACTATGCTGTTAACAATCTCGAAATCCAAACCTATAAGTGCCGGACATTTTATTGCTAACTGTCGTATGCAGGAATTCTTGGCGGTTGTAGCTAATTGCAGAGAAGATGCCAATCCACTACCACATGCTCACACTAAACCTTCATTTTATACCAAGAAGTCATGATAAACTAAAAGACCTTCAACACTGCTTCTGCAAACTCTGATGCTGAAATTCATGACCAAGAATAGTGTAAGCATGTCGGGTCAAAGAATACCACATCACATGGAGACATATTGCTGAAAGATGACTTGGAGACATATGTTGGATGAAGACATCAAAGAATCACCAAAGATCATCCAAGACTGAAGAACGATCATCAAAAGTTCACTGCTGAAAGGCACAAAGACTTATGACGTTGAAGAATCAAAGACTACGAGCTATGAAGTCAAGATCATATGAAAGAATGCTAGATTTCGAAATATTATTTCCGGGGTGACCTCCCTTGGGGGAGATTGTTAGGAGTATAAATATTCATCTGAAGACACGATCACCCCGAGTACTCATTAGCATTTAATAGCTCATAGGAATATCAGTAATATTAATATTATTTGTATTAGTTTAGTTAGTTAAGTATTCGTGGAGTGGGTCGGGTCTTTACCCTCTGTCAGCTCGCTCCACAGCCCACACGGGGCAACTAATATGTAACTATAAATACCCCTCTCCCACCAAGGGAGAGGGTTGGAACTTCTCAACCATTCAATACAATTCTCTTCACTTTCTCTCACTAAGTTCCCAACTTACTTTCTCTCTCTAAATCTCTCCTAAACCGCCGGCCATATCCATCATATTTGTGTGTTTGAATGTTATGAATATGCAACAATATATATATATATATATATAATATATATATATATATATATATATATATATGCAACAATATATATATATATATATATAAGATACTTAACATAGAAAAATCTTAATCAATATTAACGCTCAGGTCCGCGAAAATGAATCTCACAAGAGACGATGAAGGTGAGTGCGCGGATAGTACTAGGTTAGGGGCATGATAGGTAATTTAGTTTACCTAACGACAAGTAGGCTCAATATCATGTCTAGTGTCTACCCTTGTGCATTAAAGGCACTATCCACTTGGGATTATGATATCTCAAGGAGATTGGTGTAGAAACTGTTGTCTATATACCAACTCTGATAATACGGGAGATAATGTGGATTGATAAAGAGAGAGTGATGCTTGTACCTTCATAGGTTGTTGTCAAACTTCTTGGTTCTCCAAGAAACAAACCACTCTTGCTATCTCCACGACCGAAGCCGAATACGTAAGCACCGAAAAGGCATGAAAACAAGCACTATGAATGAAACAATTTCCTATGAAGTGCGGCAACCGAAGTGTAAATAGACTTGACCGAGAACCCCATGGATTGCTCACGTACGAAGCACATCGATGTACGTCATCTCCTCCGTCGCGATAATGTCCAAAGAGGAATCATTTCCTTAGAAAAGTTTCCCTCAAGAGACAACATTGTCGATATCCTTACCACTACGTTCTTCACATCTCTCTTATGACTATTTGAATATTCCATTGGAAATATTAAGTCGTCTCTCACATTCGTTTTATGACCACTCAAATATTTCACTCGAAATATAGAAGTCATTTCTTACGTATCTCCTCATGACTTTTTAAGTCATCCTTCTCATCCTTCTCATGACTATTTAAATATTTCACTGGAAATGTTAAAGTCATCCCTTACGTCTTATATCATGACTTGCTAAATATTTCACTGGAAATATTAAATCATTCCTTACGTCTCGTCTCATGACTGTTAAATATTTCACTGGAAATATTGAGTCATTCCTTACGTCTCGTCTCATGACTGCTGAATATTTCGCTGGAAATATTAAGCCATTTCTTACGACTCGTTTTATGACTTTTTAATGTTTCACTGGAAATATTGAGTCATTCCTTACGTCTCATCTCATGACTTTTTAAGTCATCCCTCACATCCATCTTATGACTACTTAAATATTTCACTGGAAATATTGAAATCATCTCTTACGTCTCGTCTCATGACTTGCTAAATATTTCACTGGAAATATTAAGTCATTCCTTCACATTCTTCGTATGATTACTTGAATATTTCACTGGAAATATTGAGGTCATATCTTCTATTCCGTCTCATGACTTTTAGATATTTCACTGGAAATATCAAGTCATTCCCTTTATTTCGTCTTATGACTTTTAGATATATCACTGGAAATATCAAGTCATTCTTTGCGTCTCGTCTCGTGACTTCTAAATATTTCACCGGAAATATTAAAGTCATCCCTCGTATTCCTCCAATGACTACTTATGCATTTCCTCATAAATACTAAGGTCATTTCTTGTCATCTCATCTAATAGTTTCTGTTAAAAGAGTTTATTAGGTATAAACTCTTCTCTCGCGTCAAAAAGTCTTACTAAATAAGTAAGATTAATTCTTCAAAACTCAAAATGGAACAAAAATGGGCCTCAGACATGCACGGTACTACTAAAGTGGCACGGCACCACTAAACTTTACTGGTACCGTGGTACCGTATATCTGATGTAGCCCGTTTTCTTCCATTTTTCCATCTGCACAATCATTCAAAACAAAATACCCACTTCTCCTTTGCTTCAAAACCGAACATCACACCCAAATCCTACTACACTCTTGAAAATCAAGTTTGAGGCATTGCAATCAAAGAATCTTAATCACTACAACATAAATTGTAAGTCAATTAACCTTAATTTCTTTTTGATTTTAGTCTAGGGTTTGTTCTTATGTATAAAATCGAATTGGGGTTTTTCAATTTTAATTGAAGTTTTATGCAATTAAGACTAGGATTAGACAATGTAGAACTTACATGATTCCCAAATCATAGGATTTTCATAAACCCACTTACATTATATGATTTAGTCCGAATTTCCCAAGTTAAATCGGATTAAGATTAATTATTTTTAGTGGAATCATGTCTAAGATACTTAAAATTGGATTAGGAATCATTAACACTGAAGATTTTCAATTTTAAGATTTTTGGCGCCAAGTTGACGCAATTTGCCAAACACCCCAATTCCATTGTTTTCGAAAAATTTCACGTGTCTAGGATCATGAAATCTTTTTCGGGCATTGTTGATGCAAACTAAAAACGATTTTGCATGCATACATGATCTCACAAATATTGATCGAATTACATAATTAATGTGTATTCTTCGACGTATTTGATTGAGCAAAAGTGAAGTAAAGAGTGTTTGGGTAATCTCATTAGTTTTGTCTTAGAGTCGAGATTACCGCACCTCCACATTGTTTGCATATAGGCGCACACACACACTAAGAATGTGATCATCAAAATGCAACAAGTTAACATATACATAATTATATTTTTGTAGTAACAATGCCTTGTATGGATTATCAAGATACCAAATCCTACATTCCTATCCTTGTCAATGATCCAAACATCTCCGATGAGCAAAAAGCTTATCTTCTTAGAGTCCAACATCGATATATACACGAATGTCGTGTAGTCGATGCGTATTTTGTTCCTTTGAGTAGCATCCAAGCATGCTTTCCCACTATCCAATTTGATTGTTTATATAAAATAAATGATCCAATTTGTCCTCGTTTTAACCTCGAATTCTATAGTCGAGTCCGCACCTTAAATGACCTTGAGGGTAATGTCTTCCTTGATTTTTGGATCCAAAACCAAAATATAATTTTGTCCATCATCGAACTTGGTGATATTCTCGGTGTTCCGTCATATGCTCAATGTGCATACACAGAAGACTATTCTTTAGAGTCACTTCACTATCATCTTGAAAGTGAAGGTACTTATCGTACCGAAGTCCCCGACCTTCAACTCATCAAACAACACGTCCAAATTTCTAGAGTCGTCAACACGCACCAAAAGTGTGATAGTTCCATAGTTTATCTCGACCCCAACAACATCTACCTCAAAGAACTCCTTCCCGATCTCAAAAATTGGGAACTCTTTCTACGTGAAAACGTGTTGTGTCTTGCGGGCAACCGAGATCATGTTCCGGCTAGTCTTGCCTATAAGCTCTATTTTTCTTAGTACCGAGGAGCCATACAACCTCGCGTACTACTTGGAAAAAAGGATGGCCAACATCCATAGTTGGACCGATAAGCTCATGCCATATGGTATGTTGCTTACTCGTCTATTCCGGTGGGTTATGAAAAATTACCCACATCTAAATAGTTTCGACTATTTTCTAGTCAATCCCGTCATGAAACCCCTTGGTGGACCACAACGACGCACCAAGCCACGTAGTGACAAAGGTGCTAAACGTGGTCGTAAATCCACCTCCGATGCTACTTTTTCTTCTTCCTCTTCCTCCTTTCGTCATGGATCGTCATCTCAACCAATGGATGAGGATGATGATGAAGTGAACAAAGAAGTAACTTCCCGTCCTCGTACTCCCTCTCCCGACACTTTCTTTCGTAACCTTGACATGTCATCGTTCGAACAAACAACCGACCTTCCTTTCAACCAAACTAACTTAACTTTGGTGATGAGAAGGAAAACAACCATGTACAACCGACAAGTGTCAATGCATGAGCAAACAATCGGGGGGTTCAAGTCTATTGGAAAGGCAATCAAGGGGCTCGGGAAAAAGATTAAGAAGTTGGGGAAGAAGAGAAATTAGATAATACTAACTTAATTAGTATCACTAACTTAAGTAGTATTAAACTATTTTTTTTCGGTCTTGGCTATGACCATCTAGCATTAACAAGTTTGAATTTACTTGGTATTTCATACTTGTCAACTTTGATTAGATAATCAAGATTAATGCTTAATTATTTTATGAACTTTATCTAGTTCATATTCTTTATTTTATATTTTTATTGCATGCACTAGATGATAAAATTGTTTGGTATGATGCATGCTTAATAGTTGCCTAAACATAGATAATCACATGATCTTATTAGTTGCTAGTTGAGACTAGTGTTAGGAAAACTATGTGATTGTTCTTTAGTGAATTGAGGCATTAGGATTTGCAGCAAATGGATTCCCTAGAATTACTCATTTAGGCAGCCTAGAACCTGCAGAACTCAAAAAAAGGTCAACTGCAGGCCACGGCTCCACTAAATAGGGCATGGCACCACTAAATTTAGTGGTGCCGTGGGTCATTTAGTGGTACCATACCCTGGGGAGACGTTTTTAACTGTTCTCTTCCACTTTTTGACCTTCTTTTCCCCAGAATCTGCAAACATATGCTGATTCCAACACACATAAATCCCTAAATCCACCATCCTATCCATCCTTGCATGCTTTGATTTGGCTATATAAGCCCTAATCATACATTGCTTTTCCTCACCATTCCACATTCACCATACACTTATCATGTCTTCCACCATGGCTACTACTTCTCACCAAGCCAAAAAGCCAAGGTTCAACCTCAAACCAACCAATGAGATAATTCTCATTGACCTCACTTTGGATGATGATGAAGATGTACACACACTACTAACCTCAACCAAATCAACCTCTTCAATCTCTACACCCCTAGCTCCATCAAAGGCCAACTCAACTAGGCCAACATCATCATCCTCCTCCACCACTAGGATCACCACACCTTTACCTCCACCAAGTCCTCCTCAACCACTAGCATTAACCTTCATCCCTTTCACCCACAACTCCCTTTGAGTTTGGGTCCAACACCTCATCATCCTCGGCCTCACCATCACCACAACCACTAATGGGTCACCCTATTCTTTATCCCCTACAACCACATACCCTAAGTTATGCATGTTGCCATCACAACCAACACCTCATCTTTTGCCTTAGAGATGAGTTGAGCTTTAGGTTCTCCTACCTTGAGCACCTCCTCACACCACCACAAGGACCCATCATACCACCTCCTCCACCACCAAATAGCCCAACCAACTAAACATGTTTATGTTTAGTTTCTCAAATAATAGCTTAAGACCCCTTTTGACATTTGAGGCAAATCTTAGCGCCTTTACTCACTCAAGATTTTTATATGCTTCTTGTATTTTTCTTTTGTTGTAGTCATACTCTTGTATGACATTTATTTCTATGAATGAATGAGCTTTTCATATGTTTGTTGTGGTGATTGACCACTTGGTCATTTTTTTTGTGTGGATGGATATTTGTCTTGCTTGCTACATGTTAGATATTGTATACTTGTCATCTAACTTTGTTTTGTAGCAAGCACTATTGCTCGATTCCTTGGTGTCCTCCAAACGAGGGGGAGTATACATTAAGGGAGAGCCTTAGCAACCTTTTTTCTTCGACAAAAAGGGGGAGAAATGGGATGTAAACTCATTAAAAACTTGTTAAAACTAATTTTAACCTAAAATGAGTTTATGTTTTGTCATCATCAAAAAGGGGGAGATTGTTGATGCAAATAATGTTCTAAAAACGTTATTTATATCTTTCGATAACTTCACGTTTTGAGGATGACAAAATGTGAAATCACGTTACGTTAAAATTAACATAAACAAGTATTTAATCGAAAGATCCCATTTCTACATAAATGACTCTAAGTGTGCACAAACAAATTTACAACTTGACAAATGATCAAAGAAGTGAATTTGTGTTTTAAGACTTCACATTTTTAATGTGAAAAAAAAAAATTTCAAAAATATACTTTACAAATTATTTTTGAATAATTAAAAAATGTTTTAATGGAAAAATAAGTTCAAATACCATAACAGCTATTTTCCCCCCAAAATCAGCTCCAAACTTCCCTAAATAAGTTTTCGCCAGAAAAGACAAAAAGTGGAGCATTTTTGTCTGGCACGGTATCACTAAATTTAGTGGTACCGTGTGTGATTTAGTGGAGTCGTGTCTTCATAACGGTCAGATTTTTTCTGCTTATAAATACCAGCCCACTTCACATATTTTGGGCATCCTTTTTCACACAGAACTTTCTGAGTTCAATACCCTTATCACACTTTCTCTTCTTGATCATTTAGTTTAGTTTTTCTTTTGTTTAAGAGTGATCCAATCATCCATCCAAGTGATCCTCTTCATTCCTCTTCAAGTGCAAGAGAAGAACACAAGGTATCCAAGAAGATACAAAGTGTTATAGTTGTAGGTAGAGCACTTGTAACACTTGTTACACACTTGATTGTATCTTTGCATACATCTAGATTATTTTTCTTTTGAGAGTTTGTGAGGGAAGATCATTGTGATCTTATAGAGATATTGAATATCTCTTGTAGCCATTGGGCTTGTGTGTTGATCAAGTTGATCAAGGGTAGATAGAGTAGATTGAGTCAAGTGAGAGTTGATCATTGTGGTCTTGTGAGATCTTCGAGATCTCTTGAATCCATTGGGCTTGTGTGATTGATTAAGTGGATGATAGGTAGATCGGGTAGATCGAGTCTTGTGTGATAGTGTGAAGTAGAAAGGATCAAGTAGATCGTGGTAGATTGGTGCTAGCTAAGATTAGCACTCGACATCTAGCTTAGTGTCGGAAATAGGATAAGCGACGTGTACGGTTTTCTCCGCCTGAAAGGAGGTTGTTGACATAGTGCTTGAAACTCTCGAGTGTGGTACACTATAAATCTCTTTGTCCTGGTTTGATCTTTCCATCTCTTTCCTTTACTTTCATTTAGTTATATTGTGTTTATATTGCATAGTGTAGTGTAGTGTTCATATTGGTGTTGATTGATCACACATAAGATTCGAATCAAGGTTTTCAATAGAAAAGTTTTTAAAACAAATTAAAAATCGGTAAAACTATTCAACCCCCCCCCCCTTCTAGTTTTCCACAATATAACATGCCTTTATCGCAATCATATTATACCTTAAGTCGTGACTAAACAATCTATCAGTACCAGATCAAAAAAATTTTACAACCCAGTGGTAATCTTGGTAGTTCATTTAGGGAATATGCCGAGAAATTTCAAATTACTAGATGACTCTTGCGGCGAGGCACAACTAACGGAGTATCCTAAAAAGATACTAAGAAACCTTCACAACAGTGAGAGATTATCATACGAGCATTCAGAGCGGAAATGATTTAAATGGGTTTATCAATCGGAAATCACGATAAAAGAATTCAGGGTCATTCAAATCGCCAAAGATGACACATCTAGTACGACAGTTGTTAGTATCTCGATGCTCAGTCAACAAATCCATACTCAAAAAAAATTCGAATTCAAATATTCCCAAAGGAGGCAGATTAGCAGAACTGGTCTTAACATCAAAACTTAATGGACCATTCAAAAACTCGTGACTACTAACCACAAGATTTCTCATAAAAATTGAATCGGATAAGGCATAATCTGATAGTCTAGGGGGAACTTTATATGTTTGACAAAAGCAAAGGAAATCACAGAATGTGTCAAACACATCATGGTCATACTTATAGAATACTCAGAACAAACGAAGAGGCATCCAAACGAATCAATCGGATATAATATGATCTCGAAACTAAAGATGAAGAGGCAAAATAGTGAAGGCATTTCCACTAAGTTCTCAAAGGCATTCTAAACTTATTTGGTCACTAAACTTATGTTGCGTATCCTGATAAATTTTCTAAATCTCTTGAACAAATGATCTTATAAGGGCTTAGCTTAAAGCAGAGGCACAAATTAGAGTGGTGCGGAAGAAAGATATCTAACAAATGCCTTATCATATAATCTACCCAATCCTCACCAGTCACAACTAAATTTTCTGCAAGGGAAACCTAAAGCAAAATTCCAAAGGCTGTTTCGTAAGCTCCTGTAGTGCAAACCTAAGGGCCAAATCTTCACAGGTCATAACTTAAGTACTACAAGTCGAAACCTAAAGCTCTGATACCATAATTGTAACACCCCAACCTGACAAGGGCTAAAATGCTACATTATGGTGACAAATCAGAACATAAAAACAAAGCGAAAGTCTTAAATAAATAATCCAAAGTCATGAAAACACATGACAACAAAAGACATAATAGAAATCCAACAATGTCTACAAAGGAAATAAAATCCAAATACTAAGTCTGAAAGCATAAATCCAATTAAAGAGAATAGTCTAATAGGTCTTCTAAGCTCCTACTCTCACACTCTGCCCCCAAGAATCCCTGCTTAACCTGCCGCAGGAAAGGAAATGCGGCTGAGCTAACGCTCAGTGAACAGATATAAACAAATAACTGATAACTAGATAAATGAAACGAATACGGATCACATTATGTCAAATCAAAGAAAGGGAAAGAGCCTGCTGAGAAAATGTCAGATGAAACAGAATACGAAACGAATATGAATCAGATACTGAATCAGAGTGCATAACAAATATCAATCAATATAGGATCGAAGTGCATTGCCCAACTGCCTAAGCATGATACATGAATAGGCCAAATAATCATATCACAATCATATCACAAATCATATCACAAATAATATACCGTTAATTCCAAAGTTGTACATGGAGTAGCTAGCTCACAATGTACCAGAATGTGATGGGGTGTAGGAACACACACCAACCAATCACCAGATATAGATACAGATTCCCTAGGATACATTCATATGCCCCCTGCAAAGCAAATCATATATATACACCTGCTCATGACAGGCACATACACATATCATAATGGCCAATGTGCACAAATATCAAAACAGAACAGAAGGGGACGCCGTGGATCAATCACACCTCTACAAAAAGTGTCATGCCATTGGTGCCTCAATGACATGGCCATGGTACCTCTATGGCTAGGAATACAGATACAGAAGTTGGGCAACACAAGAGCAATCATAATCATAATCATATCAAATCAATCATATCAAATACTGAACTGAAGCATATCATATCAAATACTGAACTGAATCATATCATATCAAATACTGAACTGAATCATATCAAATGGATAACCAACGAATATCAAAATGAGATAGCAATTCAAATATCAGAACGAATAACAAAACGGATATCAAGGTAATAACGGATAATCATATCAATGGATGCCCTTACTGAAAAAGGACAGAATATATGTACCTTAGCAAATGAAATGAAAGCAAACAGGAAAGTGAACACAAGGAAACAACATCACGCCTTCTTCAATGAATCTACACGGATTCGGGTTCATAATATACTTATTAGCTCATTAAATGTCATAAAGGATTCTTAATTACTTATTACCATTCATTAATGTGATTAAGGTTTCGATAATGAAATTAGGTTAACACATACTTAAAAGTATCCATTTTAACGTTCCAAAGTAATTAGGGTCAAATCATATTTAATGGTGTTAGAATTAACCAAAACCCTAACTTAGGTTACATTTCAGGTTTTAACATGTTCTGGTCCCTTGATTTATGAATTTTATGACACATCAAACGGTCTCCTGAGGTTCCACCAATTTTATCTATAATTCCCACCTGAGTTAAGAACCTACCATAATTTTTACAGATTTTATTACTAAGTTAAAGTACCCTTTCAAAAATCGTTTTCCCAAACCTGTCCAGAAAGTGCACTGCAGGTATTTCCCGAAAGTTTGTATTTAATTAACCCAGTTGAACCTTTCAGAAAAATCTATGAAAATTCCAGTAAGTCATATAAATCTTAAAAATTCTTCCTGTCGAATGAGACCTCTTAATTCCTTATGGTTTTAAAACTAAAAATCAAAAACACCAACTGATTTTCAGACATCCAAAATACAGTTTTGACACTTAACCTGGTAAAAACCAAAAGACCATCTCCCGACCACCAATGACCACAAAACTTGATATTCAGATAGCCCACATCCTAAACTAAGTTTTAGACTCAAAAATTATGCAAAAACATGTGAGTATCATAAAGTTTCACCTCATGCAATTAGACCTAATTTCCGGACAGCATACTAGTGAGATAGAAACAACGCAACCTTAATCCTTTTAACGAACAAAAACCCTTCCAAAATGACTCAAGTTTAACCAAATTAATACTACGAATTAATAACTATTTAATACAGATGATAACATGTTTTAAGACCCCATAAAACACACACCAGATCACAACACAAACACATACACGACATACAAGATTAACGAGCCACATATGTGTTTATAACGAGACTAAAACAGCCTAATGCTACCCTCTTTTAGATCTGATTATAAAACATGTTTCATAGGTTTTTATTAGTCCATGATACACACGTCTAACAACCCTACATGATCGACACACTCACCACACGCACACCCGACACACAACTTATACATAAGTGGCGTTAAACTATTTAGATTAGGTGTGATTTCATGTGACAGTTATTAACGATAGGTAGCATGTCTAAAACTTATTCTTGTGTGCTGAATATAGTGAATGACGAAAAGGGCTCACGAGTACCTTAAAAATGTTGAGACAAAGGAGATCGAAAGAGTAAAACACACGGATCAATACGACACCAAGGCTGCCATAAAAACAACATGCCAAAACTCTGATTACTAGTGATCACAAAGGGCTGCTATACACGTATCAAGGTTGCTCCAATTCTTCTTCTTCTTGGACTCACGGCTTATTAAGGAGGATCGAAAGGAACAAGGATACATGCACTCGTATCACTACTGATCACCAAGGGCTGCAATTCATTGGCTGAATAGGAAAAGATCAAAAGAAACACAACAGCAACAACAAGGGCTACACAATCTTGATTCCTAATGATCTCTTTTCTTCCTGCAACGACTTGGAGGTTTATGGATTTCCTGTGTGTCGTTTTTGAGAGGAAAATTACCAGGACTACGTGTTTATGTGGGTTTGATTGTGTCGTATGGAACAAAAAAATAAAAATAAAACGTATCATATGGAAAGAAAAAAAGGGGAGCGTGTATATTAAAAAGGAAACAAATAAGTGTGATTGCAAATAATAAAGAGGACCGAATATTTTGTTTTAAGTTGTTGATTTGATTTGTTCTTATCCTTTGTCACACACACAAAAACGACTAGAGTAAGAGATAGAAAGAATTTTCGGTTCACTAGGATAAACTTAGGGAAACAAAAATAAAAATGTGTAATACTAATATCTCATGTGTTTAAATCGTTTAGGCTAGTTAGTTTAGGATAGTTTTTAAATTTGTTACAAACATTTTTATTATGTAGATTTTAGGTTAACTTTCTTATTAAATGTGTTTATATCATAACATATAGTTTAGGTTTATTATTAATCATTCTCATAACTTAGGTAAAATTCAAATTAGACGTAAAACTGAGAATTCAAAATTTAGGGTTTTACATCCTCACATCAAATTCAAATTACATACACTCCCCTCACAACCCTTTCCTTCCTTACACACTAGCCAACTCATTTCATCACATGCCCAATTCAAATTTGAATTCACTCCTTAGGCTCCCCATCACATCCTTCTTACACAGTCCAACTCACCACCTTATCTCTTCACTCTCTCACACTTACATTTCAACACATGGGGAATTCTCTCTCACCCTTTAAAATTCAAATTCAAATTTTAATTTCAAACCTTAGCCTCCCTTCCATCACATCACTTCCAACTCACCCAAACTCATCTCAACCCTTCATCTCACATTTCTCTCCAAGGATAGGATATTCCCTTGGATATTCTCTTCTCACCCAACCATGGTTACTCTTCTAACTCAACCATGGTTCACCTTAACCCAACCTCACTCTCTCACCTCCCTCTCACACAATTTGAATTTCAAATTCAAATTCTCCCATCTCTCTATTTCTAACATCCACACTTCCTTTCCAAGCAAAGAAATATACCATGGCATATTCTTTCTCTCTTTTCTATGCCATGTGAGGAATACCTAAACTACCCCTATCCAATTATCCCTTCTACCCTTCTCTCTTTGATAATTGGTTTCACTTAAACAATTCACAAAACATTTTTCCAAATTGGATATTTGAGTTGGTAGACCTTGAGGATGAATGATGTAAAGGTCTAAATGTGTGAAGTACAATTGAGGGTTTAGCAAAGTTAGGTATTTAAAAGACCAATATCCAAAAGAAAAAAATGTCCAGGTACTCTGGCGCGTCGTTGGCGCTCTGACACGCCAGCAGCGCGCCAGCCTCGTTAACATTTTTTCTCATTTTGGATTTTGGCCTATAAATACCCACCCTTGCTTCTTGTATTCCTCACCCCTTGTTATTATTCTTTCTCTCTTATTTCCCTTCTCTCAATCCTCTAATTCTATCTTGTGTTCTTAATCTTTTACATAACATCTTTGAAAGAACACATCTCCTTGCAAGGGAAGAATCACAAGAACCTAATCCACTCTTGTGATTGTGTCGAGGGTCTTCTTCTCTATACCCTTTCTATTGCAATCGAGACTCTAGGTTAGGTTAGGGCTTGATTAAACAATCAAACATTTATTAATTCGATTTGGTTGTAAGGGAAGTCTTGCGTCGAGGTGACCAAACCTAGATCATTGGGGATCTAGTTGGGGTTTGATACTTTCGGTGGGAAGTCTTTGTGGTTAAGTCGAACCACGAGTCCTTGAGGGTGGTTTCCGAGGGTGGAATACCGTTGGGGAGTAGCTCTTCTTAGTGAGCGCCGATCTTTTTGCATATCGATGGAGCGAAGTTGTAACATTTTGTAGTCCACCGAAAGGATTATAGTTAGTGAATAGTATAGTGTCGTGGATTCGCAACTAGACGTACGGATTGTATAAACCCCCCATCCCGAACCAGTATATATCGTGGTTTCTCTTTACTTACTTTATATACGTTGGTTGTAATTGTTATAGTGGTTGTTGTTGTGTAAACCACTTGGTACTCTTTGTGGCTTAAATGTTTTTTTAAATACTCTAAAAGCCGAAGAGACCGTATTCACCCCCCCCCCCCCCTTACGGTTCTACAAAGTAAATCCCAAGTGTAGGGATATTTGATAAGGATTTATTTGATACCTTTTTAAGGGGTCATTTAAGCCTAAAATTCATAGGTAATTGATCAAATTAAATATTCCCCTAAATTGTTTCATTTTGCATTTTAGGTACTTGGGACGAAAATTCTGGAAACCGGTATGTTTTTGGCTAAATCGAACGAAAAAGTGAAGAAAACGAAAAATTCGCAAAATCTGTCAGAAAAGGAGGTCTGATGGCGTCACACTTTACTAAGTGACGTCGTCACTTGCATTTGAAGACGAAGACTTAGTGCAAATTTAACATGCGACACCTCAGAACTTTTGGAAGGGCTTATAACCTGATGGCGTCAGGTGTATTTGAAGACCAAAAATCATAGAAAAGTAAACAAGTGACGGCTCAGAAGTTTTATAAGATGACGGCGTCAAGACCCACCTGACGGCGTCAGAGATCAAAAGGGACGGCATCAGAATGGCGACTTGCATAAGATGAAACCCTAATAGCGGCGGGCTGACGGCGTCACAGATTGCAAGTGACGCTGTCACAGATGATTCCTATATATATTTTTGTATCTTTTTCATTCATGTTAACATCTGGGAGTATCACTTTAGAGAGCCGAATTTCAGCTACTTTTTAGAGGTTTTTACAGCCTTTTTTATCCATGTTTCATTGAAGATAAGTAATTCATTCTTAATCATTCAATATGTCTATGTGTTGTTTGATTGTATGCTTTTCTTTTCTTTACTTTAACATGCTAGGCTAGATTTATTAGTGTTTGCTTACATCTAATGAAACCTAGTTATTGATTATTGATTTTTCGTCTCTTGTTTAATTGATTGCCTCGTGTTAGAATAAAAAAACCTACTTAACTCGTATAAGTACTATCTTGTCCATCTTATAAAACGCAACCCTAGAGTGCACTAGTTGGTTTTTCTCGTAGTATTTATTGCGTGAATTGCGGCTTGTAGATCCTAGAAGACTTAATAGACTTTAAGGTTTCTAGGGGAGAGTTATATGTTCATAGAGTTGGGGCATTCGGCACCTCCCCATGACCAATAAAAAGGAATACAACACTTCAATTAAAACAAGGACGTGACAATTCGACTAATCAATAGGAGATAACTAGGGAGTAAGGAAATCTAAGTGAACACATTCTCCTATCTAAAGAGTTACCACTTTTGCTTTTCTTGTTTATTAGTTTAATTATTAGTTTTGTTTTAGTTAATTAGTAGCTAAAACGCTCACTCTTCCAAACCCCAAGATTTTTACTTGCTTTTCATAAAATATAAAAATACAAAAAGACTCATCCCCCACCTTTAGACCTATCTCGACATACACTTCGGCCTTTACATAGACTATTCCCCTAGAGAACGATCAATCCCCCGGGTCTTACCTATACTACACTACAACGGTTAGGTACACTGCCTAGGAGGATTATAAAACTTTTTAGGAGGTCTTACAACCGCCGCATCATGTAACTTCCAACATACTCTTACGACTTTAAAGTATTTGATCTTGATACTTGTGTTTTCCTCACTTTTATACTTGAATCTTTTCTTGACATTATGACTAGCTCTTGACTTTGATTTGACTCTTCGTCTTTACTTTGTTATCATTGTCTTGAATGTTCTTTGTTTGAGCTTATTAAGGATGAGACGCGCAAGTATGAGTATGTGGATGCGAAGATGTTATGATACATGGGGTGTACGGTCTTCATACAAGGTGACTTTTATCAGTACCTATATAAAATAAGGTAGCTAATAATCACGTTAGGCCAATCGATCATTGTGGACCTTTTCTTAAAGAAACGCTCCACTACGATTGTTTTACTGATGAATGTCTTGATTTCATTCACCTGTTAAGGACAGTTAAATATACATTGGATAAATCCAAGTGTACACCTACGTCATCAGGAATTGATTCATGAAAGGAATATCCATGGTAGGATTTTCGGCACCTATGTGTTTGGATATCCTGAATATTTACAGGATAGTGTGCTAACGTGTTTCAAATCCTCACACAGGTCATTCCGGAATTGGATGCCACAAGCACGTTTACAAAAATCCAGGTAAGTCGCTGAAGTACACCAAAGTATCACTTTATGACTGTAGACCGTTTGAGATAAAGTAACCACCGTTAACACTAAGCTTAATCCATAAAGAATTAAAGAAGTGACCACTTTCAGTGTTGTTTGACGTTGACACTAGCGGGGTCTTCATTTAATCATCGAAGATCACAAGTGTGATCCACTATGAATATTCTGGCAAGATTACTAAGATCTGTGAAAGACTAACTTGTGTTCTTATTGATGAACAACAAGTGTAGATTGGCATGTTTCCTATGATATTTTATTTGAGAATCTCATTTGGCTCTAGACTCAATTTGTGCATTTTTGTTTAGTGGGCGAAAGCTGGAGCAGACTGCCACCTTTTCAATATCAACACATCTCGAAGTGAGAGGTCGATAGATTATATGTTTAATCTCCGTGAGAAATGAAACAAGAATCTGTTGAGAGATACTTGAGTGGCTAGGGATGGGTTGTGCATTGCATCACTGGGTCCATGATGTATGTCTTCAATACCATGATCATCTTTGTGATTAATGATATTATATGTATTGACCCAGTTTCTGTCCTAACTTTGTAACGTCTCAAAACCGGTTTTTAAGTATTATATTACAAGAATGCCTTGAGTAGTTTGACTAAGACTTTAAATGTATTAGAAGACCAAAAATGATTGGTTGATCAATGTATTAAGTTGAAAGTCAATCATGTTAGTCAAACTATAAGTCAATATATTATGTAAATGGTTTTAGAAAGTACTATGTGTCACTAATATAAGGGAAAAGAACTTGAGGGACCTAAGTTGCCATAATCTGAAACTGGCACTAAACCCAACTTGTTTTAGTACTAGAACCAACTTGTTATAGTACTAGAACCACCTTGTTCTAGCCTGCAGGGACCATTCTTGCCAAGAGACCAAAGATGCAACTAGCTTTTATGTGAATTAATTCTTAGACATTTCCAGATTTTCTAAAAGGTTATAGGGTGTTTGTGTGTGTCTGTTTGGAAGAGAAAAGGAGGAGGGAAAGAAGGCCTTGATGATCTTTGGGGAAGAAGTTAGGTTACTAATCTATGAGTTGAATACTAGTTATCCTTCCTCAAGCAAGTAAATAACTTATAATCTTTGAATTAGTGAAATTAAGGGTTAGGGTTTCTGTACCCAAAATTGAGGGTTTTGGGTAATTGATAATCTAAAATTAGTATTAAGGTGTTTGTGATAATGGGTTAAGGTCAATTTATGATTAAGAGTAAATTAGTAAATTGAAGCTTTCATCATATGATCAAGATATAATCATATGATGTTAAAAAATGATGAAGGTTATGTTTATGTGTTGTATTAACCTATATTATGGTATTTCTTAATGTGTTTATCATGTGTGTTAATTATGGCATTAGGAAGGCAAGCTTGGATGATGATGAGAATGTATTAATAAACTTAGCTTTGAGCTAAGGTAAGTAAAATGGTTATATCATGAGATTATATTGATTTATTCATATATGTGTTATGTGGTATGTGCTTAAACACATACCATTTCTAGACCAAAACCGGACCCAAATAGACCAAAAACCCGACCAAAATGCCAAATATATTGTGTTTTTGTGTTTTTACATATTCAGGCACGGATATCGAAGGAAAAGGACAAAAATAAAGAAATAGCCGGGAAACGAGCACGAGATTTGGAAGAGTGTCAAAGCCGAAGCCGGGAAAGCAAATGAGCTCAAAATATCAAATCAACCGTTGAAGTTTACAAATATGTCACATAAAGCCCTTGGATTAATTTTGAAGAATTGGCATGATCAATCCCTCGAGAATTCAGCAAGTACAAAAATGATCCCTATTATTATCAAATCTTTTAAAACTCTATCACAAAACCAATCCATTTAATAAATAAACAACTCAATCCACCTCACATAAACCCAACCATCCTAATGACCCAGCCCAATCCCATTTGTACTAAACCAAACCGGCCCAACCTTTACCCTAACCACTTGACCCGATCCAACACCAACCAACCCACACCCGGTCAAAGTTTTTTAGCTAAAAAACTCGGTCAAGATAAAAATAACAAACACACCTTTACCTTTCACTCACCCTTTCTCTCCCACACAAACACCCGCACACCTTATCCTCTCAAAAATTACTATTCACCAAGCCCTAAACCTTTAACCGTACGAATTTACGGCAATTAAGGGTAGAATAGACAATGATTGGTTCATCTAGAAGCCTCTGACAGAAGGAATGACGCGTGGCAGCAATTTATTGGATCGAACACGCATCAACTTTGATCAAACGGTGGGAAACTAAAGCTTGGAGATGAAGGGAAGATCTAAGGGTGATAGATAGCTGTGGACACACGCGGATCGCCAGCATGGACACTCGAGAAGGATCGGCCAAGGCCTATAAATAGCGGGATAACTCCTCAGATACCAATCTGTCACACCCCCAAAAATGGTTTGCAGCGGAAAGTAGTGTCTTTGGGGTGCAACTCAATTGGTATCACAACACAAGTGCAAAGAACGGTTTTTAACTCAATCATTTAGAATAACCATGTTTACCAAAAATGTTGATTTACATTATAAAAAGTAGTGCGGAATTAGGCCCTTAAAATATGGTTTGAAACGGTCCCTGTACAAATATCAGAGTCTTCTATGACCATGCCCTGCCCTGCCAAAGCCTCCAGTAGCGTGCCTTTGCTAAAACCTGAAAATACATGCTAAAACGTCAACACGAGGTTGGTGAGTTCATAGAGTTTAATGAAAAGCATTGAAATTGGACCATAAGTAATGTATATGAATAGTTCATCGAACTAAATTTCTGTACAACAAGTTAGAACCCAAAGTATTATGATTTGCCCTAAGTTCAAGACACCGAAAAGGTTTTTCTAGCTGTAGGAGATCACACTCCTATGAAATGTAGGCATCGTCATACCGATGTACTGCAGGTGATCAAACACACCCGTGAAATTGTAGGTATCCTGTACCTAGGTATTGCAGGTGATCAAACACACCCGTGAAATGGTAGGTATCCTGTACCTAGGTATTGCAGGTGATCAAACACACCCGTGAAATGGTAGGTATCCTGTACCTAGGTATTGCAGGTGATCAAACACACCCGTGAAATGGTAGGTAAATCCATACCCTGATTGTAGGTGGTTACGCACCTTGAATGTGGGTAGTTACGTACCCTGATATGCTAGCTACCGGTTCTTAACTTAGGCAATTTGTAAACTGATAAAAGTTATGCACTTATGTCCATGAAAATGAATCAAGTCTGAAATGAGTAAACAGTGCTCCTATCGAAGGATACACTAGTAATAAAGCAACGCATAACTATTTTGAAAGCAAGTAATGAAAATACTTTGTAATTGAGCATGTATCTCCCCCAAAGAGATTATAAAACGTATAAAAGGAGGGGCTATGAAACTCACCTGGTGCGATGGCTACGATGACAAGAGTGGATACACGAAATGAGGCACGATCTCTAATCGCAACCTAATATGAATGATGGAATCTAATGTAAGCAATGAAATGATGTTACACATGCAAATACGTATGTTATCGATACCACTCGATGATTTTGGAAAATAACGTTTATCGTCGAAAAATACATTTTTGACGTCTCGTTAAGTTAAATACTACTTTTCGTGTAAATATGTTGAAACGGTACTCCACGATCCTTGTTTGGTGTTATATTGGTTAATATAATGTTTTCGTCGCCAAATAACTCTTTTTACAACTTTTGAAAATATGCCCGAATGGCCTTGTAAAACTAGCCGTGAAATATAGCTCGATAAGTGTTAGTGACAAAACTCGATGTTTTTGTAAACCTTGTAACAATATCTAAATATCGTTATATTCAACTTTTGACCAATTATGTCTCGATCAATTAGATAATCGGCTATCAACTTAGTGACTTGTAAAAATACTAGTTTTCATACTAAAAACTCCTTTAAAAAGTGAGCTGTCAAAACAATATAGTTCGTCGGATCTTCAACAATTCGTATCTCGGTCGTTACAAGCTTGTTTTAAACGTTCTTTATATCCGCGGGTTCGTATAAACATAAACTAACATATTTTCAATGTCTCGGTTCATCTAGATCACGACTAACGACTCATTTTCCCCTTTAAAGTTCGGCCAACAGCACACTATTTTCTGAAAATTATAGTTTTCGTCGCGTAACTTTAATAATTCATAACTTCTTCGTTATAATTCGGATTTTAGTGATTCTTGCGGCCACGGTTTCGTTTTTGAAAGTACTTTCTAAATATGAAGGCCAAAATGACCCATCAGTTACTGAAAATTCCAGATCTGCCGATTAAGGACAGACCCTTATCTATAATGTTTAAAATCCGTTTTTTAAAGTTCTAAACTTACTCAAATCTCTTCAAATCAACTCCACAAGTTCGCAAATCCTACCATACACCTTCTTAGGGTGTCATGGGGTCCTAAACATCACCAATCATGGTGGATTTCATGAGATCATTAGGGAAAACTTATGGATCTAGTGATTTAGGAAGTTTATGTTCCAAAGTGGTATGTATAACTTTAGTATCTTGCATGGATGATCAATAGAACTTGTAAATACATGAACATATACATCAAATGAAAGGATAAAAATGATCAAAACATAACTTTGAAACTTACTTGATGATTGGATGAGATTTGCTAAGAAATGAGTAGAAATCTTGAAGTATGATCACAAATACATAACTAGGAATGTAAAGGGAGTATGATTATGCATTGTTCTTGAAAAATTAATGGATTTTGGTGTGTTCTTGATGGTGAGCCGTGGTTATGGAGATGAGAGGGAGAGTGTTTGATCTTTATTTCACCTAAAATGATGTGTATGTATGTGTTTAAGTTAGTGGGTTTCTAAATAAATCAAGGGTAATTCATTAAATGCAATTTGGAAGTAGTGAGTTAATTGGGAAGGGTAGGGGGGCGGCAACATGTGCCTAAAATGAAGAGATTGGATGGCTAATTAAAGTATTGGTCTCCATTTAATTAGAATTTGGCTAGTTTAGTGTATACACCGGGTGTTATCGGGTACCGAGTTAACTAGAAATAAATCGTGACGAGGTGAAATAAAATATGACGAAGTTGTAAAAATTATGAAATTATATTCCTGATGAGAATCGGGTGTTAAAATAATTATCAAGTTGAAAATTCGCAAACCGACGCTGTTATAGGCGTTTTCCGGAAAATATAGCAAATGGTTTTAAAACACCGGGTAAATTAATAATATAATTTTTATATCATTATATTGAATAGGAAAACATATTGGGATCACTGTCGGGAGTATCGGGTATATTATTAGTAGTAAAAACTGAGTGGTAATGTTAATTACAAATTAAGCATACGTAAATTGAAATAATGCATATCCGTGCATGACCTAGGATACTGAAGATGTTACTGATGATATGTAGACTACTTCCAGTCTATATGACGGGTCCTTAATGATGATGTATGAATATGCCGCTAAACCTCACCGGTTACGCGTATTTGAATACCCGTAAATCCAGTTTACGAAGCGATGAACGATAACCATGAATAGAGAATTTTCTCCGGGAATGAATAGTGTCATGTGAATAGTAAAATTTCTGAACGCTTCTCAGAATCTCAAATTGATTCCGAAAACGATGAATAGTAAAATGATGAATAGTGATCGGTGAATAGTAAATGATAAATAGTGATTTCCCGAGATGAATAGTAAATATGGAAAATATCCTGAAAATGCGGGTTGTGACAGTCTTTCCCCCTAAAAGGAACTTCGTCCCGAAGTTCAGTTTGCGTTGGTCTCGGAAGTGGTGTTGGTGAAAAGGTGATGATATCTTAGTCACATCTAGTCTTCCCGCTCCCAGGTAAACTCAGGATTCCTTCCGGAATTCAGGGAACTTCATAATAGTAATCCGACTTTGTTTCAACTGTTTGACCTCACGGTCCATGATTCATTGGTTTCTCCACCAGGTTAAACTTATGGTCAGGTTGAATTTCCTCTAATGGAATGGTATGAAGTGTGCTACGAGTGGTTCATTGGGAAGGCACTTCTTGAGGTTTGAAATGTGAGATGAGATATACATGTGATGCTAAACTCTGATGGAAACTCAAGTCTGTATGTCAGCTGGCCAATTCTAAAATAAATCTCGAATGATCTAATGTATCTCGGGTTTGTTTCTCATGCTTTGGTGAATTATGTTTCAAATGGTGTTGTCCTTGGGACCTTGTGATAGCTATTGTTGTAAGTGAATCCAATTTTATAGCAAATGGTTAGCCCAACCATTTCCCGGATTATTCACACCCGCCTTGGGCATATTTTCCTACGTTTGAATTGTTCTCTAATTCTGACCATTGGTCCGAAGATGATAGGTGGTGTAGTTCCAAAGGAATCTTAAAGAAATTGTCAAAAGTTTGAGGTGAATCGAATCTTCCATTAGGAATAATTGGAATAGGTATCATGGATCTTGTGGGAAAAATCTTACAAGGTTAAGTCCATCAAAGAATGAGTATGAAATAATAAGTTAGAATATGGTTGTGATCCTTCGCAAGAATATCATGAATCGAGTCTTTCTCCACCTACGGTGCTTAGTTTCCATTACTAAGGTTTTCCCCAAGTTCTATGTCGTCAAATCACCAAAACCCTAAATGTATAAGTGTTGCAATATAGTGATTGATCTTCAAGGTTTGTTTTGAGATGGTGTGTTTGGTTCATAGACCTTTCCTGAATAAATGAATTTACGATTTTAAGCAAACGACTTTCTAAGTAACGTTTTTCTTGATGTTTCAAAATTTAGTAGTTATGCATGATAGGACTATTTTCAACATAAGGTGAATGGTATAGTTTGCCACAGATTGACGTTTAAATTTTCTTAACATTCAATAGTTTTGTAAAGAATTAACCAAAAGAAATTTGCTTGTCAAAACGAGTGCCTCAGAAAAGTATTTCTTACAAGATATATGTTTTGTATAACTGTGGTTTGGAGAAAAATACATTTGAAAGTGAAAGTATTAAGGGGATGAAATAATCGGGTAGGTAGGTCTGCACAAATGTGTAGGTGTCTAACATGTTTGAATAATGCCTATTGGTAAGGTCATGTTCAATTGAATGTTCTATAATCTTGGTTAGGAGGTTGGATTTATCTCTGTAGTGTTGCTTAGAGAGCATTCGTACCGAAACGAATCTTGAAATTTTTGGGTCAAGCCAATACTTTCTAGATGATAGAAATTCGGCGATCAGGCCAGTGATAGCGGTTCGGACTGTTTAGTGATACTTTGAGATTTCTGTTGAGTCTGAATGGTCTTAATGTATCGAGGAATCCTCCTCATAGATGGTATGGAAAGTCTTTCCTAAGAAGGTCGTTGATAATATCCACTTATCAACATTGGGAGTAGGGAGTGATGAGTAACCTAGGAATCCATAGAGTGTCGTCTAATCCTTGTATATGGGACTGGAAAGGGGAATGATAGTGATGGTGAGAAGGGAAATGACTGTAACAACCGCTATATGAACAATGGTGAGGGAGCCAAATAACAATGATGAGGAAATCACACAACAATGATGAAAGAGAGTATGGTGATGTAAATGTATGGTGCACAATGGGAACGTTCATGAGATGCAATGAGTTATCGGCGTACTTCCATTCAGGGGTAAATGAAGTGGTGTAGGTGCGAAATGTTCTTGCAACGTTTGAGTACGCACACATGAATGAAACATTTGGAAGTTGGGTAGAGAACTGATCTGGACAAAATTTTATTATAACTATTCTCAGTATTGCAAAATTCATTTCTGAGTCGGATATAGGTGGTCAGCCTATGTCCCACTGTCCCGGGTCGAATGTAGATGACCAGTCTACATTCCACCGAGGTTCCATGAATCTTGAAACACTCAGCTCAGTTATACTAATACCAAGTCCTTCACATATGAAAAGGTGTTCTGAAAGACTAATGCAAATGACCAAACTCGAGGTCGAATAATGAAACTACGCAAGGAAAAGGCGTAACAATGAAACGCATATGATATGTAAGCATGCTAATATAGAATACAAGTATGGTAATCAACTAGAATAAGTGAGTATAATCTATCTGATAATGAGATACAAATCTCATCAATTATGTCAGCAACCAACCACAAATGAGGCATCAGCTTGGCAGGCAGGCACGTGGCGGTCATAGGGTTAAGTTTTCGTAAAAGTAGCTATAGTTTAGGTTTTAAAATTACCCAATTCTCTATAGCCTAGGCTCTGATACCAATCTGTCACACCCCCAAAAATGGTTTGCAGCGGAAAGTAGTGTCTTTGGGGTGCAACTCAATTGGTATCACAACACAAGTGCAAAGAACGGTTTTTAACTCAATCATTTAGAATAACCATGTTTACCAAAAATGTTGATTTACATTATAAAAAGTAGTGCGGAATTAGGCCCTTAAAATATGGTTTGAAACGGTCCCTGTATAAATATCAGAGTCTTCTATGACCATGCCCTGCCCTGCCAAAGCCTCCAGTAGCGTGCCTTTGCTAAAACCTGAAAATACATGCTAAAACGTCAACACGAGGTTGGTGAGTTCATAGAGTTTAATGAAAAGCATTGAAATTGGACCATAAGTAATGTATATGAATAGTTCATCGAACTAAATTTCTGTACAACAAGTTAGAACCCAAAGTATTATGATTTGCCCTAAGTTCAAGACACCGAAAAGGTTTTTCTAGCTGTAGGAGATCACACTCCTATGAAATGTAGGCATCGTCATACCGATGTACTGCAGGTGATCAAACACACCCGTGAAATTGTAGGTATCATGTACCTAGGTATTGCAGGTGATCAAACACACCCGTGAAATGGTAGGTATCCTGTACCTAGGTATTGCAGGTGATCAAACACACCCGTGAAATGGTAGGTATCCTGTACCTAGGTATTGCAGGTGATCAAACACACCCGTGAAATGGTAGGTAAATCCATACCCTGATTGTAGGTGGTTACGCACCTTGAATGTGGGTAGTTACGTACCCTGATATGCTAGCTACCGGTTCTTAACTTAGGCAATTTGTAAACTGATAAAAGTTATGCACTTATGTCCATGAAAATGAATCAAGTCTGAAATGAGTAAACAGTGCTCCTATCGAAGGATACACTAGTAATAAAGCAACGCATAACTATTTTGAAAGCAAGTAATGAAAATACTTTGTAATTGAGCATGTATCTCCCCCAAAGAGATTATAAAACGTATAAAAGGAGGGGCTATGAAACTCACCTGGTGCGATGGCTACGATGACAAGAGTGGATACACGAAATGAGGCACGATCTCTAATCGCAACCTAATATGAATGATGGAATCTAATGTAAGCAATGAAATGATGTTACACATGCAAATACGTATGTTATCGATACCACTCGATGATTTTGGAAAATAACGTTTATCGTCGAAAAATACATTTTTGACGTCTCGTTAAGTTAAATACTACTTTTCGTGTAAATATGTTGAAACGGTACTCCACGATCCTTGTTTGGTGTTATATTGGTTAATATAATGTTTTCGTCGCCAAATAACTCTTTTTACAACTTTTGAAAATATGCCCGAACGGCCTTGTAAAACTAGCCGTGAAATATAGCTCGATAAGTGTTAGTGACAAAACTCGATGTTTTTGTAAACCTTGTAACAATATCTAAATATCGTTATATTCAACTTTTGACCAATTATGTCTCGATCAATTAGATAATCGGCTATCAACTTAGTGACTTGTAAAAATACTAGTTTTCATACTAAAAACTCCTTTAAAAAGTGAGCTGTCAAAACAATATAGTTCGTCGGATCTTCAACAATTCGTATCTCGGTCGTTACAAGCTTGTTTTAAACGTTCTTTATATCCGCGGGTTCGTATAAACATAAACTAACATATTTTCAATGTCTCGGTTCATCTAGATCACGACTAACGACTCATTTTCCCCTTTAAAGTTCGGCCAACAGCACACTATTTTCTGAAAATTATAGTTTTCGTCGCGTAACTTTAATAATTCATAACTTCTTCGTTATAATTCGGATTTTAGTGATTCTTGCGGCCACGGTTTCGTTTTTGAAAGTACTTTCTAAATATGAAGGCCAAAATGACCCATCAGTTACTGAAAATTCCAGATCTGCCGATTAAGGACAGACCCTTATCTATAATGTTTAAAATCCGTTTTTAAAGTTCTAAACTTACTCAAATCTCTTCAAATCAACTCCACAAGTTCGCAAATCCTACCATACACCTTCTTAGGGTGTCATGGGGTCCTAAACATCACCAATCATGGTGGATTTCATGAGATCATTAGGGAAAACTTATGGATCTAGTGATTTAGGAAGTTTATGTTCAAAAGTGGTATGTATAACTTTAGTATCTTGCATGGATGATCAATAGAACTTGTAAATACATGAACATATACATCAAATGAAAGGATAAAAATGATCAAAACATAACTTTGAAACTTACTTGATGATTGGATGAGATTTGATAAGAAATGAGTAGAAATCTTGAAGTTTGATCACAAATTCATAACTAGGAATGTAAAGGGAGTATGATTATGCATTGTTCTTGAAAAATTAATGGATTTTGGTGTGTTCTTGATGGTGAGCCGTGGTTATGGAGATGAGAGGGAGAGTGTTTGATCTTTATTTCACCTAAAATGATGTGTATGTATGTGTTTAAGTTAGTGGGTTTCTAAATAAATCAAGGGTAATTCATTAAATGCAATTTGGAAGTAGTGAGTTAATTGGGAAGGGTAGGGGGCGGCAACATGTGCCTAAAATGAAGAGATTGGATGGCTAATTAAAGTATTGGTCTCCATTTAATTAGAATTTGGCTAGTTTAGTGTATACACCGGGTGTTATCGGGTACCGAGTTAACTAGAAATAAATCGTGACGAGGTGAAATAAAATATGACGAAGTTGTAAAAATTATGAAATTATATTCCTGATGAGAATCGGGTGTTAAAATAATTATCGAGTTGAAAATTCGCAAACCGACGCTGTTATAGGCGTTTTCCGGAAAATATAGCAAATGGTTTTAAAACACCGGGTAAATTAATAATATAATTTTTATATCATTATATTGAATAGGAAAACATATTGGGATCACTGTCGGGAGTATCGGGTATATTATTAGTAGTAAAAACTGAGTGGTAATGTTAATTACAAATTAAGCATACGTAAATTGAAATAATGCATATCCGTGCATGACCTAGGATACTGAAGATGTTACTGATGATATGTAGACTACTTCCAGTCTATATGACGGGTCCTTAATGATGATGTATGAATACGCCGCTAAACCTCACCGGTTACGCGTATTTGAATACCCGTAAATCCAGTTTACGAAGCGATGAACGATAACCATGAATAGA
Organism: Artemisia tridentata subsp. tridentata; assembly: GCA_021014915.2. NCBI lineage: Eukaryota > Viridiplantae > Streptophyta > Magnoliopsida > Asterales > Asteraceae > Artemisia > Artemisia tridentata. Next base: position 408,067,308 of record CP139509.1, read on the forward strand.
GAATTTTCTCCGGGAATGAATAGTGTCATGTGAATAGTAAAATTTCTGAACGCTTCTCAGAATCTCAAATTGATTCCGAAAACGATGAATAGTAAAATGATGAATAGTGATCGGTGAATAGTAAATGATGAATAGTGATTTCCCGAGATGAATAGTAAATATGGAAAATATCCTGAAAATGCGGGTTGTGACAAGATCGAAGGCTAGTTTTTTTGAGATAGATAAGATTTAATTTTAATTGTTTTATTAAATTTTTCAGTCGATTTTTAATTTTGTAACAAGGAGGCTTGTAATTTTTATTTTTTAGTTTAATTGTTTTATTGTAATATTTGGGTTTAAATCAATCTAAAGTTCATCCGAAATTTACTTTGTTATTTTATTTCATTTTTAAATTTCCGAATTTAACTTTGTAATTTTGTTTTGGTTAAATGAAATTTTCATTTTTAGTTTTATAAGTTGTTCTTGAATTAAATTGTATTTAGTATTGTTATTATCTTAGTGTTACTTCAGTTAAAAAAAAAAAAAAAAAAAAAAAAAAAAAAAAAAAAAAAAAAAAAAAAAAAATCCGATAAGTTGATAAGCTGGTGAAATAGCTGTGGAAAGGTGATGTGGATTAAGCTGGATAATTGGGTTATGTTAGTGGCTTAATAGCCTGGGTAGTTTTAAAGTTCTGAGATCGCCAAAATTTCAGCAGGATAAGCTTGTGAGTACAGATTAATTTCTTTAGCTTGTTGTTTAATTCTATCAGCTTAATATGTTTTGTTATTTTACCTTTGCTTTTAATTTTTAGAATAGCTTTAGTTTAAGTATTTTAAGCATAGGAGAGATTAGAGCATCAGTTTAGAGTAAATTGCATAAGTTGATAAGCTTTTTAAGGGATTGTTTTTGGTTGAATAGCAGCTGAGCTTATTAGAATTTCATTGCGGCAATTTTGAGGTACTTTAAGTTGTTAAAAGAAGTTTGCAAAATCTGATTTGGTTTAGAGTAATATTTGTACACCTTTGCGCCACTTTTCATTTTCTCTGCTATCAAAAAAAAAAAATAGTGCAATGTCTTGTGTTTTTTTTCACTACTGATCTAGGCCAATTTTAACCCAGCAATTGAGTATTTGTGATAGGGCTTTTCGGATATTAGTAATCTTTGCTTGCTCAGCTTTCCAAAACAGTCTTCGGTTTCAAAATTGGTTAAATTTTGAGCGTTTTATGAGCGTTTGAAAAGTGCTAGTTGAAAATACTTTCTGTGTTAAAACTGTGTTCTTAAGTTTCGGATGTTGTCATTTTTGGTCCCTAATCTTTCAAATTAAGTTTAAGTCGGGACTGGTAGTTTTTAGCAATAAAATAGTTTGGTATTTGGCACATTTAGTCCCTGCTTTTTATTAAGTCTTTACCAATTCAGTTTACACACTTTTAGTCCTTTAACTTTTAAACTTTTTGTTTTCTTTAATTTTCTTTTATAAAATTAGTTTCGATACATTTTCAGTCCATTAGTTATTTTTTTTTTACTTTTGCATTTTAGTTAAATCACCTAATTAGTTTTAAATAGTTTTAATTCATAAAAAAATATTAAAAAGTAAAAAAAAATATTTTTCTTTTTCCAAAAATTTTCTTTTATCAGATTTTATATAGGAAAATTATTTTTATATTTTTAGGTTTTAAATTTCACAAGATCATTTTTATTTACGTTTTATAATTCGTCGCATAACGTTTTTAATTTCAAATTTTCGTTTTTAAAAATTCATATGCTTAGTTTAATTGTTGCATTAAATTAATTAGTTAATTTCTTTTATAATTTCATTGTTCGTAGTATAAAATCAAATCAATCACTCTTTTTCACACATTCACTACACGTATTCGACATCGTCACGACAACTCGATATTCGACCTTCGTTGGGAAACGACCCGGGGAAAACGCATACGTTGCTTTTACCCTTGGAAAATAATATACTAAAAACTACAAATCATATATGTGTTATGTGGAAGATGATAGTGAAGGTTTAGGAGGCATTTGGCTTAGTGAGCTTGGGTTAAGAATGATTAAGCCCAGTTTGGCAAGAATAGCCAAAAATATGGTTAAGTCCTTTGTGATTTATGTAAGGTATGTAAGAATTATGTTGATTGATGATATGTATATTAAGTGTGATGTGCAAGTAAGGATGAAAAGTAGTCTTACGTACTAATGTGATATGAATGATGCTTGATTAATGATTTATAATGTCGTGTTACTATCCTTTTTACTTACTAAGCATAATGCTTACAATTTAGTTGTTTAACCGTTTTGTAGGTTTGTATGATTTAAAGGATGGCTTGGATAGTAGCTCATGGTGTTAATAAGGAATTGAAGTCCTTGTTGATATTAGACGAGTAAATTATGATAGATACCAAGCTCAAGTCAAGGTTGAACCCTGAGTGTCGTTAAATGGTATGAAATGTTGTTTTGTAGTGTCAAAGTTCATATTTAAGAATGTATATAAGCTATGCTCAAGTTGTGTTTAAGTTTAGTTGAAAATGGGTCAAAAATGGGTGTTTGATAAAACACCCGTCGCTTTTTAAAGTACGTGTTCAAGGGTCATTTAGGCCACAAATGTTTATGAAAGTAGTATATATTATGTTATTGAATTCTGGAAGTTCTTATGTTGTGTCGGTATGTGAAAATCGAGTTTTGGTCATTTTAGTTAAGTATGAAAACGGGACAGCAAGTAGTGCAGAAAATTGTGTTGTCTTTGAAGGATCATATCTAATAAACCGTAAGTTCGTATGATTCGAGCCACCTATCATTTTAAAGATAATCGAGTCTAATTTCTGATGCAATTGGTTCTAGGTTCTGATTCCAAGTCTAAGTGGGTCAAATCTGCAATTTATAGCAGACTGTCAAAAAAGACAGCATGTTGCGCAAAAAATGGGTCATGTTTGAAAATTCATATAAAATCAACCGTAAATCGTTAGAGGTCGTGCCACATGTCGTTTTAAAGGTAATTGAGTCTAATTTTATTTAAAGTAGTATTAGGGGATGGTTAGTAATAGATTGTTTCCAGTTCATTAAAGAGTATTCGGAGGTCGGTCCGTTTTGGGTCATGTCATTTCCGCAAAAAGTTTTAAATTTTAGTCAAATCAGCAAACGGGCGTTTCAAAGTTTATGGAGGGTTCATTTATTTTTTACCCTTACATGACTTTTCTTTTTCATTCTTTAACCTCTTCATTCCCTTATACTCAATCATTAGCTTTTAACCTACGGACTTCTACTCTATCTAGTGGAATGTATCGGGGTAGGTCCTTCTGGCTCTGGTTGGACCATGGGATAAAACCTATAATCCTAACCGCCTTATTTCTTCACAAACATAAGTGTTGGTTTGGTGTAATATCTCAGTCGTAAAACCTTTTATGAAATCAATCAAAGTGCTATAAAAAACTTGTTTTGATAACACCTTGAGAGTTTTTGGTTTTTAAGAACTACTCCCCCTACACATGTGCTTAAAAAGTTTCAAAGAAAAATTTTGCATAGAAAGAAATGAGTAAACAGTTTTAAGTAGAGCTTTGACCACATTTTTATCACAATTTAATCACGTTTTCTCCCCATCAAAAATAACATATTTGTGATATTTTTTTATATCAACAGATTAAAAGATATGTTTTTAACTTGTAATAAACTTCATTACCAGTTATCAATCATGAGTGAGAGTACCGGCAATAGGTCCTTAGCAAGTTTTTGAAAAGCTTTTGGAGAGACAAACGGATTGAAGTTTATATTAAGTTTTGGAACATTTTGTGTTTTATACTCCTCGTTTAAAATTGATAGAAGGCTCGTTAATTGGGAGGGAGTAATCTTGAGCACAAAATAGTTTTGAAAGATTTTGAAAAAAATCTTTTTGATAAATCTTGAAAGGGTGCTTAAGATTATGATGATTTCACACCACTTGTAGGAGTAATGCACTAAAATGTACACTAGGGTCCTCTTTTTGAACTTTGAGTTATGCACTGAAATGTACACAATTCCTTTTTAAGAACGAGTCCTGAGCTGAAATACTTAGAAGTCATTATTCTTTTTGAAAAATTTAAAAGATTATTGAAAATCTAAAATATTTGAGTAAAATTTTCAAGATCAAATTTATCTTCTTTTGAAAAGGTTAAATGCACTGAAACGTACATTCTCTTTTCTTTAAAAGCGAGTTTTGATCTAATTTAATCAGAAGTCATTTTTTAAGCATGGATCTTGAACTGATGTGTCTAGAGGCCATTTGATGACATAAAATAACTACAAATTATACGCATCATTTATCCCATTTATATTGCTTCTTTTATACTATTTATATAAGAATTGGTACTTAAATATTCACTTTTGTTAATCTCATTGAATATTGGAGCAATTGATGGAAGTTAAGGAAATGAAAGTGATTTGGAGCTAAAACAAAGAAATCAAGTAAAGTCCACTGTTCTGACACCAATATGCCATATTCACCTACACCAATACGACGTATCCACTCTTACTTCACAAAGAATATCCATGACGGGAAGGACATCAATACGGCGTATCCAAAGAACTTAATACGCCATATTCAAAGGCGGTTCGTACACTTATCAGAATATTATAATCGTTTAGCCCATGCTAAAAGACCCCTATACGCCATATCCAGGCTCTCCAATAAGCCATATCGGGCATATTCTAAACATTATTTATAGAAAACCCTAAATTACGATTTGGGTACCACTTTTTACCACCAAACTCGACTTCCAGACGAATTTAGGAGCCAAGAAAGTCTTGCAAACACAGTGATTACATAGGAGAACTCTTTGTAACCTCAATACTTGAATTAATCATTCGGTTATCATATCGTATTCACTATGATTCATACTTTATTCGCTTTGATTATGTTTATGTACTTTGTTACTAAGAATATGGGCTAACACCCTTAGGTGTTAGCCATGTTTATGAAGATCATTTGCTTTTAATATGTTTTACATCGATTACTTGCTTTTCTCGTTGGATATTATTTATGTTTATCGTTAAATACTCGTTTACTTTCTTGATTGTGTTCTTATTTATTTTCTAGATCTTTTGCAATATGAATTGATTTATGTATTTTAACTATCGGTAATTATGGTTACTTGAATTAATTAATAAACCTAAGATCCGTATCAGAATAGTAGAGTGTAGGGAAAACCATCTAAAACGCCCCTAGTTAAGGAAAACCACCTGGAACGGTCCCTTAGCAAATTCCACTATTAGGACTAGTGAGCTTAATGCCACTAGGTTAGATAATTACACGATTAAGGTAAGTAAGTTAGTCAAAACTAGATAGATTATATTTGAAGGACTTTATGCGGGCTTTGTTAACTGTGACTACATTGACCTCTTGTTAGCCTCAGATTTAGGGAGAAAACACACCTAGTTTACATTCGAGAATCACCAATGGGAATAAGTTAGTAGTCATTGCACTAGTAAACATATCACTATCATTTGGTTGGATGAACTTGGCTAGCACGTTCTTCCTATTATTGAACTAGACATTATCTTTATTTTTTGCTTGGTTTAATTAGTTTATTTTCTTTAGTAGTTTAATTAGTAATCCAAACTCGTGCCAGTCTCTCAGGCTGAACCCTCATATCGCGTTAGTTTAGGTTATTTTAGTTAATTTAGTTAGTTAGAATACCTTTATGTTAGTATTTAGGCAATTCACTCCTTACGAACGACTCGTACTTACCAATCACTAGCTATAATTGATCGGGTACACTGATTGTTAGTGTTAGTCTATAGGATAGTTCGGTTTATTATAAAATTAAAACTTGGTAAAATATATAGACTATAAATAACACATCACCATTAGAAATTTTAGAAGTGACATGTTTTAGAAAACATTATTTGAAAAATCAGAACTCTCGCTTAAGCATATATACTTCTCTGTATCATTGTTGAATGACATTTCTAGAAACGTAAATACTATCGATTATATGAGAGACATGTCGTGAGAAGAATATTTTTGGGTTTTATATTTTATAATGTTTTCCAATTTTTGAGATTTTATATATATTCCTTTTACTAAATTTATAACATTAAATGAACAAAAATTTTAGAAATACAAGATTCAAATTGCCATATGTACATATGAGTTGATATTAATAATTTCCAAACTTTGTAATGTTTATCATTGTTTTATATAAAAACAAAGTTATTTAAAGAAATAGATATGTTAATTTGAAGTTATAAACTTGTGCCATAAAAAACACTTTTTTACTAGACGATTGATACCACAAAACGTTTATATTTAACATTTAGGGTAAATTGCAAATTTCGTCTCTAACGTTTCCCAAAATTACAAATGATACACCCAAAAACAATTGCAAATTTACCACCGAAGCTGACGTGGCGTTCATTTTATGCTACCGAGAGCTAACGATTCTTAGTACTCCCGTTAAGTGCACTCAACCGATTAAGGACCTGAGGGTATTATCGTCATTACATGTTTACCGCCAATTAACTCGCCTAGCAAAATTCAGTTCCCAACGCTAGATTTTCTTTCAAGGACTAAATTTGAAAACTACAACTTAACTTTCAAAAAAACTCATCGAATAAACATTTAAAGCCGCATTAAGTCGCAAACCAACCCCATTTACCTCTAATTTCCCCCAAAACACACATAACCCAACCCTAATTTCCATTCGGTACACATAACCTAAACGATCCCAATCACTAAAAAAGGCAAAAAATGATAACGGAAAATTTGTGTACTAGGGTTGATCATATGTCAGAAGAGAAGTGGTCAAAAGTTTTATCGAACCTACCACTCTTTGATGAAGTTCTTAATACATTTGGTGATGAAATTATTGCTGAATATGGTTCTTATAAGAACACAAGCAAGGAGATGAGAGATGTTATTCTGAAATGGCTGAGGAAAAAAAATACTACTACGAAGAGATGTTATTCGGGAATGAGGGGAAGCAAGAGCCTGCGGATGTTGGTATGTTAATGTTTTTTAGTTCATATATGTGTCATTATTGATAGGTTTAGGATAAACCGAGTATTATTGTCCCTTCCTATGTAAAGTGGATACCAATGTTAATCCAAACACTCCTTCTACACAGTGAACTTAAATGCCAAGTATGCAGAGTGTTTATAGAGCTACAAGCCCTCACAAGTTGAAAGTCCTGCACAACAGTAGCTTAATATGTTGTACTAAAATGTTGCTTTACTAGTTTTATCAGTTGTATTAGCTGTATAAGTTAAATTAGTTTCTATGATAGAGTTGATGGAATGGTATGAACTGATGGCCTTGTATCTTGAATTGATGAAGGACATTAGATTATCATTCTACCAATCTAGGGGTCCAGGGAAAACTAGTTTGGAATTCCTTTATAATCTCAGTGTTTAGTAGTCATTGCTAGTCTTTTTCTTGTGAGGATGATGCTGCAAGCAAGGACTGGTAATGTGGTAGTTGTTTAGGAAATGTAGTCAAGGTGGATGTATCCTTAGGATCTTTCTATCACTTGAGTGAAGCCTTCTAAATTCTGTTATGCATATATGTTTGACTAGTTCTTTTATAAATACTTCATCATGATATGGAAGACTGTTTGTATATGCACCATTATTATGCATATACTAGTGTGTCCCTCTATTGATTTCATTTTGTCTATCTTTATGGATGACAAGGGAAAGAGTATATAGAGTGTTGATGATCTGGATAGCAAGTTAACAAAACTTGATGAGTAGGATATGAAGATAACAAATCTTGAAGATTTCTTTAACCGCACAATAAAGGAAAAGAATGAAATGGCATGGAATGGTGGTGGTTCTAGCAAAGTGGGATGTACCAGCAACAGCAAAAGGAGGCAGTGTTAATGTTGGTTATAGCATAGTTGTATCAATTGTGGTTCTTGCATATTTGGATGCCAAAAACAATATTTTTAATTAATTTGTATGTTTTTTGGTTGTAAGAACATGGTTATGGCATCAATGAATGCTAAAAACAATATTTGAACTTAACTTGTACGTATTTAGGAGTGATGTAAGCAGTTTATGGTGTAGGATGTCCAGTAGTGGTGAATTCAATGTTCGATGGTTGAGTTGAAGTAGGAGTAGTGGGAATTGGAAATATAGGTAAGGTATTAGGATATGGGTAAGGTAGTAAGATACGTAGTGTTTGATGATGTGGTGGCGAAGTAGGATATGCACATGTCTACTGATGTGCATTTGCAGCATCTCTTGCAGACTGTTTAGATAAGTTTCAAGATGAATAAATAGTTTATCAAAACATCAATTGACTTTTGATAGTCAAACTCAGCAAACATGTTACCAATACTATGGTACAAAGACAGCTAACAAAGCACGATAAAAAAAACATACACAAACATAATGCTTAAACCACATTTACCATACATTAAAAATAACCAAAGTTACATCAAGGTTTGACCCTGTTTCATCCAAATGCTTGATAATCTACTACCATTCAAATACATTACCAAAATACAGTACCTAATATTACATAGATACATTAACTAATATCAACTTCCACAAAACAAATCTTGATGAACTGTAACATCCTTTGTTGGTGCATCATTTGGGTTTCTTAACTGCCTTTGCAAGTCTTCCACCTGTTCCAACCTTCCCTTTTTTCCTTTGTTTGTTTCCTCTGCAACCTTCCTTATTCCAAATGTCTTATTAAGTATAGCAGACCAAGTATGGTTTGCTGCAAGGCCAAGTATGCATCTTGGACCTGGAACTTCTTTTTTGAAACAACCTTTGTATAGCTGGAAGATGATTCAGCTTGAACTTTTTTAGCAGAAACAACCTTTTTAGAGCTGGAAGATGATTCAACTTGAAATTTTTACCAGAAAGAAATAATTGGCGCTTGAGAAATAATTGGTCATCATCACTGCTTGTATCCTCAAGGCTAGTATGTTTTTCAGTGGTGGTATCATCAGTCCTGCTTGAGAAATACCATAAACACATGTTGCTGGGACGTTTAACAGATATGAGTTCCTTACTACTGCTTGATAATACAAGGTCAATGCTTGAATCAGAGTCAATGATTATGATTTATGTAAACATATCCAAAAAGATGGGGCTTGAAGTAACTAATATGCTATTAGAGTAACATAGCTATTATTAAGGGTCTAAAAGCTCAACATAGCTAATACTAACATGGTTGCAATATTAACAGTTCTTTGATACTTATATGCTATGTATTTACTTCTACACCAAAGCATTCAAATGATTACACAAAGTTTATAAAAATTAAGAGTAAAGAATATATGATTCGACAAATGATTACACAATGTTGATTCGACAAATATGTTCATAGTACTCCTATTGTTGGTACTAATGAAGATGGAATTGAGTCTGATGTCATTGGTATGGTCCCAACAGTTGTTACCAATGAGATCCCTTCGACCTATGCCTCTAAATACATTCCTATATCTCCTACTAAGGCTAAGTTTAGGAAAATTGAAGAGAAGATACCCACGGATGCGGATTCTGATGTAGGTCTTCCTATTGAGTCGATCCATGAGGTGAATGAAAGATTGAAGAACTTGTTGTATGGGTATTTTATTGGTAAACATCTTCCATTTCCCATTGTTGAATGGTTCGTGCGAAACAATTGGAAAAAGTACGGTATTGAGAAAGTAACAATGAATGTGAAAGGTTTCTTCTTCTTCAAGTTCTCATCAATACAAGGCAGTAAGTCTGTTCTCGAGGGTGGACCTTGGATGATTTGTGGTATCCCTATTTTCCTTAATAAGTGGTCTCCCGAGGTAAGTCTCTTTAAGGAAGATTTATCGTGTGTTCCAGTTTGGGTGAAGTTTCACAATGTTCCTTTCGTTGCTTATACACCGGATGTTCTAAGTTAGATTGCTTCTAATATCGGTACCCTATGTTGCTGGATTCTTATACGAATACCATGTGTTTGGAGCAGCTATGCGAGAGCTTTGATAGAAATTAATGCATCTACTGAATTTCAAAACAATTTAGTTTTGGTTGTTCCAAAGCTTGACAGAAAGTGGGTATACGAAAGAAAACATTTGTATTGAATACGAGTGGGAACCACCTTGATGTAGTACTTGTTTGTTATATGGTCATTCGATTGATGATTATCCCAAAGCCGCCCCGAAACGTGTGGTCAATAAGATGGGTAAGAATAAGGATGTTAATTCGGGTGTATCCAAGAAGCTTTCTAATGATGGATTTACTGTTGTGATGCGTAAAGGAGGTAATACTAACAAGTTCAATGTTATTCAAATGAATAAATTTGAGTATCGACCGGTTGCTCCCAAGAATACCAAGGCTTCTCCTTCCAAGGACCATACAAAGGAGGCGTCTATGACTAAACTACCAAGTAAGAATGCTAAATAGGTGAACACGTCTGTTGGGAATTAAAGCTTCTTGAGTTGTTGCTGCTCATATTGTTAAGACTGCTCTAAGGAATTACAACTGCTCAGGTGTTTAAAAGGAAAATACTCTAAGTGTTTTACTACTGCTGGCGAAAGACTTAAGACTGCTTGTGTAGATTACTACTGCTGGTAATGCTGCTGAATTTCAAAGAAATACACCAAGTATGTTAGTGTTGCTGGAACAAAGTTAGTGCTGCTAGTACTAACTTACTACTGCTGAAGAGTTAAAGTTGACAGAACTATTATTACTACTGCTAGAGTATTTAGTTAATACTGCTTAAGAGATATACTTGTATAGTCGGTTAGATAATTATAGAAAAGATTCATTAAAGATTTATCATGTATAGAAAGTTATTGTAAGCCGACTAGGACTCCTTAGTCTATAAAAGGAGGTCCTAGGGCATTGAGATAGATACGTGTTTTCTTATAGCTTCAAGGTTGTAAACCCTAATACTAGGAGAGAATTCGTATTATTCATCGATAATATTGAAGTGTTTTGTTTGTTAAATAATTGTGTTCATTACTGTTACATTCATACAAGATTCTTCTTTTAATATCAGGTACTAGATTCCGCATAGTAATTGATAAAACTCAAGCACAGTTTCTATACCTTAGTTGTACTAGATATCTAGTATAGCTAAACCTTTACAAGCTAAGGGATTCGATCAAGTGCATAACTGGGATCAACAACGTCTAATGCCTTTGGTGTTCTTAGTGATTTGGATGAAGGTTTTACTACTATTGTAGAACCTAGTGCTACCACTCCTTTACACAATGTGATTGCGGCTACTACTGTTGATGAAGGTCCTGTGGATATCTTTGAAAGTATCCCAAGTTCATTTGATGCCCCTCCTCCTTATAATCTGAATAGCACACCTGACATGGTGAAAGATGGTAAAAAGGTAGGTAACATGTTTTCTAAGGTTGGGGATTTGGTTGTTTCGGATAGTAAGGATAGTGATGATGATGAAATTCTTGATGATCACAATGATACTACTAGTTTTATGCCTTTTGATGGCTTTAAAAGTGGTGTGGAGTGCACATGAAAAGCTTATTAGAGCAGTGGAGGGAGGACACATATGACCACAACCCCTATGACGATGATGAGTTTGTTGATTGTGGCCTGACTGAAGCACAACTGAAGTTTGCTAATGCTTATGAAATTAGTTTTCGTGGTCAGATTGGATAGGTTGTTTCTTTCTTTTATTTTTTGCATAAGTATGACATGTCATATCCTATGCTAGTTTAGGTATTAAGCACTGTAGGCGCTTTTGATTTGCTCTTTTTGGGCTGAGATGTGGGACTCACCCACATCCATTTGTACTTAACTATTGTTTTGGAGTAATAATATTTTATTGGGGGTAACCATTTTACCCCAAAAAATATTACACAATGTTTATAAAAATTTAGTATTTATAAGCAACTAACCATTCTTCACCACGGTGATTTAGAGAAAACGTGTTTTTGGTTTTTGTGATGCCGGGCTGTGGGTGGATATAAAGAAATGGCGGATTTGTTCTTAAGTGTGTGTGTATGTGGGGGAGTATTTGTGAAGTTAAGTTGTAGATTGCAAATTTAGCCATTAAAAAAAGTCTTGCATTGGGAACCAAAGTTTGACAGATGAGTTAATTATTGGGAACAATGAAATGATGATTATACCCTTCGAGTGAGTCCACTTAACGGGAGTACTAACGATCGTTATCTCTCGGTGGCATAAAATGAACGCCACATCAACGTCGATGTCAAATTTGCAATTCTTTTTTTCGGTGTATTATTTGCAATTTTGAGAAACATTAGGGACGAAGTTTGCAATTTACCCTAACACTTATTATGTTTTAAAACCAATTAGTACTTGAAATGGTAATACTCCGTACTAAAAGTCAGTTGTAACAAAATTTCCATTTATGACAAAAAGCTTAATAAATCTATTAACGAAAAATTCAAGTTACACGTTACCTTTAAAATCTATTGAACGGTATGTATTTTGAACGTATAGAATGAAAACTTTGTACTAAATGTATGGAAAATTACAAGTTGCATTAATTGACGTAGGACCTTAGATCTAACCTTATTACACAATATATAAAGCTCGGATTGGTGACAAGAGTATGTATGTGAGGTGTATAACTAGAGAGAGAAAGTAGAAAGATGAAGAGAGAACTTTTATTAGAACACACACACTTACGCACTCAAGCACACCCTTACAAATGAGGTAAGGGTGCCTTTTATACTTAGGTTCATATGTCTCATGGGCTTTGCCATGGGACTTGGATGGGCTTGGATTGGATTGGATTTTACATAAATGACTTAACATATAGTACTAACCTATTAGATTAGTCCAATACATGAGCTCATTAACTATTCTATTATATATTCTACGACACATTACAAAGTTATAAATAAGAGAATGACCATCTCTTCTTTTTACATTTCTTTGATGCTAGCAATCTCCCCCTAAGGGGTGGTCATTCGAATGATGCTCCACGTGATTAGGTCTTTCGTCTTCTGGGTCTTGAACTTTGTGTGTCGTCATAGAATAGTCTTGATTCTTTGTTCCTTCATGCTTTATGATCTTTGAAGTAACGTCTTTTGATCTTTCTTGCCTTTGATCAACATCTTCACATGTTTGCAATGTCGTCTTTTCCAACATACTCATACTTCTGAAAGGGATTATCATCAGTACCTGCATAAAATGTCATCTTTTCCAACATACTCTTTCTTGCCTTTGATATCTGAAATGATGGTGTACGGTCTTTCTCCAAGGGATTATCATTAGTACCTGCATAAAATGTTAGTTGAAATCACCAATCGATCATCGTGGACTTTTCTTAGAGATTGGACCACTACGATTGTTATACTGATGAATGTCTTGATTCCATTCACCTTGGTCAGGCACATCATCCGTCCGAATCCGGTTAGGGACAGTTATCATTACATAGGATAGATCCAAGTAACAACCCACGTCTTAAGGATTTAATTCATGAAAGGAATCTCCTTGGCGGGATTTCCAGCACTTACAGGTTTAGATTTCGAGAGAATTAACAGCATAGTGTGAAAACCCTCTCTAATCCTTACAAAGGTTGTTCCTGTATCGAATACTCTCAAGAAGGCTTACAACAGATATACTGAAGTATACCCATAATTCAAGTGAGCCGCTGAAGTATACCGAAGTATCACTCCACGACTGTAGACCATTTGAAACAAATAACCACCATCATGATGTATGTAGCAAGATCCGAAGATCTCATAAAGACTCTTGTACAACTTGTGTCCTTTTTGGAGAACACAATTCTATGCTATTGGAAGTGTATCCTAAGAGATCTTTTGATGAATCTCATGGCTCTAAAATTGATTAGTGCATTTCGATTTTAGTCGTCAGAGGCATGGAGCAGACGGCCTTCTTTTTCAATATCAACACATCTCAGAGTGAGAGGTCGATAGATTATGCAAGGTTCTCCGTGAGAAATGAAACAAATATCTTTTAAAAGATACCTTAGTGGCTAGGAGGGGTTGTACAGCGCGTCATTGGGTCCATGGCGTCTTGTCTTCAATACCGGTATCATCTTTGTGATAATCGATAGCAGATGTATTGACCCGGTTTCTGTTCCTAAGTTTATTGGAGGGCTATTTCTTTTCACTCCTTTTCACAAACTTTTCTTTTTAATTCTTCAACCCCTTCTTTCTCATTTCATCACTTTACTCCTTTTTCAATCATACCTAAGGACTTCTAATTCTAATCTATTGGATTTATCCTTGGGTAGATCCCTCCGGCTCTGGCGGATCATAGGACATAAACCTAATCATAATCACCTTATCACTCCATAATTATCCTAGGTTCATTGATTACTTGCCATAAAACCTTTTTTTTTTTTTTTTTTTTTTTTTTTTTTGTGAAAATCTCTCAAAGTGTTTATGGATATAAAACACATTTTGTTAACACTTCAAGAGTTTTGCATTTTTTGAAATACTCCCCCTTCACATGTGCTTATGTGATTTTAAGATAAATTTGCACATGTTGGGTAGAGTTCGCACTTTTGAATTGATCGATTTTCAGTGAACATGACCGATTCGAGACACGCTTACATCACTAGTTAGACTAGCTTGAAATTATTACCCGTCTTGGTCAAGTTCAAAGAAAGTCTCTCGAGATGGTACATTCTACTTAGACAATTCTTTTCGATTACTGATATTTAAGCTTCGTCAATTCGTTGGTTGTTTCTGAGTCGAGCTCTTTTGAGATTCATCTACAATCTTTAAACATTTTGATCACATTTTAATCATGTCTTCTCCACCTCAAAAATAGCATATTCGTGATATTTTTTATATCAACTGATTAATGGAAAAACTTTTGGAGAGATAGACGAATTTGTTTTGCATGAAATTGGAACATTTTTTGTTTTTAAACTCCCCCTTAATGAAAAGCATATTTCATACAGGAATGTTAAAATCAATTAAGGGTTTGGAGGGAGTTATCTTGAGCACTAATGTGAAAGATTTTGAAAAATCTTTTGAAAAATCTTGAATAGGTGCTCAAGAATTATGTTTGAGAACCGAGTTTATGTTTGAAATCTTTTCGTTTGTTTATACTCGAACTTTTAAAAATGATTTCATCTTTTGAACGTACGAGTCCTGATTTGAAATAATCAGAAGTCATTATTAAAGTCCGGGTTTCGTACTGAAGTATACGAAAGCCATATTTTTTAGAAAATTTGAGAAACGACATGTTTTAGAAAACATTATAGTGAACTCTCGCTCAAGCATCTGTACATGTCCGTATCATTGTTGAATGACATTTCTAGATACGTACAGAATATCGATTATACGAGAGACATGTCGTGAGAAGAATATTTTTTCATTTTTCGATTTAATATTGTTTTTGTATTTTTGAAAATTTTCTATTGTTTTTGGATTTTTTAAAATTTTCTATTTTTGTATTTTGATTTTGTTGGTTTTACAACTTTTGTATTTTGTTTTTCAAAAAATATTTACAGCGAAGCTTTTTGATAGATATTCTCAAGAAGATTCAAGAAGACGTTCTAGCTCCTCAGGAGTTGGGCTTCTCATGCCAATTCGTCGAACTAAATCGTCAAACCTTTCTTTTGGAAGGGCTTTAATAAATAGATCGGCGAGTTGCTAATCTGTCTTCACGAAAAATAATTCAACAGTACCTTCTTCTACATGCTCTTTTATGAAGTGATAACGGACTCTAATATGCTTGGTCTTCGAGTGTTGAACTGGATTGCACGAGATGGCTATGGCACTTTTCGAGTCACGATACAAAGGTATTTTATCGAAAGTAAAGCCATAATCAGTGAGTTGTGTCCTTATCCATAGAACTCGGGCACAACACGCAGATAGAGACACATACTCGGCTTCTGCGGTTGATAATGCAGTACAGTCTTGTTTCCTTGATGACCAGCCTACTAGCTTTTCACCCAAAAATTGGGCTCCTCCTGATGTACTATTTGCTGTAACTTGGCACCCTGCGTGATCCGCTTCTGAAAATGCTATTAGTTTAAACTCGGAATCATTCGAATAACAAAGTCCCATGTTAATGGTTCTTCGTAGGTACCGAAAGATCCGTTTAACCTCTTGGAGGTGAAGTTCGGCAGGCCTTGCCTGAAACCGTGCTAATAAGCAAACAGCAAAATGAATATCGGGTCGGCTAGCAATAAGGTACATGAGAGAACCAATCATGCTCCGATATTTCTTTGGATCGATGGGTTTCCCAAATAAATCAGCACTGATTTTTGGTAAAGTGACCATTGGTGTACCAACAGAGTCACAATTTTCCATACCATGTTTTTTCAAAATCTCAATTGTATATTTATTTTGATTAATAAAAATACCACGAGGGAATTGATGTATTTGTAAACCAAGAAAGAATTTTAGTTCCCCCATCAAGGACATTTCAAATTTGCTTTTCATGAGGTTTTCAAAATGTTTTGAATGATTCGGATTAGTGGACCCAAAGATAATGTCGTCCACATAAATCTGAACAATCAAAATGTCATCTTTGTATTTCCTTGTAAACAAGGTTTAATCAACAGTTCCTTTGGTGAAATTGTTTTTCATCAGGAAAGATGACAGTTCATCATACCACGCTCTTGGAGCTTGTTTTAAACCATAAATGGCTTTCTTAAGCTTGTAGACGTAGTATGGATGTTCCTTTTCAATGAATCCTTCTGGCTGACTCACATAAACTTCTTCTTTTAGAGTTCCTTTCAAGAACGCAGTCTTGATGTCCATCTGATATACTGTGATGTTTTTGTGAGCTGCATAGGCTAAGAAAATCCTGACTGCTTCAAGTCTTGCTACTGGCACGAATTATTCTTTGAAATCTATCCTTTCTTCCTGTCTGAATCCTTTAGCCACGAGACGAGCTTTGTTGCGAATTACAGTCATTTCTTCATCCTTTTTTTCTTCAATAACCATTTGAGATCAATAACAAGTTTGTCAAGTGGTCATGGAACAAGTTCCCAACTGTCATGTAACTGGTATTGAAGAAGTTCCTCCTGCATCGCTTCTATCTATGTGTTTTCTGCCATCGCTTCCCTAATGTTCTTTGGTTCTTTGAAGCTTATAGAGCAAATGTAAATGCACATTTCGGGGTCTGTGGCAAGTTGTCTTCTCGTCTGAACTGGCCTTGAAGGTTCACCAATAACTTGTTCAATTGGATGATCTTTAGTCCATTGGAGTGTAGAAGGGTACCTTGGGTTTAACGTATGTATGTTGGATGGTTCCTGTAACCTTGAAGATGATTCAGCAGCGTCCGTAGCAAACAGGTTTTCTAATACTTCTTTTTCTAACACATCATCGTTTTGGTTCTATGTTGTTTCTTCTTGAGATGATGTGTTATGATTTTGCTCATCAACTCTTAGTAGAACAATTTCAAGAATTAGAGTTTCTGGAGTAGATGTAGATGAGGTTGAGGGAGCTGGTGCGTCAGTTTCGATTGTAGTAGATGCATCTTGTGGTTGATGGTTTTGAGCGGGTGCAGCGAAATGTTGTTGTGATGCATTTGTCGAAGTTCCACCATAGTATTCATCAAACATTAACTCAAAGATAATTTTCAATTCTTGTTCTGAAGGTTTGTCAGTGGTTTTTGATTGAGCTCCTTGAGGTACGAGTCCTGAACTAATGTGTCCAGAAGTCTGCGGGTTTGGTGCGGGTCCTAATCTGTTTTGATTAGAAGCCATTGGATTAAGTGCGGGTTCTGTAGCGAGTCTCTCAGAAGCCATTTGTGAAATCTCGTCAAACTTCACATTCATCGTCTCCATTATCCTTTTTGTTCTTCTATTATACACTCGGAATGCCCTCGAGTTTTCTGAGTATCCAATGAAGATTCCAATATCACCCTTAGCTTTCAGCTTCTCTAGATCTTCTCTGTCGTTCGTTGGATAGCACAAAGCGCCAAACACTAGAAGCTAAGAGATATCGGGCTTTCTGTTGTTCACTAGTTCATATGGGGTTTTATTGAATCTTGGGTGGATTAGGGAACGGTTCTGGGTGAAACAAGCAGTGGCAACAGCATCAGCCCATAAGAATAATGGTGCACCAGAATAAGTTAGCATTGTGCGAGCAGCTTCTACAAGAGTTCGATTTCTTCTTTCAACTACCCCATTCTGCTGTAGAGTTCTGACAACTGAAGTCTGATGAGTGATTCCAGTATCTTCAAAGTAAGTTCTTAACTCCTGATTTATGAATTTTATGTCGTTGTCTGTTCTTACAATCCTTACTGGAGCTTGAAGTAGAACTTGAATACGCTTCAGAAAGGTGATGATGATGCCTGGTGCTTCGTCTTTTGATCACAGAAACTTTACCCATGTATATTTTGAATAATCATCGACGATAATAAGAATATACCTCTTCCCGTTTATGCTTTCAACTCTCATTGGGCCACATAAGTCCATGTGCAACATATGTAACCGTGCTTCCGGACTAGGTATGGTTTTGGGTTTATATGATGCCCTTTTGCTTTTTCCTTGTTCGTATGATGGGCATAAGTGATCCTTGGTGTACTTGAACTTAGGGAGTCTGTTGACGATGTTGTATTTGGTTAATTTGTTTATGGTGTCAAAATTGAGATGGGATAATCTTCTATGCCTGCCACAGCCAGGACTTTGTTCTGCATGCTCTTGTCATAAGACAAATTGGTGATGAAGAGGCCATTTGGTTGAGGTCGATAGCATACAGGTTGGTGCCACGATTCCCAGTTAAGAGATTATCGCCAACCAAATTTCTAACAAAGCACGTGTTTCTCCTAAATGCAACCTCTAAATCTACATCACAAAACTGCCCAACTGAAAACAAGTTGTGTCCCAACCCTTCGACGTAGTAAACTCGAGTGATCAAATAATTCCCAAACTGAAGATCTCCATAACCCAGAATAGCTGCTACATGATCATTTCTAAAGCGTACAGTTCCCATGAATTTCCAAACGAAATTGATCAGCAGCTTTAGATTCCCGGTCATGTGTTTAGAGCAACCCGAGTCGACGATCCAAAGACATATTTTGATAACCTGCGAAGAACAGAAGAGTTTGTATTCAGAAACCGTTTTGAATTTGGTTCCATGGGGTTAGGAGTAAAATCCGTATCACACTCATAGAAAGTTTCTACTGGTTTAATTTGAACAGCTTTCAATTTGCCATTCTGGAGTATGAACTGCTTACCCGTTGGTTTCCATACACAATACTTAAGATAGTTCCTTGGCATTTGACTACTAGTGGTTGACCTAAAGCGTGCAACTAATCTTTCTGTAGATCAAGATCTAGCACTAGTTCCTTTTGGAATGTTCTTCTGTTCAGGCGTAACAGTCATAGTTTTAGAAACATAATCATCACAAACATCATTAGATAAACATTTCTTGCACATTAAACAAACAGAGTCATTACATGCATTAGAAACAGTACTTTTGACATTACATTCAGATGAAATATGTCTCTTATTACAAAGCGATAAATTCCTAGGGTGTTCTTCTACTTCTTCAACTTTATTCTTGCAACAACTCTTAGAGATGCAATAATGGGACTAATCCTATAAAGGCCAGGTGCTATCACTTTTGGTGTTTCGACAACCGCTTTTCCTTTATCAACAATCTTTTCTTTTTCATTTTGCTTGGGCAAGGGTGTTGGAGTGACTGGTTTTGTCAAATCATTTTTCACATCGACTTTTGGAACAGATTGAGAAATCGACATTTTTGGTTTAACAATCGGTTTTGAAGTATTTGGTTTGTCCGAAGTCGATGGTTTTGGAAACTTGGTGTCCACACCCTTCCCTTTTTGACTTTCCAACTGTGCCCTCAAAAGATCATTTTGCTCTTTCATGTTCATGAAGGCACGCTCATACGACAGTTTGTCATACTTGCATTCCTCGATTTTTCGATCAAGTTTTTTAAAATATGACACATTTTCTTTTTCAAGTTTTACAAGAGCATTTTCATATTTTGAAATAATTGCAGATGTCTCAGCTCGCAGTCTTTCATCGTCTTCAACAGAATATGTTTGTAAAATAATGGAAATAATATCAGTGGACAAAACTGCTTCTAAGAGAGAATCATTTAAATTTTCCAAAACATTGATTTGCTCAATAGATTCAGTAGCCTTCTTTATCAGGGATTTGTAGTCCTTGATAAAGTCAATTGTTTCAGTTAAAAATGTTTTTTCAAAATGAATTACTCGAGCATTAATGTTGTTAATTTGAGGAGCAAATTCACTTTCAAGAATCTTTTTCAGCTGTAAATGAACCGTTGAATTCCAGTTGTTCTCAGTTAGTCTCATTTTAGATTCTAAAGTCGTTTGAAGTTGCCCAATTCTGGTTTTAATATCATCAAGAAATCCTCTGGCAGCACTTGTGTTAAAAGTGTTGTTTGAAGACATCTGTTCCATTTTTGACAGAGATTTGGAAGCAACTAATGGTTTAGAAACTAGTTTTGAGAAGCCTCGGTTTTTGGAAAACTCAGATGTTTGTTTTTGTGGAACAAAAGTAATTCCAGAAAGTTTATTCAGTTTGTTGTAATCAATGGATTTCTGGTCTGGATTCTTTTGTTTCATTTTGGTTTGACTCTCTTCAGCAAGTTCTATTATTTCCACATAATCACGAACAATAGGAGGATCATTTTTGGTTTAAATAACATTTTCATTGTACAAAACATTCTGTTCTTTCTGAGCTTTCTTAAGATTACAAGGAGTTTTGTTACATAGAGCCATTTTTTGTTTCGTATGGTAAATCGGATCAGTTTGATTAGTAATCATATGAATTGTTTGACTCGAATGACCTGTTTTAACCAATAAGGCTTCTAGTTTTGCGATCATATGTTCTGACTCTATGATTTCATCCAAAAGTTTATCTTCTTTCTTTTTAAAGTTCTTTTTTAACTCATCCCGTTCTTTTTCAAGTTTGGTATAAGTTGATTTTTGTTTTGAAAGTTGGTTTGTTAAATCAGAAATTTCTTATTTTAAAGAGTTGATGGTTTTCGTTGAACTAATTTGAAGATTATCAAATTTGTTTTGCAATTCCCTATCTTTAACAAGTAACTTCTTATAACCAATTTCAAATTCTTACTCGCGTTTAGTGTCAATTTGAAAACTTTTTTTCATTTTCCTTGTATCTCTCAAGCTCAACGGTCAATTTCTCATTGGCGGCCTTAACATCGCGATTGACCTTTTTCACTTTCTCAATTTCAATATTACAATTGTTCAATAATGATTCAAATAAAGCACGTGTTTTCTCATCATTCTCAGCATGCTGTGAAACTGAGCCTCCACTATGATTCATATCTGGAGTTGCTGAAGGAATATTGCTACTACTCGGCGTATCCAGGTATGTATCATAAGTGGGTGCTGGAGTCTCAGAATGTTGTTGCTCATGAGGAGACATATCAAATATATCATTATTGTGGCATGTATTGAATAATGGTACCTCAGATACTGCATTGGTGTCATAAACAGGAGGTGTGTCAGAATCCGTGTCGTACTTAGCCTCCTGAAGATTTGCCATGAAGATATAGTTCGCATCATTGTCCTCTCGTTCTTTCATGTCATCCATAAGAGCCATAAAATCATTTTCCTCTGCATTCAACTGAAACCCTGCTTGTTCCTTTTGTGCCAACAGCACTGCTTTCTGCAAGTACACTGGATCTTTCTTCTTCGGCTTAGTAGGACAGTTCCTTGAAATATGACCTACACCTTGACAGTTGAAGCACTTCATCGGATTACCCTGATTCACATTTCCATAATTCCCAACAACTGGAGCTGCCACATTCCCAATCTGATTACCCACTGTCTGATACCCAACATTCTGACCCCTCTGAATCCCTGCATACTGACCCAACTGATTCCCTACATATTGTCCTGCATTCTGCATATTTCTAATTACCCATGTGAAATCCAGTAGCATATCCCTGCTGATTCCCAATAACTCCAACCAATGGTCCTCCTTGACCCATATTGAAACTCGGCTGAGCAATCTGCTTATTGCGAGTGTTCGATGAAATCCTTTGTTTGTTGTTTGTTGGTGTAGAATAACGTCCTTGGAATGCCTTTGTCAGATAATCAAATGCTTGTGTCAAAGCAGCAGTAATTTCATCATTGTCAGTGAACTCTAGTTCTTGAAATTGTGGATATTGTTATTGTTGTGGGTAGAGTTGTTGTTGGTAGACAGGTGTTGGTTGTGGAATGTATGGTGGTTGCATGTAGTTGTGAGTGGAAGATGGTGATGGTTGATGTGATGTGTTCACTGAAAAAGGTGTTGGTGTGTTAGCAATTAATGTGAGAGGGTCATGCTTTTTAGCAAGTAATTCGGCCCTGACTTCATTTGCCTCAGCTTGATTCTGCTTTAAGAAGTCGTATAGCTGATCGTAGTTAACTTCATGCAAGTTCTTTGTCTGATAAACAATGATGACGTATCTTCCCCATTCTGGTTGTAACTCATTCAGAAACTTGGTATTGTTAGCTATGTTCTTCTGTGTAAGGTTGTGTCTGGATAAGTCATTCATGATCTTACAGAACCTGTGATAGTACGATTCTATTGATTCACCGGGAATGGAAGTGAACTTGTGTAGTTCCTTGAGCAATTGTGTTTCCATTTCCTGCTTCCCAATGTATGTCCCGTACATTAACCGTTTGACTCCTTCCCAGACTGCATGAGCACTTCCTTCACTATCCTCAGTTGCATAAGTCATTTCAGGTAGACCAAGAACAATGAGATGAAATGCCTGCTCATCAGCTGCAATTTGTTTTCTGTCTTCCTCAGTGTACTCAGCCTCAGTCTGATCTTTGTAGAATGGTTGTACAGGGAAGGTTCCATTAGGATCTCTAGGGTCTAGGACTTGTCGTGGTTTAAAGGGTCCTTCCAAAACGGAATTGATAAGAAGCTTTCAGTTTGGTTTGCTCTTAAGATAGCGCATCATACGACTAGCCCACTATGAGTATCCTCCCTTTGACAGCATGGGAGGTCGGTTTTCTGCACCGGCTGTGTGAATATCTTGCTGAGTTGCCATTGATGAAGTGATGTTTGATAAAGTTGATCTTAGATCGGTTCAACGAAGTAGGAGTTGAGTTTCAGTCAAGATTCACCTAGTTCGAAACTTTTCAAGCTATTTCGAAACTTCTGTCCTATTTCGAAACTTTGCGATTTAGAAACTTTGCGATTTCGAAACTTTCAGGTTATTTCGAAACTTTGCGATTTCGAAACTTTCTGAGTGATTTCGAAACTTTTTCCAACTTTCTAATTCGTACGAATTGAAAGTTTTTCCACAAGTCGAAGTGTTTTTCTCACTTATACAAGAAAGAAGAACACTGAGTAATCCACAAATCCTGAAGAAACTGTCTGAAGAGTGATTTAGAAACTTTAGTGTTTAGGATTTCGAAACTTTAGGATTTAAGGGGTATTTCGAAACTTTAGGGTTTTAGCTATTTCGAAACTTTTCCAGAATTTCCAAAACACTAAAAATTCAACTAAGGATTGTTTCTTACCACAATTTTCTTGTACAACTAAGCTTAAAAACACTAAAACTTGAAGAAAGTTGCAAACTTTAACACTTTAAAGATCAAATACGCTATTTAGAAACTTTGCAAGAACACAAAAGTACGATTCTTTAAAACTCAAATTTTTCAAAAAGGTTGAAACTTTCTTGTTACAAAAGGTTTAAAAAAAAAAAAAAAAAAAAGGTAAGTGACTTTATGAAAAATACGTGTAGAAAGGTATTAAAAAGTGACAAAACAAAACTCAAAACACTCCTAGATCATTGTTAGGCGATTGATACCACTTGTAGGACCTTAGATCTATAACCTTATCACACAATATTGATGCACAAAGATGGTGGCAAGAGATGTAGGTGTCGACTTTTAGAGAGAGAAACAAGAGAGATAAAAACAATAGAACTTTTATTAAAACACACACACTTACACACTCAAGCACACCCTTACAAATTAGGCAAGGGTGCCTTTTATGCTTAGGTTCATATGCCTCATGGGCTTTGCCATGGTCCTTGGAAGGGCTTGGGTTAGATTGGACTTTACATAAATGACTTAACATATAATCCATGAGCTCATTAATTATTCTATTAAATATTCTATGACAAATTACAAAGTTATAAATAAAAAAATTACCATCACTTCTTTTTACATTTCTTTGATGTTAACAATTGACTTTCATAAACATGTTGTGTTAGGAAATGGTCATACACGTACCATATACAAATACGAAATTAGAATTATATAAAAGTTTTATTGAAGTGAATGAACAAAGCTAACAATTAAACGTCAGAAATATTGTTTTTCATTATAGGACTTTACTAGATCCAGTTATCAAAAGTTATAATTTGAGTAATTTGGAATAATTAATTGTAAGCAGTAACCAAATTATGACAACCTGTATATGCTATACTGCACTCACGATAAATTAACTAAACTAAAATAGTTAAGTAATGAGTAATTTGTCAACATGGGGATAAATAGTCTTAAATACATCATATATCCAGTTTCTTCTTGTGTATTTAACAGGAGTGGACCTTTTTAATTTCTTGGATCAAGAGCGTTGACAATTAAATTTTTATTTTCAAAAAAAGACTTTGCATTAATAATCTTCAACGAAGGGTCGAAGGAACTGTGATGCCAAAATACGTGTTCAAATTATCCTAGCTATTTGAACAATCTTGACCAATTACTCTAAAGATTTCTGAGACAGGAAAAATATATTTCTTTGATTTACTGTCATGTTCAAGAGAGACAAATTAGATCTTGCTAGCTACAGTTATCTAAACCTATTCTGTTTTTTATTGGATTGGCTAACGATCCAACAAATGTTTGTAAGACCAAGAGTAGTGGTGTGGGTGTGGTGGGGGGCAAATTGCTACAAGTGTCCATTGTGTCATAATGAAAGTTGTTTACAAAATGGGAGTAGTGGGTTGGGGCGTTAAAGCTATGAGTATGATGATTACTTTTTTTATTTATTTAACATCATTTTTTTTTACACTTTAAAAATACAAATTACATCGTTAAAGATTAAAAATTAGATTTAAATTACTTAAACATTAAAAAAAAAAAAAAATTAAAATCCTGACGTTAAAGATAAGGATTGACTGTTAACATTGAATTTTTACCACTGTTAATGTTTACCTTTGACCTAACGTTTAACGTTAACGATAGGTTATAGATACCACACTATTACCTTTTAACCTCACAAACTTTAACCCTAAAGTCCACCTTGGCTTCAACGACCACAATCACCAAAAAAAATGGCTGGCGATTCTCGTTCTGCATGGGAAGAAACCGAAGAAATGGCATTGGTCATTTCTTACTTGAATGTCTCCGACATTCGGGCGGAGACTAATGATACCAAAAAAGACTTTTAGCCTAGGGTGAAGCGTGATTTTCACCTCTCGCTTGGTAGAGAGAACGAGTACCGGAACATGGACATGATCACCTCCAAGTGGCATGCGCTCCGGGCGGACATGTTCGAGTTTGAACGTTGTTATCGTGAGTCTGCCAACGAGCTGGATGACGAGGATGACCAGCTGGAGGACGCGAAGAAGCTGTGGAAGGAGAGACATGGCGGGGTCGCGTTCAAGCACCTCGCCAGCTGGACAATCGCGAAGCACCATGTTGGAACAAATATTTTTAATTTTTAGTTTGTTTGTTTTTGTGTTTTGTTTTTTTAATTTTAATAAATTGTATGTTTTTTTTTTAATGGATTTTTTTTTTTTTTTTTTTTGTTTACGGAATGTTTTCTATTTTTCATACTCATTGTTAATGGAATAAAAGTAAATAAAATTACATTTTAAAGAATAAAATTAAATAAAAAAGTAAACAAACAAACTTCAACGCCCGTTGTTGGATCAACGGGCGTTGATTTTTTGCCAATTCAACGGGCTTCAACGTTTGATGAGGGTGGTCCAACGGGCGTTGAAAGGGCAACTAAGCCCACTTCAATGTCGTACTACTCTTGGTCTAACAAAAAGAAGGCTGGTATGCGAATAAAGTTTGTTTCTTCTGTTGTTCAAAAAGAAATTGCTTGTAACGAACTACAGTATGTCATATATTTCTGTATTTCGAGCTTCTTACTAGTTATTAATGAATTGGTGTTAAAAAAATAATAAAATAAAAAAAACTTTTTTCCACCTTGGTTAGGTCATTCAACGTCAAGTCCTCAATGATAGACACATAGCTGTCAATCTTAGAAAAAAACTTATCGAGATGAATCATGCATTCAACCCATATATAGGGATGGTTGATCGAGCAGTTAACGCTTCAAATCTCCCAATGAAGTCCCAATGTACGTGACTTCACATATGTATAATCGCCCAAAACATATGGAATTGAAGCATATTAACGCGATTGCATTACTGCACGGAAGTTATGAAATTAAGGTTGCATCTTGGAAGGACCTCTCGGATTACCCAAGAATAGTGACTACTGTTATCTCTTGGCTAATCATACGACTATGGTCGATTTGCTTATTTTCTGCTGAAACTTTGTGGTAGAGTGACATCTACAAGATTCTAGTTGTAAATAAGTTATTATTTTTGAAAGGCATTGTAAATTAATTATAACAATATCTTTAACTTTTGTAATATTTTAATTTTATTAGTTTTATTGTTTCAACAAGCTCATTTTACATTCTTAGTTTTCTTAGTGAAAATAACACTTCCCCATGTCCTTAAAGGCATGCAATGAGGTTTTATTAATCACCTTAAAGAATATTATAAATGAGTTGTTAAATTCATAAATTTGATAGCTTACGGAGCACGGTGCAAGCTCACCATAGGGCAAACCAGGCACTTATAACACCAGCCATCCATGTTATACTACAATGCCCCTTGGTGTTACAGGAGGCTTCGCCATTGGGACAACGTGCATTAAGGGTGTTTATATTTTTATTTTATATTTTTTTGAGTGAGTGAGTTTTTCTCGTGATGTATTATAAGAATGTTATTGGAAAAGGTTTTTTTAAGGATTTGTGTAATAAGAATGTTATAAGGTAACATCTAACATGATGGCGCCTATAAATATTTATAGGCGCCATATGCACCTAGCTCTTTTAGAAGCGACAAAAATGTCCATTGGTGATGGCTTAAGGACCCATACACCTTAAACAAAGTATACTAAAATTATCAACATTTAATAATAGTGAGGCATAAAGACAAGAGTTGAACTTGGAAAGTCAACTTTTAGGTCTCCAAAGTCCATAATGTATATAATGTTTTAATCACGGAAACTGATGGCATGGTGATAGTTTTTCAAGATTCAATGTTGTCAAATTTAAAACTCAAATTAAGTAGTTTTCATGTCTTACACAAATTAAGGTTTAGTGAAATTAAATATGTGTATATGTGTAACAACGCACTGTTAAAAATAGTTGCCTTTAAGCTTTTATATATGTATGACAGATTACACTGAAACAGAAACAATGCAAAGATATACTCCGTATAAATATATGTGAATTGAAACTATTGAAATTGAATCATACACCCCGTAAAATATATGTGAGTTGCATGTTTTCTTTTTGAACGGCATATATCACATCGGAGACCTATCAAGAAGCTAGGTTCATAAATTATAATAAGATCAAAAAAGCGGTACATTTTACTACTTCACTCGATTCAAGTAAGACACTTTGTTTTTCTTTCTCGGTGAAATACTAGTGAAAGATAAAAGAAATATGATGCCATTGAAGATGAGTTTTTAATAGTGAAAAATAGGTTAAAAAACATAAGAGTGTACATTCTAAATTTCATTTATGTATTTTCAATCAACCAAAAAAAAATCATTAAGTTGATACGCGTACATCCTATTCATGCCTTGTTCAGAAATTCCCAAAATAGAAGTGCATATATCAAACACAAAGAGTGGACGATGACGTTTTGAAAAAGGTTTCTAGCTGTCAAAATTTCTCAAAATGGTAAAAGGTTCGGATAATATTAATGGGAAAAATGTTGGATAGATCCACTTCGGTGTGTTGGTGTCAAGAAAACAGATAGATGCTTGACCTCTTAACTCAGACATTTGATTACAAGTATTTTAATTATACTATTATAGCATGTTCCACGACCCATGTGTGCGCCCTCACAGTTGAATGCTGTCCACCCTCAATTCATACATGCATGCATGCAACATACATATAAAGTAGCTAGCAGCCTACAGAGATTATTTGTTCACAGCCTCACAATGTAGTTATGGCGTTTTTAAAGTCCGAACTTTTTTATTTAGCTTTTCACACGTATAATTACAAATATGTATAAAGGTTATCAGGTTTATAAATGTAATGTTGCATAATATATAGATAATTTTTCGCACATAGAATTGTGAAGATAAAATTTCGTATTACAAGCGTGTACAGATATAAACTTTATTGACACTTAAAAGTATGGTTATATTTTGTGACGCCTAAATGTTCCGCGATTCTCTTATTTGATGAAATTAGGCATTACTAACAGAAATTCATGTTCTTAAGTGTGAACAAGTTTATGTTTATATTTACTAATAAGTGTGACCATTTTTGTTGCACATGTACAAATGCAATTTTTTAATGATTTCTTAGATTTATTCTGATTCATATACAATGTATCAAACTTTTACACATTGGAGTAATAAGTGCAAAGAAATAGCGTATTTACAGTATAATTTTATTACAGGTTTCACTTATCTAAAAGTTACTTTTTTTACAATACCTGTAAATAAATTGTGACAATGGTACTCTTTTGTTTTATATCTACCGTAGAACCTAAGAATGTCGGTGAAGCAATTAAGGATGAAAACTGGGTAGCAGCCATGCAAGAAGAGTTAAATCAATTCACCGCAAACCAAGTTTGGGATTTAGTACCTCCACCTAATAATCAAACCATCATAGGAACTAAGTGGGTGTTAAGGAATAATGTAACACCCCCAAAATTTACAACGGTCGCAGAAGCATACAGAACTTTGAGGGTGCTACGGGTTGCGGGTGCAACAATTGGAAATCACAACACAAGGTAACAAAGAACGGAATACATACTCTGTTTTTAATTAAACTCATAAATTTAGTTTTACAAAAGATACGTCATAGTTTAGATAGAATTTAGGCCCGTTAAACATAGTGGTACCACATAAAAACAAGTCTCTAATAATAAATTTTCAATCTGATAAAAAGCTCAATGACCCTTTGCCTTGCCATATCTTGCCATACCAAGTCAAATTATTCACCTGAGAAAAACATGCTAAAAAGTCAGCAAAAAGCTGGTGAATTCATAGGTTTACATAAAGTCATCAAATTTTTAGTTTGGACCAGCATGATCACTATAACACATATAATGTCATACAAAAGTATGTATCGCGCTAGCACTAAGTTCATGCAACCGAAGCTCGACAGTCCAGTGTGCAAATCTCTAACACATAAATAATAGTCAAGGGGCCCTTAGCGAGTGTTTAACCCAATACACTCGAAGTCCGACTTGCTATACGCTCGTTTGCCTATCCGGTCAAACCGAACGGGGGAGTCACCCCAATAGATCTATCTAAAGAAATCGCGCTTCCCAAAGGAAATTAACGGCTCATGAAAAATGGGCATAACAGTGGGTTCTAGGGCTTAGGCTAACTGCGCAATAGGTTTGAGTAAAAGTATTAACATTATGGTCCATAAAAGTTTTGCATGTTTCTCACCCCATATTTGTAAAACAAGTAAAAGTAAAACTGGGGCTATAAACTCACCTTTGTTGGCCTGAACAGTGAATGCTGTGATGTTAAAGAGTGCACGGCACCAACACGCAACCTAAATTACATAACCATGTTTTAGTTTCAAACATTAAATTTCAAGTCTCTTCAGATTTTAATTTCAATGTTTGAGTATACCTATGTGTTGTTACTCATGTGGCGGTGAGTGTGGTTTCTAAAGTCTCTCCTAAGGGATGGTGATGTGTACTCTTATAATTGTCCTAAGGTCATGGTAACTAGGGGTCGGAATTCATCTACGGCCTAAGGTATAAATTAAACCTAGTTGTGATAGGTATATTTATTCACATATATTATTTGTTAGATTCGCCTATGTTGATTTTTAAAAATATGACTTAATATTTGTGAAGTTCATCACCTAATGGTTTCTAACCGCTAACTTGAGTAATTTAACGAGTTTTCTTATTATGATTCATTTGCACAACATTTGTTTAAAATCCTATGTTTCGACTAGTCTATTCAAGTTAAATGATATATATATTTTAGTGACGTTCACTTTTGATTTATTTGGTTATCAATATGACAAATATAAGTGCTTACGTATTTTTATATATCTCGTCATGTGTTATGGTTCACAACTATCGTGAGATTTATTTTGACATAATTACCTTCACTACCCAATTTAATCTAGTTTACATACATATGTATATTTACCTATTTTCCTAAGTGTACGTAAAATTAATTGTTTGGCAATGTATATATATATATATAGTGTAGAGTTATTTTCAGAACCATAAAAAGGTCGAGAACTGCGAGAACCGATCTCAGCCATTAAAAATTTGATCAATGGTTATAAATAATGATGGCATAAATGTAAAACCCAAAAATCCGAAACATGGTAAAAAGACCAAAATGCCCCTATGATCTTAAAAATTTATTATTAAGCTTATAAAGTACCGAATCAACCTCAAACTTCTGGAAATGAGCAAGATATGATACAAATTAATTTTGGAAATTTCATTTAATATTTTTGCAATGTACAAAATTATGAAAATACAAAAATATGTCACATGGGCCAAATATTTCATTTAATTAACTTAGGTTATATTATAATTAATTTAAATTATATATAACTATAATTAAAATGTAAAATAAATTCAAAATTAAATTTTCTGGATTTCGTCAAGTGTTGACCGAGATTTTAGCCATTCCCCCCCCCCCCTATACTCGGCCCTAATCAATGATTTGGTCAACTTTCCTTATTTAATTAAAAAAAACCCTAACCGAATTGACTAAATCACAAACAAAAATTCACCAAGCCTCCCATTCGACTTCTAGACCTGATCTAACAATTTTTTGGAGTTCTTTAGAGTATTAAGGAGCTAGGAAAAATAAGAACCTGAATTTAGAAGCCTTCGTTTGTCCGTGATAATTATTTTCTTCGATTGTGTCCATCCGAGAGGTAATGATTTTTCATGCTTAAATCTTACGTTCTAAAAATTATCCAGCATTTTTCTAGTGATCTATAGGTTGAATATAACTTAAGAAAAATAAGAAACACGATTTATGCAAGATTATTAAGGCGTACGAAAATAAAAGGGATAAAATACACTTAATTTGTAAATCGTGTGATATGAATTTTTTGAGGCGCAACCATAATTTTTACATGATCCTTGATGATAATATAAGCTGGGAAAAATAGCCATGTAATTTTTAGAAGCTTAGAATAATTGATCTTGAATTATGGTTAAACCGGATTTATTGAAAAATTAAAGAAAAATAGGAAGAAACCCTAAAACGATTAGGGTTAGGGTTCATGTTTATAAATCTGATGTATTTAATGCTAATAATGATTGGAAAATTTTGGTATAATGATTGGATAAAATTAGGGCTTGTTTTGGAATTAAAAAGTGTATACCGAATTGGTTTTTAAATTGCTAGGGTATGTTTTGCCAAGTTTGAAACTTGTGGGGTATTTTTGTAGCATGTTTTGGACCTGGGCAACGCGTGAAAAATATAATATAAGGGTCTTATGTGTAAAAATTTGCAAGAAAAGGGTTTAAATGGTAATTTTGTGTCGAATTGAAAAATAATTAAAAGGGAGGGACTAAAAGTGTAAATTCTGGGATCTTGATGTTATTCTAAGTAAATACTGATATTAAAAGTGTAATGTGTAATTTTGAGGATTTATGGGCTTAATATGTAATTGATACTAAATTATGATTTAATTTATAAGTTTTGTAAACTTAAAGGACTAAATGTGTAATTTCTGAAATCTGAGGGACCTGACTTGTACTATACATAATTCTGATGTTACATTCTGTAATTTTGTAAAATAAGATGCTTGTTTGGTAAATATGAATATTGTAGGGATTAAATCATAAGTTATGTAAATATAGGGTTTGTTTTGTAAATATTGCAACTAGAGGGGTATAAATTGTAATTTGTGAAACTTAAAGGTTCAAAGTCAAACTCTGGAAACCTGCTAAAAATAGAAGATTACTTGAAATGAGTAAACCTACTTAAAGTGGAAACTTGCTATTTCTGGAAAGTTACCTAAAAAGGAAAAGTTTCTAAAAATGGGAAGCCGACTAAAATAAGTAATCTGAATCAAACAAACTATTAATAAGACAATCATGAATTCGTGTAGATCCGCCGAAGATGGAGTTTGCTTCCGACCCTTATTGTTCTGTTGTGTACTTGCGGTATAAGGTACAGATATTCTACCCTTTTTCAGTAAGGGTGTCTTCTTTCTCATGACTCATTGATCTTGATTCGTTTTAAGATTCCCTAAGCCACTGCTATGTTTCCCTACACTTTAGTTCGTTTGTTCGACTCATTTTGACTTTGACGTTCAATATGACCATTTTGCTTTGAGCCTCTATGATGATCCATTCGATATTCGTTCGCACCTTGTGATATTAGTATTCGAAACACTGGATACTTCGAGGGTTCATTTGATTTTGGTAACTAGATGTGAAAACCTTTTTAATTATAACATGGAAATATTTTGAGGAAAACTATTTTAAAATGATGTTTATGAAATATGCAAAACCACTTTTATATGAACTTTACTAAAACTTTTACGAAAACTATTTTTAAATACTACTTTTGTGAAAACCGTTATTAAAGACCATTTTAATGAAATTCATTTGATAAAGATTTCTTTAAATGAACCATTTGATTATGAACCTTTGACCCGTTCAATTTTGACTCATTTGACATTGATATTGGATATGACCCTTTGGTATTTGAACCTTGATATGAACCTTTGGCATTTGAACCTTGGATATGGACCTCTGATATTTGAACTTTGACTATGATTCGATGACTTTGACTATGTAAACCTTTGCTATGATTTGGACCTTTGACTTTTGACCCCAGTTTGATACCCGAGCCAAAATATGTTCCCTAGCCATGAAGGTAACATGGCCGTGTCTGTGATGCACCACTGGCATGACTCGTGTGTGGTTCGAGTGATTAGCCACACCGTCCCCATTATGATATGATATGCGCACTTTATGATTTGTTATGGCCAATATGATTTGTTTGGGGGGCGTATGGATGCATCCTAGATATGTTCTGTTTATGATATGCTATGATATGATATGGTGACTGATGATGGGTGCAATCCACGTCTTTCACAAAATATGGGAGCTAGCTACTCCATTTGAAGAATGAGGACACCCCTCATATTATCTGATTATCTGAGAGGTCTCCCCTCTATATGATTTTGAGGATATGGTTACTATATTTGATTTGTTTGGGCTCGTGGTGGATTACTGACCTTCCATTTTCCCTTTCCTACTTTGTACCTTTGTCTATGCCTTATATTATTCCATTTCTATACCATATTTGTTCGTTTGCTTTTGCTTTCGTTTTCGTTCATTATATATCTGTTCACTGGGCTTTTTAAGCTCAGCCGCATTTCTTTTCCTGCGGCAGGTTTTAGTTGGAAGATGGGTATGAGTGAAGAGACTTTTGGACTTGGAAGACTTGATAGTTATTTTGGCCTAGAGATGATTAGAAGTTATTATATTGTTAGAATTTGTATTCGCATTTGTAACCTTGTAATTTCAGTATTTCATTTGTAACCGTTGAGATTCCTTGTATTACTGTAATGTATGCTTTGTTTTGATCTGATATGAAACCATTAGCGTGACATCTTTACCCTTGTCGGGTTGGGGTGTTACAATTATGGTATCAGAGAGACAGGCTGCGATACGTAATACATTTACCCTTGGTCTGTGTAAGTTAGGACCACTAAGTTTTCCCTATAAGCGCTCGTAAGACAACCTTTGAAAATTTGCTTTAGGATTTCCCCATAGGAACCTAAGTTTTGACCGGTGAGGAATGGGTTGACTATAAGGCATTTGTTTAAGTATCATTGCTTCCGCATCACTCTGATTCGTGCCTTGCTTTTGGTTAGAGTCTGTTGATATCACTTTTGGAAACCGAAAGCCTATGCTTTGCACCACCTAAGATTTGAACCTGATTAAATTTGGAAGGCGTTGAGAAATTTCATAATTATTGCCTGACACTATTTGATCCTTATCTTCAGAATTCTTTTGTTAATCATTTTGATAAAGACCCACGTTGCACTCTGATCCTTTCGTTAATCATTTTGATGCCTCTTCGGGCACTCTGAGAACCTCCATGGCGATAACGTACTGGATATGTTTTGATATTCTTTTGCTTTTGATAAGTATCTATGAATCTTCCGACACTATTTGATTTTGTTTCACCCATCTCTATCCTTATAAGAAGCCTTGTGGTGTGTAACCACGAGTATAAGAATGTTTTCCCCCTCACTTTTGAATGATAAAGCTTTGATTTGTGAACCGTCTTTCTTTGGATAGTTAACTTCGATTTTATTCTGACAAGAAATTTGTTGAGTGATCAGTCAAATATTGACAACTACCCTTCTATGTCTCACCTTTGACGTTTGTAATGATTTGGAACTCCCTACCATGATTACCGATTGTTGAACGTTTGCCATTACTCTGGAGACTCGTGTGTTACTTTCGCGGTATGAAGTTTTACCAGAAACCATTTCGTACACCAATGAATGAACCTTATCTTAGAAGCTATTTGGCACCTTGAGTTTTTCTGAGCATGAACCTTGTATTGAACGTTATTTGGCACCCTGAATTTCTTGAATTTGATTCCTGGTTGAACCACCAAATTTTACATTGGAGCGTGAAGTAAGAATGAACATGATACCGAGAGATTGTCTAGTCACCAAGCGAAGGTGTCTTTCAGATATGTCCGGAGTCATATCTGTTGGATTGAGCAACCGGGAAGAGCAACAACCGAAGATCAAGAAGTGAGTTTACTTAAGTGTATTCCTGGGCGTGTTTTAGTTTCGTTCGCGATGGAGAAGGATGATGACTGGAGATATGTATCGAATACAGGAAGCTGAACCGTATTACTGTTAGGAGCTAATATTCCTCCACCCTGAAACGACTATGCGGTTGTTTAAATTCAGAGCGCGAAGTTTCCTTCTGATGAATTGAGTCTATTCTTGGAATCGACCCTCATATTCGTAAACGACTACTATGACGGTTAGTGACGCTAATAGTATTAGCTAAAGCTCTGACTGTTTCGTGAATTTGATAAATGATGTTTTCTCGTGAGTACTTGGGCAAATGGTCATTGTATGACTTAATGGTACATTCGGAGATGAGGAAGAGCATGAAAATCATTTTGCACCCTGTTAGAAATTTGACGATCATTTGTGCATTCTGGGAGATGGATATTTGTTGAGACAACGGTATTCTTTGCCTGACCTGGAGTTAACAACAACGGAGGCTACCCTGAAGAGTAAAGACATTCTTTTCAATGCAGAAGTGTGGGCGGTGCAGAAGATCTAGTCAAGATGGCGAACCTGGAGCTGATGAAGACGTACAGTCTTACTTCCCTATTCATCTTGGTTGTACTAAGATGAATTGAGGGCGGAAGCAGACTGGATGATGAAGAGATTTAAAGATCGTGCCAGAAATCCACAACACTCCATCACATTCCAAGAAGAACTGCAAGAGGCTCGACGAACGAGACACAAGTTTCCGATTTTGGTTTCACTTCTCGATTGATGGACAGACGAAGACAGATTAACCGGACTTGAAGAGATTGGAGATGTTGAATGAGCGGAATTTTTGAAACAGACCTTTCATGTTTGGAAGATTTGATTCTATGAAGGCCGAAGTTCTTGGCGACTAAATTTCATTTCCGTTGAATCTCTTAAGTTTCATGATGAAGTAATAAGACCCTCTAATGATTTGAGTCCCCTAGAAGCATTTCAGTTCGTGTTTTTTTTTTTTTTTGTATGTTCGGTGATGGCTTTGTTTTGAGAGATTTTGACGAATTGTGGAAGATATGATGCTTGTGACGGCGTACCTCACTTCAGTTTGGCAGTCTGGGATTTTGATACTCGTGCGAATAGTTTTGTTTTCCCTCTTGACTTTGGCATTCGATTTTGGTTGACCTTTGATGACTGTAGAAGTACTAGGTGGACTAAGATAGGTGGTTTTGATTACGACTTGAGATAAAGTATGATCATCATGAAGGCATAATTATGTGGTGCTAGTATTATGACGCCTGATCAACGTGATAATACTTACACCATATAACGTGCACTCATTGTGGCCATAGGATATCTTGGGGAGTACCTAAGAAGTTTAGAATTTGATCTCCGTTGGATTATCCGTGATTAGTGAGACTTTTGGTTCATTCTACCTAAGCGTATAATCTGCCTTCGTTCGTTAGATATCTGGATGAGTTTGGACTCTCGTATTGCATTCTATTGACCTCAGTTATATATCTTAAGCTCTTTGTAGAACTCTCCACTGATGATAAAGTTAATCTGATTTGAAGTTCTGTTCGTATTTCATATAAGCTTTTCGGAAGACTCACCTATCATCCATTTTTGTTGAATGGTCCTTTTGATCAAAATCAAACTAATTTTGTCTCCTTCTGAGGAATCTGAACCCATCTTGTTTTGATCGAGTCATGAGAAACCATTTATTCTGAAGAGCCTTTTTGGAAGAACCTCCCCGAGTGTGAGGTTGTTCGTGACGATCTTTGCGAATTGCTACGACTCTGTCTAACTTTGCGACTTCAAATTTCGAGGACGAAATTTTCTTTTAAGAGGGGAAGAGTTGTAAAACCCAAAAATCCGAAACATGGTAAAAAGACCAAAATGCCCCTATGATCTTAAAATTTTATTATTAAGCTTATAAAGTACCGAATCAACCCCAAACTTCTGGAAATGAGCAAGATATGATACAAATTAATTTTGGAAATTTCATTTAATATTTTTGCAATGTACAAAATTATGAAAATACAAAAATATGTCACATGGGCCAAAGATTTCATTTAATTAACTTAGGTTATATTATAATTAATTTAAATTATATATAACTATAAGTAAAATGTAAAATAAATTCAAAATTAAATTTTATGGATTTGGTCAAGTGTTGACTGAGATTTTAGCCATTCCCCCCCCCCCTATACTCGGCCCTAATCAATGATTTGATCAACTTTCCTTATTTAATTAAAAAAAAACCCTAACCGAATTGACTAAATCACAAACAAAAATTCACCAAGCCTCCCATTCGACTTCTAGACCTGATCTAACAATTTTCTGGAGTTCTTTGGAGTATTAAGGAGCTAGGAAAAATAAGAACCTGAATTTAGTAGCCATCTTTTGTCCGTGATAATTGTTTTCTTCGATTGTGTCCATCCGAGAGGTAATAATTTTTCATGCTTAAATCATACATTCTAAAAATTATCCAGCATTTTTCTAGTGATCTATAGGTCGAATATAACTTAATAAAAATAAGAAACACGATTTATGCAAGATTATTAAGGCGTACGAAAATAAAAGGGATAAAACACACTTAATTTGTAAATCGTATGATATGAATTTTCTGAGGTGAAACCATAATTTTTACATGATCCTTGATGATAATATAAGCTGGGAAAAATAGCCATGTAATTTTTAGAAGCCTAGAATAATTGATCTTGAATTATGGTTAAACCGGATTTATTGAAAAATTAAAGAAAAATAGGAAGAAACCCTAAAATGATTAGGGTTAGGGTTCATGTTTATAAATCTGATGTATTTAATGTTAATAATGATTGGAAAATTTTGGTATAATGATTGGATAAAATTAGGGCTTGTTTTGGAATTAAAAAGTGTATACCGAATTGGTTTTTAAATTGCAAGGGTATGTTTTGCCAACTTTGAAACTTGTGGGGTATTTTTGTAACATGTTTTGGACCTGGGGCAACGTGTGAAAAATATAATATAAGGGTCTTATGTGTAAAAATTTGCAAGAAAAGGGTTTAAATGGTAATTTTGTGTCGAATTGAAAAATAATTAAAAGGGAGGGACTAAAAGTGTAAATTCTGGGATCTTGATGTTATTCTAAGTAAATACTGATATTAAAAGTGTAATGTGTAATTTTGAGGATTTATGGGCTTAATATGTAATTGATACTAAATTATGATTTAATTTATAAGTTTTGTAAACTTAAAGGACTAAATGTGTAATTTCTAAAATCTGAGGGACCTGACTTGTACTATACATAATTCTGATGTTACATTCTGTAATTTTGTAAAATAAGATGCTTGTTTGGTAAATATGAATATTGTAGGGATTAAATCATAAGTTATGTAAATATAGGGTTTGTTTTGTAAATATTGCAACTAGAGGGGTATAAATTGTAATTTGTGAAACTTAAAGGTTCAAAGTCAAACTCTGGAAACCTGCTAAAAATAGAAGATTACTTGAAATGAGTAAACCTACTTAAAGTGGAAACTTGCTATTTCTGGAAAGTTACCTAAAAAGGAAAAGTTTCTAAAAATGGGAAGCCGACTAAAATAAGTAATCTGAATCAAACAAACTATTAATAAGACAATCATGAATTCGTGTAGATCCGCCGAAGATGGAGTTTGCTTCCGACCCTTATTGTTCTGTTGTGTACTTGCGGTATAAGGTACAGATATTCTACCCTTTTTCAGTAAGGGTGTCTTCTTTCTCATGACTCATTGATCTTGATTCGTTTTAAGATTCCCTAAGCCACTGCTATGTTTCCCTACACTTTAGTTCGTTTGTTCGACTCATTTTGACTTTGACTTTCAATATGACCATTTTGCTTTGAGCCTCTATGATGATCCATTCGATATTCGTTCGCACCTTGTGATATTAGTATTCGAAACACTGGATACTTCGAGGGTTCATTTGATTTTGGTAACTAGATGTGAAAACCTTTTTAATTATAACATGGAAATATTTTGAGGAAAACTATTTTAAAATGATGTTTATGAAATATGCAAAACCACTTTTATATGAACTTTACTAAAACTTTTACGAAAACTATTTTTAAAGACTACTTTTGTGAAAACCGTTATTAAAGACCATTTTAATGAAATTCATTTGATAAAGATTTCTTTAAATGAACCATTTGATTATGAACCTTTGACCCGTTCAATTTTGACTCATTTGACATTGATATTGGATATGACCCTTTGGTATTTGAACCTTGATATGAACCTTTGGCATTTGAACCTTGGATATGGACCTCTGATATTTGAACTTTGACTATGATTCGATGACTTTGACTATGTAAACCTTTGCTATGATTTGGACCTTTGACTTTTGACCCCAGTTTGATACCCGAGCCAAAATATGTTCCCTAGCCATGAAGGTAACATGGCCGTGTCTGTGATGCACCACTGGCATGACTCGTGTGTTGTTCGAGTGATTAGCCACACCGAAGGGTCTCTTTTGCTTTTCCATAAGATATGCAACCCTCTTCTCAAGTTCACTAACGCTTTCCTCGGTGATTTGATTGGCTTTATCGGGCGATGAATATGTCTTGACCGCCGAGCGTACGTCGTGGGAAACTTGCCACAATTCATCATCGTCGGATGCAAGCTCATCAATGATTTCCCATGATTCCTCGGCGCTTCTGTCACGCAATCTGCCTCCGGCGGCTCGATCGATGGCACGCTTGGTGTGGTAGTCAACATGGTCATAGAAGATTTGAATTTGAAGCCAGAGATCTATGCCATGATGAGGGACTTTTTGGAGTAAGTCCTTGAATCGAATCCATGCCCCATATAGGGTTTCGCCTCGACGTTGTTCGAACATCAAGATATCCATCCTTAGCTTGGTAGTTCTTCCTGGTGGAAAAAACTGAGCGAGGAAACGAGTGGTGAGATCATCCCAAGAGGTGATGGATCCTGCGGGTAGACGCTCTAGCCATTGACTAGCTTGGTCCCGCAGAGAGAATTGAAAGAGACGCAGTCGGGTCGTCTCTCGAGTGGCAACATCAAGGTCTATGGAATCAACGATTTTGAGAAAGTCCTTGAGATGTTGATTAGGATCTTCGGAACGAAGTCCATGGAATGCGCATCCGCTTTGCACCAACCGGATGGTGTCGGATCGCAAGGGAGTGACATTGGCTCCTTGAGTGAGCTCAATGGTGTTTCGATAGCCATGGTGGCTAGGACGGGAGTAGTCTCCTAAGGTACGGGCTCTAGGAGATGGGTGTTGTTGTGGTGGTGGGTTGTTGGGATCGAGGATATTACCACCTTACATGATGTCGGATGGTAATGGTTACGAACAAAGAAACGAAGAAAAAAGATAGACTAAAGAAAACCTAGAAAAATAAAATAAAAATCTCACTAGAAAGGAATCTAGTGAGTAGAAATAATAAAATAAAAATTCAACCTAAACAATAACTATTCCCCGGCAGCGGCGCCAAAAACTTGATGCGTGGTTTTGCGACCTTACAACAGGTTTTACCTCTCGAGGGATCTCAAGAGGCTTGCAATCTCCACCAGGCAGTGTACCTGACCGATGTAGTATAGTGTAGTGGCAAGTACCGGGGGATTGATCGTTCTCTAGGGGAATAGTGTCGTTAGGATTGAAAAACTACTCTAATAGGTCTAAGGGTGAGGGAAGATTCTTTTTGTATTTTTTATATTTTTATAAAAGCAAGTAAAATCTCGGGTTTGAAGGAGTGGGCGGAATTAGTTGCTAGTCAACTAACCCAAATAACTACAATTGCAAATAAAATAAAATAACTGAAAATAAAAAGGTTGTGGAACTTATATGGAGAGAAATGTGTTTACTTAGATTTCCTTACTCCCTAACTATCTTTTACCGGTTGATTAGTGTGTATTAATTGCGTGGATGACGGGTGTATTCCTTAATACCAATCGTGGGGTGGCGTACGTACTTCCCCAACTCTACAAGCTCCTACTTCACTCCTATGTCGAGCCGGCTAAGAAGCTCCTAACATGGGATCACTAGAATTCGCTCATGCATTAAATACAACCATAATAACCTTAGTACGCATTGGTTCATGTTTCTTAAGACGTTCAAGCAAGTTACCGTATAGGAGGTTAGCCAGTTTTCTTAAGCCTAACATCGATAAACAATCATCCAATACAATTAATAACACACCAACAACCAATAATCAATAGTTAGGTTTCATTAGATCTAAGCAAACACAAGATAAATCTAGCCTAGCATGTTAAATAAAAGACAAGAACAAGATATAATCAAACAACACATAAACATATTGAATGATTAATTGATTACTTATCTTCAATTGAACATGGGAGATCCAAGGGTATAAAACCCTTAAAAATAGCAGAAAAATCGTATTAGGGTTTCTCCTCACAAAGTTGCACACTAATGACTAAAAATTGCAAAACTATATATAGGGAAACAGATCTGACGGCGTCACGTTATAGAGCGTGACGCCGTCACCTCGCCGCGGTTAGGGTTTCTTGATGGCCTTCTTGACGCCGTCCCCTTTTAATCCTCCAAAATCCTCTCTGGCGCGTCAAGGGTTGACGCCGTCAAGGTTAAGGGTGACGCCGTCACGGTTAAGGGTGACGCCGTCACTCTTTAATCCTGATGGCCATCTCTCTTTGTCTTAGCACGAGACGGCCTTGATCACCTTAAAGGGTGACGCCGTCAGACTTTCTTTGTAAAACTTTCTGGCGCGTCACGTGTATTTGTCATATCCACCTCTTTTGCCAAGCCGTGACGCCGTCAGGAGCAATCCTTGACGCCGTCACGTGTACTTTTCCAGCAGCTTTGGCATTTTGTCGAATTCTTCACTTTTATGCTCCAAAAACGTCCAAAATGCTTCCTTTTCCAGATTTCTTCTCCAAAGTACCTAAAATGACAAAAGGAACGATTTAGGGCAATATTTGATCAAATAAATACGATTTAGGGCTTAAATGACCCCCTAAAAGCGGTACACTTTTCGCTTCATCACCAACGAAGGGAAGAGACGGGGATGAATCTACCTCCTTTGTTAGCAGCTCATCTTGGGAAAACTGAAACAAGGGTTCCGTTGCAGCCTTCCCACGCATCAGGCGTAGAAGGCAATCCGCCTTCAATTAATATGGGAGGAAGTCTTCCTCCCAATGGTATGTACCCCTCGTTCCAAACTCAGTCTTACCCTCAAGGTTTATATCCTCCAGTAAATGGGCAGCTTAATAACCCAGGTCTCCCTCAACCTTATGGGAGCATACCCTTTGGGCATCCTACGGTATACCCTTCGTATGCCATGGGAAACGGTTATCCGTTCGGCATGAACACATCTTATCAGTCCTACCCTAGCCAAACTCCTATGGGAGTACCCCCAAACCATAATCCATATAATGTTGTCCCTATGTATGCACCACCTTACAACTGCCTATATTCGGACCCCATGGGTTCGGCTACACCATTCGTTAGATGGATAGAAGACTACCCATTGCCTGATGGGTTGAAAATGCCTTCGCACATTGGGACTTATGATGGGAAAGGGGATCCGGACAATTTCTTACATTTGTTCGAATGGGCCATTAAGATGCAAAAGTGGGTCATACATGTAGCATGTCACATGTTTACGTACACCCTACGGGATTCTGCCCGTATTTAGTGGAATGGGCAAAAGCCTGGCAGCATTGTCAACCACGACGATCTCAAGGCTAAGTTCCAATCACACTTCAGTCAGCAAAAGAAGTTTACGATGACTCATCTGACGGTGCACAACATTAAACAAAAGGAGAACGAAAAGCACAAGGGCTTTCGTTACTAGGTACACTGATGAAACTCTACAGATCCTGGGCCTACATGAAGATCAGCGCATCTCTGGCTTTGTACATGGCCTGCGAAATCGAAGCTTGGTGGAATTCTTGTCCACTGACCTTCCGACAAGTTACAAAGGGTTAATGGAAAAGACATATACTTGGATTGAAGCAAAGGAAGTGTCTACTAATGGTGCTATGATCGACAGAGAAAAGTTTTCGAAGCATTCTACGTGGGAAGGATCAAAGAACAAGAACAAAAACAGAGACATGTTTTCTCCGTACAACAAAGGTC
Organism: Artemisia tridentata subsp. tridentata; assembly: GCA_021014915.2. NCBI lineage: Eukaryota > Viridiplantae > Streptophyta > Magnoliopsida > Asterales > Asteraceae > Artemisia > Artemisia tridentata. Next base: position 408,110,227 of record CP139509.1, read on the forward strand.
CCAACCACGGTTTGCTAGGAAGCCTAACTAAGTCTTCGAAGGAAATACTCACAACGGAGAGGGCCGCTAAAGCTTTCGAAGCACCCCCTCGCATGACAAGCAAGGGTAAAAACAGGGATACGAGCAAGTATTGTCACTTCCATGAAGATTATGGCCATGATACGAACAGTTGCAGGGAGCTAAAGAAGCAGATAGAAGAAGCTGTAAAGTCCGAGCAGTTGGCACATTTGGTGAAGGGTATAAAGAAGGGCAAGGAAAAAATGTCCGACACTCAATTGGCTAAAGATACTACTCCTCCCGAAGCCCAAATACTCATGGTTCGTTGGGGCGAAGCCAGCTTAAAAAGAAAGGTGACGGAGCAGGAGATAAACGAAGTAGGGGAGGTAACATTTCCCCCTATTACAAGCCAAGTCCCTTCGAATGACCCAGTGGTCATCAAAGTCTTAATTTCCAACCGAGAAGTAAACAGAGCCTACATGGACTGCACAAGCTCCTGCGAGATCATATACGAGCATTGTTTCCTTAAGCTCAATCCTTCGATCAGGTCGCACCGGGTTGATTCGAAGATACCTTTAGTAGGATTCTCCGGTGAGCATTCGTGGCCTCTGGGAGAAGTACCATTGGATATAACAATTGGAGAAGGCAAGCTCGCAAGGACAGAAACCCTCACATTCACTATCGTAAGGTCCGACTCTCCTTACAATTTGTTGATAGGAAGGACCGCCATGCAAAAGATGGGTATTGTAGTCTCCACCATACACGCAGCGGTAAAATTCCATACGCCTTATAGGATAGGAACCGTATTTTCTAGTTATAATCAGGGAAAGGTAGGAGACGTTGGTAAAAAGATCAAAAAATGTCCTGAGGAGCCTCCGAAGGCCATTCTAAGTTGTACAGATGCCGAAGAACGCATTGTGGTAAATGAGCTCTATCCAAAGCAAACGGTGGTAATCGGAAAGCAACTCCCTGACAACTTCAAGGCAGACTTGGAGAAGCTACTCAAAGCTAACAAGGATGTATTCGCATGGACGTACTCAGACATGACAGGGGTCCCCAGGACTCTTATGATCGATGGCAAGCCCTTCGGCACAGAACATAAGCTTAATGAGTTCAAGCACATTGAACCAATTAAGCAGAAGCTACGAAACCTGGCACCCGAAAGGAACGCAGCCGCTTGCAAAGAGGTGGATGAACTTGTACGAGCAGGAATACTTAGAGAAGTAAAATACCAAACCTGGGTAGCTAATCCAGTTATGGTAAAAAAGAGTGACGAAGGGTGGCGAATGTGTGTCGACTTCACCGACATCAACAAAGCTTGCCCGAAGGACTGCTACCCTCTGCCAGAAATTGATTGGAAGGTCGAATCCCTCTCAGGGTTTTGTTTAAAATGCATTTTAGACGCCTACAAAGGGTATCACCAAATACAAATGGCGGAGAAAGATGAGGAAAAGACAGCCTTCTACACAGGAAATGGGGTCTACTGCTACAAGAAAATGCCTTTCGTTCTGAATAACGCAGGGGCTACTTATCAACGGCTGGTAGACAAAGCCTTCCATAATCAAATAGGAAGGAACTTGGAGGCCTACATTGATGATATGGTAATCAAAAGCAGGACCGAGGAAGACTTACTCTCCGACATTCAAGAAACCTTTGATCAATTAAGGGCAATCAACATGAAGCTTAACCTAAAGAAATGCACTTTTGGCATGGAAGAAGGGCAATTCCTAGGACATTTGATCACGAAGCAAGGGATTAAAGCTAACCCTTCGAAGTTCAAAGCCATCATTGATCTACAAGTTCCGAATTCATTGAAAGAAGTACAAAGCCTAAACGGGAAGCTCACAGCACTTAGCAGGTTCCTGTCGAAAGGCGCATATCGATATTTGCCATTTTTCAAAACACTCAAGGGGTGTACAGATAAGAAGACCTTTAAATGGAGTTTTGAGGCAGAAGCCGCTTTTCAGAAGCTGAAAGAGTTCATGGAAATTTTACCAACACTTACAGCCCCAATCAAAGGCGAAGTTTTATTCATGTACATTGCGGCATCCTTTGAAAGCATCAGTGTTGTGCTCTTGGCAGAAAGGGAAAAGAAGCAAGTCCCAATCTACTTTGTCAGCAGGGTCCTGCAAGGGGCTGAATTAAACTATCCGGAGTTGGAAAAACTAATCCTAGCCTTGGTTTATGCTGCAAGACGCCTTCGAAGGTACTTTCAAGCTCATCCCATTACGGTATTGACTGACAAGCCAATTAAACAGTTACTGTTGAAGCCTGAGAAATCAGGTAGGGTAGCTAAATGGGCTATCAAACTGGGAGAACATGAGATAGAATACAAGGGTCAAAACTCCGTCAAAGGTCAGATACTTGCAGACTTTCTTGCTGAAACACCTTCCGGACCTAGTCAAGACAAGGAAATCCCAAAGGAGAAACCCCCAAGGACGAAGGAGGGGTGGAAATTGTACACAGGCGGAGCCTCAAGCTCTGATGGCTCGGGAGCAGGTCTAATGCCGGTCAGTCCGGAGGGAAAGGAGTACACTTATGCATTACGTTTTGAGTTCGAGGCTACAAACAATGAAGCTGAGTACGAAGCTTTGCTAGCTGGCCTCCGACTTGCAAAGGACATGGAGGTTCTTGACCTCTCCATTTTTGTGGACTCGCAGCTAGTCGCCAACCAAATCAAGGGCTCTTACAAAGCAAGGCAGCCCACCATCAAACAGTATTTGGATAAGGCTAAAGAACTCCCTCACAGGTTTGAGTCCTATGATATAGCACATGTTCGCAGAAACCAAAACAAGAAAGCAGATGCCTTAAGCAAGCTGGCTTCGATGGCATTTGCTCACCTAACAAAGGAAGTTTTAGTGGAAGTATTGGCTGATAGGTCAATCAAACGAGGTGAAGTATCTAACATCATAGCTGAAGAAAGAACCAATTGGATGACTCCAATAAGGGAGTACTTGATCAGTGGTATTCTGCCAGAAGATCCTAAGCTTGCACGAAAGGTCAGGGTCAAGGCTCCCCAATATAGACTTATTGGGGATAATCTCTATAGGAGGTCCTTCTTATCTCCATGGCTTCGTTGTGTGGGACCAAAGCAAGCTTCGAAAATCATCTGTGAAGTTCATAAAGGGTCCTGCGGTCAGCACGCAGGCCCTCGCTCCTTCATCTCAAAAATAAAAAAGTTAGGATATTATTGGTCGTCCATACAGGAAGATGCAGCTGAAATAATACAAAAATGTGAAGCATGTCAGACACACTCAAAAGTTCCAAGACTTCCTGAGCAAGACATGACCTCTGTCACATCAGCACGGCCTTTCTGCCAATGGGGAATCGACATAGTTAGACCTCTACCGATAGCTCCAGGAGGGGTAAAATTGTTGGTCGTAGCCATTGATTACTTCACCAAATGGGTTGAAGCCAAGCCTTTGACATCAGTAACAGGATGACATATGGAAAAGTTTGCGTGGGAACACATAATCTGCCAATTTGGAGTCCCTCACACCATCATCTCCAAAAACGGGAAGCAATTCACCGAAGGGATGTTTCCAGCATTCTATGAAGGCCTAAAAATCAAACAGTTGTTCACTTCCGTGTATGGACAAGTTGAAGTCACTGACAGGGACATTGTCGACGGAATCGAGAAAAGGTTAAGACGACACCATCATGGATGGGTAGACGAACTACCCCTAGTTCTGTGGGTACATAGGAATATGTCCTTCGGCTAAATACTGCAAGCACATCAGACTACGAAGGGACGCTAGGACCTATATGGGAAGGACCCTACGTCATTCGAAAGCCTACAGCAACGGAGCATATAAGTCATGGATAGGACTTGGGATGGTGCTAACTTTCGTAAGTTTTACATATGAAACTTACCACTTTTAAAAACACTTAGCTTATTTTTCAATTCATGTATTGCATTCTTCTCACTTGGGAAAGAAGCATTAATGGTAGGTGTCCTAGTGTTCATTTCTTAAAATGATGTAATTCTCCCTACCCAATTAATGATATAACATATTTCCCTCAAATCTCTTTTTTCGTTCTATACAACAAAGATTTGTTCAGCCAAGTACTTTACAAGTTTCAATGTCGAAGGACGAATCAAGACACATGTCTTGTATACACGTAACATCCATCATAATTCACATTAACTTTCCTACAAGTCTTAAGGTATTCTAAGCCCTATGTATCTTAAGGATAAAGACGGAGTGGGTCGCGACCCTCTGTCGCAGTCAAATAATATGATTGCTAAAAATCTTGGTTCAAAATACACACAATAAGGTTATAACCTTAGGTTGTATCTTTACATTTATGCATAAGCGTAAGAGAAGATAAGCATGATATCAAAAGCGGGACATCGTCCCCTGACTGGCATTCATAAGGCTAAATATAGTCATAGCCAACAGTACATATCAAAGCAATTGTCTAAAGTATGGGTCGAAGCCCATAAAGCAAAAAAGATAAATTGTTCAACACATAGGCACAGGCCTATTAAAGCATCATGGGACATTGTTCAAAGGGTACATGCGACCCTCGAGGCCAAATTACTGCCAACACGGCAGCCTTCATGCATTTTTCGAGGACTTTAGATCCTCTTGATGTGATGGAGACGGAGGCTTCACAGATGCAGTCTTCTTGGTTGGAGATGGGGGCTGAATCTTCCTCGGTTTCTTTGACAGGAGATCTTCTATTGAGGCTGAGGGGTCCTTGATTGCTTCGGTGAGGAAAGGGTACTCTGCTGAAGTGTACGCGTTACCGGCATCGTTATACTCCTGCTCGGACGTTGGGCGGTAGTAAGGAACCTCCGACAAGACCACTGGTTTCTTGGTCTCTGTGATTTCTTCCAACGTCGTGCATTTACCATAGAAAATGGCCGCATTCACCAGCTTCCCAACTATCTCCCCCACCTCATCACTGTGATACAATTCCATCGCAACATAAGGAACAACCTTCGACACCACCTCAGCTCTGTCCTTCTTCAAGCTCTTGCATTGGAGTTTTAGTCCATCTAACTCCTCATGTAGCTTGATCTCCTGTTCCACCAACCTAGCCCTTTCGGCTTCAAGACCTGCACATTTAGACTCAAGTGTAGTAACTTGTGCCTTGTAACCAGAAACCTTAGCTTCCTCCATCCTCAGTCTACCACACTCCGCTTGAGCCTCTTTCAATTGTTCTTCAAGGCTGTCAATTTTAGCCCGAAGGGCTTCATACCGAGGATTCTTTTCGAAATCCAACATAGCCGCATCATATTTGGCCTCTAGTTCCGCATACTGCTTTTCTCTGTTCTTCTCTCTAGCAATAATCAAAGCTATCTCCTCCTTGGCATCCTTCACCGTACGAATCAACTCCCTTGTATGGGTGTTGAGATGATTATCCAGCATGGCTTGTCTTTTATAACTCTTGTCGTGCAAGTCACATAGCCTCTCAATGGACATGTTACTCAGGGTTCTCCTCCATTTAGCGGGAGTAACATTGTCAACCAGTAGATGGCAGGTGAGTGCGTTTAGTAGCTCTTTGGTGTTCGGCAATCTTGCATAAAACACATCCATCAGATACGGAACACATTAAGAAAGGGGGAATTAAAGAAATTTTTACTTACCATGGATGTCATCATCCTCAGCAGCTTCTTCAGTCGAGTACATGATCGCCTTCCCATGAGAAGTCTTTTTCTTTGTGGTCCTTGATGTAGGAGTAGGGATGTTTAACATCCTCTTGGGGGTAGCCTTCGAAGGCCTTGCACTTGTTCCCTTTCTGCTTCGCACTCTGTCTGCGATGCCGGAGGACCCTGCTAAGGTCATTTGGCCACCCTCGGAGGGAGGATCATCAGAATCAGCAATGTTTTCCACAAACTGGGGGGCTTCCTCAGTGCTTACAGGTTTGGAAGGTGGGATCACTGCAATAGGCTGAACTGTCTCGGCATCCACATCATTGTTATTAACATATACAGACGGAGACCCTACTTCGTAGCTCACATCCTTCAGGTCCTTGGGAATGAAGCTAACCTCCTTGGCACCACTGGAAACAACGAAATTCCTGAAAGCCATTCCTGCAACAACAAAAGAAAATAGATAAATATCAGCAGATAAGTTATTTAATTTATTTAAATGGGAATGTACATAATTTTTCCTTCACAAATAATTTCAGGCTTTGACGGAGACCCTTCCCAACGGTCAACAATGCCCCCCATGAATAAGATTGGCTCAAGAAATGTCTGGACATCAACTGGGTGGCGTGCAAGACGTTGATACATGGGACTGCTTCTTATTTCATATGGCAAGGGGTCATTGAACCTTTTTTCATCAAACTGATAAGCTTCATCCAACAAAGCAGGGTACTCTGGAGGTATGATTGTGTTTTGAATATAGAAAAACTGCCCTTTCCAATTTCTTATGTTGGAGAATGGTTTAGTTACCAAGTACGGCACATCGTGCTCACCCCTCTTGGCCAAGGTTATCCAATTACCACCAGGATAGAGGTAAATAAACCCCCTTAGCAATGTCAGGGTCGGCTCATAACCATAAGCCTTGCACATTACAATGTATGTGGTCAATTTGGCTAAGCCAAAGGGATTCAACCTTGAGATGTGTACTTGGTAGTATTGCAAAAACTCTAAAATGAACGGATGAATAGGAATCCTAAGATTAGACTGAGCAAATGCATACACATATAAGCCCACATACCCTTCGGGGGAGTCAAAAATATTCTGGGTTTTGCTTGGAAGCATAACCTTGAACCCTTGGGGTATGGGGTAGTCGTCAAGAAAATCCGCAAAAGCTTTTTTTGAGAAAGTAAATTTTTGTTGCATGATGATTCTATTAGCGGCCATACTCATATCGTATTGAAATAATAAGAGCTAGAAATCAAATATGGATAACGGAATTTTATCTTTCGAATCAACGGAAGCACAAACGCACAGTAATGTATATGTGTATTTTAGACAGAAGGTAAAAACATGCTAGGGTTTACCATACCAAAGGGTTTATATACCCATTGTATTTTTAATCTTAGCCGCACACGTGTCCATCTAACTTCGACACACACGCGGACTTCAAAGGGATTTTAAATTTTTTAGACGTTTGAGAATACCGAAATCCTAGCCATTATGGCCTAGGAATCTAGTGGATGTATCATAATTAAGTGCATTAATTGCGCAGGTTAGTTGTAAATACTTCTCTTTTTTTTTTGTACGACTTTGTGGCAAAGTGGATGGAGTATGGGTTGATTTTTGAGTCGTAAGCAACATATACTCGTACGTATATATCACTTTTGACTGGGGGGCTTGATGACATACCCTCCGAACGGGTCGAAGGACACCCCTTCGAGCCTGTACGAAGCCTTCTCTTCGAAGGCCCAGGTCAATCTCCTTAAACGTTTTATTGGCATAAAACCATTCATCTATGAAGTGGTTAACAATTGGGAAGCCGCCAATCGAAGCCTTAAGCCCTTCGGGGTACCTCCTACGAGGATGCTAGAAGGGAGAATCACATTGACTTGGCAATACCCACGTCCCCTATTTCTTTAGGCTTTCCCGCCAAGGATGAGAATGTGGGCTACAAAGCCCTAACGGTTACCACAAATCATGGGACGCCCCCATGATCTCCGAATTATGTGCAAGAGCTCTCTAAGTCCTATTTCCTCCCCTATAAATAGCTTAGACGGGCAAAAACAATGGTATGCAAACTAGACTCTCTCATTTCACTACCAACTTATCATATCACATACTTATTCGCACACCGGAGGTGGTTCGCAGGGTCCAAACCCTGCGCAATCACTTAACGTAGTGTTTTAGTATTTCTTATTTCAAGTTAAGAACAAGCTTGGCGCAACCTCAACACCCCATATATTCTTTTATCATCATCAAAGGCCTGATCGTGCAATTTATTGTACAATCATATATATATATATATATATATATATATATATATATATATATATATATATATATATATATATATATATATATATATATATATATATATATATATATATATAGGATAAAGATCAAATAAAAAGACAAATATCCGTACACTACGTAAAAAGATTTTTTTTTTTTTTCAAAAAAGTTCGTGAAAAAATCCAAAAAAATTTCAAAAGATCGGGAAGGTTGGTACATGAAAAAGTTGTTGAAGGAAGTTTTTCTAAAAGTGGATACTTTTTCCGAAAAAAATTTTTGAAAAAATACGTTTGTGCATTAAATCGATTTTTTGTGCATCAAAAATTCGTTTTTGCACCCAACTTCTTTTGACTTTTTTCATCAAAATAACATTGCGCATCTAACTAAAACAAGTTGAAAATTTTGTGCATCAAAATTTTTTTGAGCATCAAAATTCGTTTTTTGTGCATTAAAAAAAACGTATAAAAACTCAAAATTAGAAAAACTTCTTTCACAAAAGTTTTATGAACCAATATTCCCGATCTTGTGGAATTTTTATAGATTTTTTTACGTAGTGTACGGATATTTGTCTTTTTATTTTAACTTTACCCTTTTGACGGTCTTGTGATCCTGAAATCAGTTTCCTTACCTTTAGGTCGAGGTAAATTGTGTACAATCTATATCTTGCTTCACCATACATTATTCCAGTAAAATAGAGTATATATATATATATATATATATATATATATATATATATATATATATATATATATATATATATATATATATATATATATATATAGTGAGACTTTCTTGCGAGAACCATCTTATCTGCGAGAACTGACAGAACCACCAAAAACATACACGCACGCCTTCAATAATTGTATTTTGCACATATGTTCTAAAAACAACATATATGTTTTAAAAAAAACATTGTTGTTCTAAAGAATTTGATAAGAAATTGAAAATACAAAATTTTTCTTTGAAGGTGTGCATGTATGTTCTTATAAGGCGTGCAATGACAATATTGCGGCCGTGTGTAAGGTTTTTGTGAAAAAAGAGGATGAGTTCATGATGATATTGAAGAACATAGGTGGATACTTACGATTATTGATGATTTGCATGTATTTTTATTTTATTTTAAAAGGCGTGCATGTATGTTTTTGGTGGTTCTATCAGTTCTCGCAGATAAGATGGTTCTCGCAAGAAAGTCTCCCTATATATATATATATATATATATATATATATATATATATATATATATATATATATATATATATATATATATATATATATATATACTCTATTTTACTGGAATAATGTATGGTGAAGCAAGATATAGATTGTACACAATTTACCTCGACCTAAAGGTAAGGAAACTGATTTCAGGATCACAAGACCGTCAAAAGGATATACTGACACGAAGCTAAAACCAGTGGCGGATCCAGCACCATAAGTCATGGGGTTCATTTCTTAAAATTAGAGAGATTGTAACACAATTTTTGAGAACATTTTTGCATTTTGAGAAATTGGTGTTTTTGACAATTTTTCACTCTGTGCCGGATATATAATGGGGTTTCCGTGGCGGAGCCACCATTTTTAAAATATCGGTTTGCCCTTGGCTAAAACATGTCGAATGTATCCCAGGCCTTGTATGCCATCCAAATTTAAATTTAAATGTTCCCATGAAATGTAACCACTTTGTAATGTAATTTGTATAATTGTATGCTATTATGCTTTAACATAAGAAGGATATTGACCTTCTTAAATTAACATAGCCCATTTATTTATTTGTTAACAAGAAGAGGTCCATGTCCATGTACAACTGTACAAGTTGAAGTATACTCCACTATTTGCAAACTACAAGTCTAAACCTTATGAGAAAAGTCGACCAAAAAAAAAAAAACAAGTCAACCAATGAATAAAACCAACGTTATTAGCACGTGAGAGTGTGAGACCATATCTTAAATTCTTTATTTTAAAGGGGATAAGTGTTGGTTTTGCTACAATCCAAGAGGCATTTTGGATTGTGTTCGTAAACTAAGCATTCTGTTTCGGCGTTTACTTTTTAACTATCATAAAATGGTTTTGAAGGTGTAGATCAAACTCATAATATGATAATTTTAGATTGAAAACAATATTTTATACACCCTCAAAAAATTGCATCCCCAAGCTTCGCCACCCCAACACCATGTACTAGTCAAAGTACAAAAACATTACGTATATTTATATGTAGTTTTTAAATATATTTGGGTGGTTTAACTTGATTTCTTGAATCCCATGACCATGTTCAAGAGTTGCTTATTTATGCATGTGTCAAACAGAAAACTAATTACGTGTTGGTCATTCAGTATAGTGATAAATATGAAACACATATGTTAAAACTTAAAAGTCAATGATTAGGTGAATATAGTGTGTTAACAATTTCGCATATGCTAGTCGATACAGTATTAATGTAGTGCAAATGGACATAAGACCATGTGTAGTGGTAATGGGTGGAGAGTGGGGAATTGTTTGACATGTGTCATGTGGGGTATTGTGCGGCTTTGTTGAAAAAGTGGTGTAGTTGTGAGTGGGGGGTTGTTTGACATGTGTCATTCTTAAATCCCAGCCACATCCTTAAATCCCACCGGAAACAAATAGTCAAAACAGTTTACAAACACAATCACAGCCACATCCTTAAATCCCACCCGAAAAACACCATCCCCGTTCAAATTCCGGCCAAATTTCACAATCACAGCCACCATCCCCGTTCAAAACAGTTTACAAACACAATCACATCCCCGTTCAAAACAGTTTACAAACACAATCACAGCCACCATCCCCGTTCAAATTCCGGCCAAATCCCACCGGAAATGAGCAACAATTGATTCCAGTACAAAGTAATGATTTACAACCAAAGAATTAACCAATTAGAAGAGAGGGGCTCGGGCGCTGTCAAAACCACCCGTTGGAGCAAAAATTGGCCAACAACGCCCCGACGTTATGGAGGAGGGGGCGCTGTTGGGGCTTTGTTCTGCCAAATTCGCCCAACAACGCTTCGACTACGGATGGTCTAAGACTTGACATCAATATAGATCTCAAATAAAAAAAATTATTTTTCACCTTTTTTTAAATAATATATCTTGCAAACGATAAATCTTCAAGCTACAAAAAATACACCATCGCAACGAGAATTAAATTATCTATACTTTCGACGAACTTTTTTTTTTTTTTTTTTTTTTTTTTTTTTTTTTTTTTTAATTTTCGCCTAGAAAAATCACATGTGATTTGCGCCTATAAAAATTACATGTGATTCGTAAAAATCACATGTGATTCGTAAAAATCAAATCACATGTGATTTTTAACAATCACGTGTGATTTTTCTGGGTGAAAATTTTGAAAAAAAAAAAAGTTCGTCGAAAGTATATAATAATGCATATCTATAGAAAGATAATTTAATTCTCGTCGCGATGTTATGTTTTTTTCGCGTAACGATTAACGGTTTGCGAGATATTTAATTTTAAAAAAAATGGTGAAAGTTTATATTTTTTGTTTTGATCAAAAAAATGAATGGTTAGTATTGGTTCATCGGATCTATGACAAATATGAGATCTATATTGAACTTTTGCCATGTACATAAAATGTTGATAGAACCAACTTAACTATATGACAAAAATACACCGTTGGTCCCTTAACTTTCTCAAAAGTATCGCAGGGGCCCCAAACTTGGGAAAATCGTCGCCGTGCGTCCCTTTTTCAAGTTTTTGAGGCTGATTGCATCCTTTGACTCGTTATCTGCTGGTCAACGCCGTTCCTTTCCGTTACATTTTGTTTTTAGCACTAGGGCATAATCGTCAATTCGCATTAACGCTATACCAAGTCTGTATTATTTACACATGTCATATCCCTTTTCCCGCCCCATAAACACCTATATTGCCTCTTTTATTCGTCCCAAAACTTTCTTTACAAGAATTATCAGAATTCACAAACCCTCATTGCATGTCACAAAACCAGTTCCATATTATTCAGAATTCCAGAACATGGATTTTACTTTATGGAAAGTAAGAAGAGATCCAGGTTATCCAGTTGATGATACCATTCTGTACAACTCTGCTAAGAAAAAATACGGTACGTTTTGTTGTTATAATCGTTGGAATATCTAATAGGGGTATATTTTAATTTGCTATTAAGGTTTGAGAATATGCTTTGGTCTATTGATATGTTTCAGATGGTAGATCTAATATGTTTAGCATGAGGGTTCATCACAATTGTGTTTTTAAATACTGGCCTGGTAGAATATACGATGGAGGTATGAAAACTTTGGTTGATTTGATTGATGTTGATAGTGTGTCAGTTGAAGAGTTGGATGTTCTTATGTATGAATTGGGTTACGAGCTAGGTCAAAAAATTACTATTACTTTGTTAAGCCTGGTAGTAATTTAAATGATGGTTTGCATAGCTTAAGTGAGGCTGCGAATTTAGAAATATTGAAAGATCTTGTTGATGACCATAAGATAATAGAAGTTTATGTTGAAAATGGTAAGACAAGATTGGATGTTGATGAAATGTCACCAAAGTCAATTAGGACAGTTATTGCTGATGTGGATGCATCAAAGAAGAATGCAGCTCTTGCTGTTGTTCCATATTGCTCGCAAAAATTGTTCCTAGAAAACATTGCTAAAAAGCATGTGATAGAGGCTTTAAGTCAAGTCACACAACCAACTTTGGAAGTCAATACTATAGTAGAATCTAGTGAGTTGCTAGAAATTGAACCCTTGATGACCATAGATACACCTGTTGAGCATATGCAAAAAGATAGTCCTGTTAGTGTTGACCATAGTCAAAAAGATAGTCCTGTTAGTGTTGACCATAGCCAAAAAGATAGTCCTGTTAGTGTTGACCATAGCCAAAAAGACAGTCCGGTTAGTGTTGACCATAGCCAAAAAGATAGTCCTGTAGAGGTATGTGAAACTGAACAAGAGTTTGGTCATCAAAACGAGGAAATAGATACACCTGTTGAGCGTATGCAAAAAGATAAATCTGTGGAGTTCTGTGAGACTGATGAAGAGTTAGGTGATGACAATGTGAGTGAAACAGATAGTTCTGAGAGTGATGTCGATGTTATTGAGAACATTCAAGATGGAAACATAGTTGTTGATGAGGAGAATACTTTTGAGGAGCCTGATGTTGATGTTGATTTGTTCAAATTGATTGAGACTACAGAGTTACCCACTATGGGTAGCTCTAGCCAGATACAAGGTGATTTTTTTAAGAAAAATGAGATACAAGATCTCTGTGATGATAATGAGTTTGTAAGTGATTCTGAGAATGAGAATGAATATGTCATTAGGGAGAAAAAGATGAGGGCATACAAGAAACAAAAGTTAACCGAGGCAGAACAAGTAGACGACGAAGTTTTTTTTTTTTTTTTTTTTTTTTTGTGGTCAAACTTTTGTAACTACAAAAGAAGTGAAAAATAAGATCAACCTGCATTCAATACAAACTAGGAGGAAATTGCAACTCATTAAGAATGACAAACAGAGAATTAGGGCTAGGTGTGTGGGAACAATACCAGTATGTGGTACAAGTGGAGGTATTAGGCTGGGAACAACCCCAAAGAGGAAAACTGGTCCGTTAACTAGAGGCCTCGGAAGGGATGTATATTAGCAATCACAAAAGGAGCAAGCAAAAGATTTCCCATGGTTGTTGTATGTAGCAAAAGATACATCTAAAGATTTATGGAGTGTTAGAACTCTTAAGGATGAACACAAATGTTTGCAATCAAGAGTGATCAAAGCTTGTAACTACAAGTTTCTCTCAAAGCAAATATGTTGGGAATTATATTCAACAGCACAATCTATCAAAGTCTAAGTATGGATTCTACTGTTAGTGTTGCTGAAAAGATGAGGAAAATACTCTAAGTCAGATACTACTGCTCGTTCAACAAATCCTACTGCTAGTGCATTCTTTCTACTGCTGGTGTATTGTTGAAGACTGATCAAGTTATAACTAGCAGTACTAACTTAAGTTAGTACTGCTGGTGCAAAAGAAGGTACTGCTTAGTGGATGTCTGACGTGTTTGACTTTGCGCTAATATGGTTTTCTGTGCCGATTAAGTCATGAATAGTTGGTAGATACTTAACTTGTATATATCTCCCTTGGAATTATAAAAAGGAGATATTAGGTATGGTACAAAAGAAATAATACAAGTTAGGATACTTACACACTCAATACTCAAGTGTATTGTATTATATATATTAGATAGAAAGAGTGTGTAAGTAAGAGATAAGATACGCATGCAAGACACACATGCAATAGAAGTAAGAAGAACAACCTAGTGAAAATCTCAGTCATAAGAAAAGTGTTCTCTTTGTAATAGATTCAAGGTTATTTGTAACCCTAGTGATATCAAGATCACTCGTATTATTTCTTAATAATATTGAATCGTTTGGTGTTAATCATTTTGTGTTCATTGTTCTTTTACTCATCGTTGTCCCAAATATCAAACCCAATAGTCCTCTTCTAAGTGTGTTCAAGTAGATTCCGCATACTTGTTCACATTCACTCAAAGTAACACATACACATTATAAAGGACTAACACCCTTTGTGTATTCGTTCGTTAAAATCCTCACAAGTGGTATCAAAGACAGGTTGATACTCACGATTTAGAAGAAGAAATGGACATGGAGTCTATTCAAACAAATGTGGCTACTAAGTTGCCTATACTCAAACAGAATGAGTTTGATATGTGGAGATTAAGAGTAGAACAATATTTTCAGGTGCAAGACTATACACTCTGAGAAATTATTGAAGAAGGAAACTCTTTTCAGCCTAAAACTGTTACAAGAATGGTTGATGGTAAAGAAGAAACAACGTTTGAGATCAACCCAGTAAGTGCAGAAGATAGGATAAAGAAGAAGAATGACCTCAAGGCCAGAAGTTTGCTGATGATGACTCTTCCAAATGATCTGCTTCTTAATTTTAGCAAGTTCAAAGATGCTAAAACATTGTTTGAGGCTATTGTTGCAAGGTATGGTGGGAATGATGCCACCAAGAAGACCCAGAAGACTCTTCTTAAGCAGCAATTTAAAAATTTCTCCTCAACAAGCAATGAATCACTGGATAACATGTTCAATAGGCTTCAGAAGATTGTAAGCCAACTTGCTATTCTTGGTGTAGAAATACCTCAAGAAGATTTAAACTCCAAGTTCTTAAGGAGTTTACCAACTGAATGGGCTATGCATGTAGTTTTCTGGAAAAACAAGCCAGAAATTGATTCAATAAGTCTGAATGACTTGTACAACAACTTCAAAATTGTTGAACAAGATGTGAAGAAAGCTGGAGGTGTTACTTCAAATACTGGGAACATGGCATTTATGTCTTCTCCTAGTAACTCAAGGCAAGTTGATGAAGAAAAGATTGATGTAGGAGTTAGTACTGGTAGCTCAAACATTGGTACTGCTAGTTCTTCAAGCAGTACTTTTGGTATTTTGGATGAGAAAACGTGTTGTGCTTTTCTCACAAGCCAAAATGATGGGTCTATGCTTACTCATGAAGATCTCCAAGAAATCAATGATGATGATTTGGAGGAAATGGATCTTAAGTGGCAAATTTCTCTCCTTAGCATGAGGGCTATGAAGTTCTATCAAAGGACAGGGAAGAAGCTAACAATCAGCAGCAAGGATACTGCTGGGTTTGACAAATCCAAAATAGAATGCTACAATTGTCACATGAAGGGGCACTTCTCAAGAGATTGTAGAAGACCTAGGCAGCAGGATGGTAAAAGCAGAGGTTATGGGAGCAAGCCCAAGATTGTGGAGGTTAATGAGTCAACATCAAAAGCTATGGTAGCTATTGATGGTTTGGGGTATGACTAGAGTTTTATGGCAGATGAAGAGGAAGCTTCTCCTCAGATGGTTCTCATGACATTCACCAACTCTAAGGTACAATCTGCAAATATTTGTTCTAAAACATGCTCTGCTCTTAAAGAATTAGAAATCTTAAGAAAGCATTATGATGAACAAAAGAAAGAACTAGAAAAGACTGAAATTAATTTGTTATCTCATAAGCATGCTGTAGCTGTTCTGGAAGAACAGATCATACACTATAAGACAAATGAATCAACTTTCACTGATACAAAAGCAATTCTTGAATGGGATTTAATGTTTAGAGATAATGAAATTGATGTTTTGAAGATTAGATTGGAAAATGCCACAAAGGCTAAAGAAAACATTCAACTAAGTGTAGAAACACTAGAACATGCCTCTAAAATTGTACACAAAATAGTTGAATGTCAAATAGTCAACAAAGCTAAGTCTGGGTTAGGTTATAAAAGTGTTCCAACTCCTTACAGAGGAATCCTTGCACCCCCAGGAATAGACCTAGAACATACAGGTTTACCTGAATTTCAACTACCCAAGTTAGAATATGGTCCTAAGCCAAAAGATAATGAAATAGTTGAAAAGCCTGTGAAAGTGAGTAAACCCTTTGAGAGTGCAAGTGACACTTCACTCCCTGAGGATAAGGTGTCCTCTAGTAGAAGTTCAGATAGAATAGTCATTGAGGACTGGATTTCTGATGATGAGGAAGATGAACAGGTTATGTTTAAACCTGAAGTGGTTAAGAAAGCAGGAACAAGTGTTCTTAAGATAGTCAAAAACAATACTGATAGGCCTAAAATCAATGTTAAACATGTTAGGCAACCAGTAAGATATTGTGAGCATAATAGAACCACTAACAAGCCCAGAGGTAACCAAAGGAATTGGAACAACCTCAAGTCTCACCAACTAGGTGATGACTTTGTCTTTCATAACAAAGCTTGTTTCACCTGTGGAAGTTTTGACCATCTTGAAGCTTTCTGTAACCAATGGGTATCTGGGTATTCCAACAATAGGGTGAATTTAAAAAGGCATACAACCAAAAGTCACTCTAATTTTACCAGAACAACACCCAGAGCAGTTTTATTAAAGTCTGGACCAAAAGCAGTTCCTATTGCTAGACCAAAAGTTTCTACTGCTCAACAAGCAGTTTCTACTGCCAGACCTTTTTACTCTGTTTACACAAAACCAGCAGTTCAAAATGCAAAAACAACATTCAAATATGCATCTAAAACTGCTCAAAGGCCTTTTCAATCAAAAGCAGTAGTTCAAAAACGAATTTGGAAACCAAAAGGTGCAACTGCAAAGCTAGCAGTTTCTACTGCTAGGCAAGCAGTTCACACTGCTGCTAGGGAAAAGAGGGCAAATGCTGTTAAGGCCTCAGCATGTTGGATTTGGAGACCTCTTAAATCCAATGGTGCATCAACTGTTCTAAAGAGATTTGACTTTATTGATGCACGAGGCAAACCCAAGTCAGTGATGGCTTGGGTACCCCAAGGAAACTAATTTCCTTATTTATGTGCAGGGACATTCTCAAGCTGATGCTGAAGATCAAGGATATGAAAATAGTGGGTGTTCCAGGCACATGACAGGAAACATGTCTTACCTCTCAGAATTTCAATCATTTAATGGAGGATATGTTACCTTTGGGGGAGGAATTGGAGGCAAAATTACTGGTAAAGGTACTCTTAAAACCGGTAAATTGGACTTTGAAGATGTGTACTTTGTGCAAGAACTTAAGTATAACCTATTTAGTGTCTCACAAATGTGTGACAAAAAGAACAAAGTTCTTTTTACTGACACTGAATGTCTTGTGCTTTCTTCTGATTTTAAGATGCCTGATGAAAGTCAAGTACTTCTTAAAATTCCAAGAAAGGGCAACATGTACAGTGTTGATATGAAGAACATTGTTCCTAAAGAGGCTCTTACTTGTTTGGTTGCAAAGGCCACATTGGATGAATCAATGTTATGGCATAGGAGGCTTGGTCACATTAATTTCAAAACCATAAATAAAATTGTTAAGAATGGTTTGGTAAGAGGTTTACCTCAGAAAAGATTTGAAAATGACCAAACATGCATTGCTTTTCTTAAAGGCAAACAACATAAAGCCACTTGTAAGCCCAAGATTTTTAACTCTATTGATACTCCACTGTTTATGCTTCATATGGACTTATTTGGACCAACCAATGTGAGTAGTATTATGCATAAGAGATATTGTCTTGTTGTCACTGATGACTATAGCAGATTTACATGGGTTTTCTTTTTAGGATCTAACGATGAGACACCTAGCATCCTTAAGACATTTATCACTGAAATAGAAAACCTAGTGGATAAAAGAGTAAAAGTCATTAGATGTGATAATGAGACAGAATTTAAGAATAGAGTTATGGATGATTTCTGCAAAGAAAAAGGTATTAGGAGAGAATTTAGTGTTGCTAGAACTCCTCAGCAGAATGGAGTTGCTGAAAGAAAGAATAGGACACTCATAGAAGCTGCTAGAACCATTTTAGTTGATTCTAAGTTGCCTATAACTTTTTGGGCTGAAGCAGTTAATACTGCTTACTATGTCCAGAACAGAGTTTTAGTAGTTAAGCCTCACAATAAGACACCTTATGAGCTTTTTAGAGGTAGAACTCCTGCTTTAGGATTTCTAAGACCTTTTGGGTGTCATGTGACCATTCTGAATACCTTAGACCATCTAGGCAAGTTTGATGGCAAAGCAGATGAAGGATTCTTGGTTGGTTACTCTCTCAATAGCAAAGCATTTAGAGTATACAACACAAGAACTAGAAAAGTTGAAGAAAACCTGCATGTAGAATTTTTAGAGAACAAATCTAATGTAGCAGGTGATGGTCCAAAATGGTTGTTTAATCTTGAGTCTCTAACCCAATCAATGAACTATGTGCCTGTTGTTGTGATTTTGCAGGTTCACAATCTGATGATGCAACAAATGAAGCAGGCTTGGGTAAAGAAAAGGATCAAGATTATGTGTTGATGCCAATATGGACAAGTGTGGATTCAACTTCAATAAATGGTGAACCTTCTTCTGATCATGCTAAAGAAGGTGTTGAGGGTGAAAACAATGTAGATGAAACAAAGGAACAAGAGAATCAAGTGAGCAGTACAATCATTATTCCTACTGCTGAGCCAACAGTTCATACTGCTGAGACAGAGCAAGGTACTGCTAGGCCAAATGTTTCCACTGCTGGCCCATCAGATACTGATGCAATGGATTTCTCAGAAGATGAGGTGGATCTTGGCAACTTCCCTCATAACTATCAAGTTCCTACTACACCACACACAAGGATTCACAAAGTCCACTCCCTGGACAATGTAATTGGTAATGTGCAATCTAGTATGAAGACAAGGAAGCAACTTCAGTCTTCAGACCAACAAGGGCTTCTAGATGCTCTTTATGCAACAAAGCAGCACGAAGATGCAAACTCTTGCTTGTTTGCATGTTTCCTCTCTCAAGCAAAACCCAAAAATGTGCTCAAAGCCTTAGATGATTCAAGCTGGGTAGAAGCTATACAAGAAGAGCTTCTCCAATTTAAAATTCAGAAGGTATGGGTGCTAGTGGATTTACTTAAGGGTGTAAGGGTAATTGGAACCAAATGGGTTTTCAGGAATAAAAGGGATGAAAAGGGCACAGTAATAAGAAACAAGGCTAGACTTGTAGCCCAAGGGTATATACAGGAAGAGGGTATAGACTATGAAGAGGTTTTTGCTCCAGTAGCAAGAATTGAGGCAATTAGGCTTTTCTTAGCTTATGCTTCATTCATGGGCTTCACAGTTTATCAAATGGATGTTAAGAGTGCCTTTTTGTATGGTACTATAGAAGAGGAGATGTATGTGTCACAACCTTCAGGTTTTATTAATCTAGATCATCCTGACAAAGTTTACAAAGTTGTGAAGGCTCTGTATGGTCTACACCAAGCACCAAGGGCATGGTTTGAGACATTGGCTTCCTATTTGCTTGAAAATGGATTCCAAAGAGGCAAGATTGATCAGACATTATTCATCAAGAAGGATAAGAAGGATATCTTGCTAGTACAGGTGTATGTTGATGACATTATCTTTGGATCTACAAGGAAGGAAATGTGTGTAGAGTTTGAGAAACTTATGCATGATAAGTTTCAAATGAGTTCCATGGGGGAACTTACTTTCTTTTTGGGTCTACAAGTCAAACAATCAAGTGAAGGCATATTTATCAGCCAAGATAAATATGTACCAGAGATCCTAAGGAAGTTTCAGTTTGTTGATGCAAAAGTGGTGAGCACTCCAATTGATCCAGACAAATCATTACTCAAGGATGCTGATGGAGAAAGTGTGGATGTGCGCACATAAAGATCTATGATAGGATCCTTGATGTATCTTACATCATCAAGACCTGATATCATGTTTGCTGTATGTGCTTGTGCAAGATTTCAAGTGACTCCCAAAGTTTCCCACCTAACAGCAGTCAAGAGGATCTTCAGATATCTTAAGGGTCAACCTAAATTGGGCTTATGGTATCCAAGGGAATCACCTTTTGATCTGATAGCTTTTTCAGACAGTGATTATGCTGGTGCAAGCTTGGACAGAAAATCAACAACTAGAGGATGTCAATTCATTGGATGCAGACTTGATTGGTGCTAAAACGTCTGCTTATATCGACCAAGGATTTGGTCAACAAGAGTCAAACAATCTAGGGCACAATGCAATTATCCAAGGGAGAGTTTAGTGTTTCCCCAGGTCGTTAAGTCCCAACGAGGTGTGAACACTGAAATCAATTGAATTTGTGATCGCGTGAATATTGAACGAATAAGGTTTTACGTGAATTACACTAGGGAAATATGAAATAAAGCTAGAAAAATGAAAATTTAACTTTTAAAAATCTAAAATAACTTAAAACTTATTTTAAAACTAAAATTATATTTTTTTACACTTTTTATCTAATTATTATTAATTATTTATTATTTAATTACTTATTAAACTAATTTAATTTATAATAAATACTAAATGAACAAAGAAAAATCTAAAACTTTTTCTATAAATATTATGAGATGAAAATAAGCTAAGAAAATTATAAAAATAAGAATTGCTTAATTAAAATTTAAAAAGATAAATTCTATTAAATAGAAGCTATCACTATTTTTCTGTTTTGTTTTTCCTAAGGTCTACAGATATAATTATATTTTTCCTAGGTTATAAATGACAAAAGAAAATTATATAAAAAAAATTTATATTTTTCTGATTAAAATTCTATTTATTATGATTTAATTACTATTTTAAACTAATTAATAGATTAAAAATATCAAATGACTTAGGAAAAATCTGAAAAATTCAGGATAAGTCTAAATTAATATTCTTAATATAGGAAAATTAAAATCAAAAGTCTACTAAACCCTGATAAGGAGTTGGGCAGATAAGCAGTTGGGCAAATAAGCTAAAAATAAGCTAACAAGCTTGAAACAACTTAAAAATACAAATAAGCTCAAGGAAATAAGCTGATAAGCAGATTGGCAGTTGCAAAACTTACACAGAAAACTCAGGAAAATGGCCAATTTGCAGGGCAGATTAAGCAATCAATAAGCTGATAAGTGAGAACTTTTATGGGGGCAAAAGATTGCTAGTACTATGAGCTATTCAAAAAACCAAAAAACAAGGCTTCAGCTTATCTAGATAAGCCACAAATGAGTTGAGATCAGCAGCTTAAGCAACTCAGTATACACTGAGT
The DNA here is from genome assembly GCA_021014915.2 of Artemisia tridentata subsp. tridentata. NCBI lineage: Eukaryota > Viridiplantae > Streptophyta > Magnoliopsida > Asterales > Asteraceae > Artemisia > Artemisia tridentata. The sequence goes on from CP139509.1 coordinate 408,131,672, forward strand.
CTGCTGTGTGCAGAGTTGTGCAGAAGTGTGCACAAGTGTGCAAACCAATTCAACTCTTGTATATTCACTAAATGGTTCACAAGGGACTCAGTAAAGCAAAGAACAAGGGTCAAAAGAGCTTATAGCTGCTTATGGCTTATATGGACATATTAGAAGCTAAAATTGACATAGGCAATAAAAAAGAGCTAAATCTATCTATATTGACTATAAGAACTCAGAAAAGGCTTATATTGACCAAAATAAGCTGGAACAAAGTTGGGACTAAGGTCAATGTACAGTAAAATCTTGTTTGACTAGTTGACTGAGTTAAACCAAACACCCCTTTATGAGTGGACTGTCTTGGTTTTTGATTAGCACAGGTATGTTTAAGCTAGAAATCTGAACAAACTAAGTTTATTTAACTTATTTATGAACTAATAAGTAAATATTAACTTTAAATAAGCTGAATTAAGTAGTTTCTTATTATTAGCTATTTATGACTAAAAATGAGTTACTTAAGTAAAATAAAGACAAGATGTATTTAAAACTGATTTTATTGATGAAAAGCAATTAGAAACTAATAATAAGCTAGAAATAATATAAATAAACTACAAATAAGTAGTTGCACAGTAAACTATTATTTAATGCAAAAAATGAGAAAAAGCTTACAACTGTAATGAACTGTGAACCAAAGAACCAAGGACCAAGAACTCACCTAGCTTGTCAAACACAAGCTAGAAAACCAGAAAAAGCCTTCCATAATAGCTTATACACCCAAAAAGAGCTTATTTCACCCAGGTTGACTTTCGTTGACCAATTTCATCATTTGAAATTTAGAACTGAGTTACACTAAATAAGCTTACAGAAAGCTATGTTAAGCTTTTATAAGCTTATTGCAAGGTTGTTTGAAGCTTTTGATAGTAATTTAAAGTGACTTAGAGCTTATACGAATTACCATATGACTTGAAATTGCATTATAACTGAAACTGAGTTCAATACTGATTAAATAAGAACAATAAGACTTGAATTAACTTATATTGATAACTGGAACTTGAAATTACAAAAGATAAAGACTTAAAGTAAAAAACGATTACAATAAAAATTAACTACTACTTTTCTAGCTATTACAAAGCTCTATATATACTAAAAACTGCTGGGGAACTCCTTGTCGACATCTCTGAGTAATCCTACACCCTTGGATGGCTTCAAATCAATCTCAGCTGTTCAAATGAAAATTGGCGCCAAAAGTCTCACAAGTGGTTTCGAGCAAGTTTTTGGTAATTAAAGAAATTTGGGAGGATGTGGAGGTGGAAGGGAGTGGTTAGACAGCTGGGGTGATGAGGTGGGGGGTTGAGGTGTAAAGGTGATGGTGGTTTTGGAGGTGGTTTTGGTTTGGCGGGGTTTAAGTGAGGGAGACGGGTTTGACTAAGTCAAACCCTGGTATTGGATACTGGGTTTAGTAAAAAAAGAATGGGCCGGGTTTTTTATGGTTTGGGCCTGGGTTTATAGTAGCAGCTGGGCTTTAGGTTTGTAGCTTGGTCCGTTTGGTTTGTAGTTAAACACAAGGACCATTTTTGTATTTTCTGAAAATGAGGGACTGAAAATGTAACTCTTTCAAAGTTTATCAAAAGGACCAATCTTGCCAAGTTTCAATAGTACAAGGACCATAAAAGATAATTTTCTATTTTTGAAAACCGGGGGACTTGTTTTGACAACTTTTGAAAGTTCAGGGACCTTTTATGTCATTTTTAAAAGTTGAAGGACCTGTTTTGCAATTTCTTTAAAACTTTCATCCAAGGACCATTATTGTAAAAGTTAAATAGTTCAGGGACCTTGAATGATATTTTTAACACCAGGGACTATTTTTGCCAATTTCTGAAACTTCAGGGACTGAAATTGACAATTATGCAAACTATGTTCGTTTTTCAACTGTTTTTAATACTTTTGCACTTGCAACACATAAAAACAAAATCAAAATATATTTTCTGTATTTTGAAGCATATTTGCATGTTTTTAAATGTTTTTGTAATCTAAATGTGACAGAAATGATGAGTATTTAGACACTCATCAATCCCCCACACTAAACTATTGCTAGTCCCTAGCAATCCTTTTTGAAAATTTAATGGATTTTATCTCTTTACCAAAAGCCATTACTTCTGGAGTAGCCAATGTTTTAGTATGTGATACTTTGGTACAATGATAACCAAATGATTTTGAGCAAATCATCAGCTGTCAACGGTTTTGATTTGTCTTTACCAGAAGCCGTTTGCTTCTAGACTAGCCAACTCTTCACTTATAAAGATATGGTGAGTCGAATACCATACAATTTTTGGCAAATTGTAAGCCATAAACGGATTTGATTTATCTTTACCAAGAGCCGTTTGCTCCTGGATTAGCCAATCCTTATGTGGGTTAGACATGGCGGACTGATAACCATTTATTGCGTTCTAAGTGAGAAAAAAAATTTTAAAATTTTGGCCAAAATGGGGGTACTAGATGGTACATTTGATAAAATTCGCTAGAATTCCCCCCCACACTTAGAACTGAATATTGCCCTCAATATTCAAAGTACCGGTTGTTAAACCAACACTTAGAACGTGAAAAGGTAATACTAATAGCCATTACTTTATATATACACACATTTTTTATTTTTTTATTTTTTATTATTTTTTTTTTACATGAAATGTACATATATACAACATGTGGGGTATCTCCCCCACACTTGGGTGGTAGAACAGAGAAAGAAGTCAGAGACATGGGTGAAAACCCATGTTGTGCTAATTTTTTTGATCACCGAGTCACTAGCTTGACTCGATCCCCGAATTTATTGGTCCATGGGGAAAGTTTGAAGATCCGGGACAACCATGGGTGGTATGTCCTCTCCAAAGTAGTGTTTTAACCGATGGCCATTCACTTTAAAATTTGGACCGTCATTTTGAGATAACTCAACGGTACCATATGAATAAACTTTTGTGATAGTGAATGGACCAGACCAACGGGATTTGAGTTTTCCCGAGAAAATCTTTAATCTTGAATTGAAAAGAAGGACTCGATCACCAACGTTGAAAACGCGGTTCTTGATTTTAGAGTCATGAATCTTCTTTGTCTTTTCTTTATAGATCAAAGAGTTCTCGTAGGCCTGATCACGTAGTTCATTTAGTTCATTCATTTGAACTTTACGGTGATCACCCGCAGTTTGAAGATCAAAGTTGGCATGTTTCAAGGCCCAGTAGGCTTTGTGCTCTAATTCTATCGGAAGATGACATGCCTTTCCGTACACAAGCTTGTAAGGTGTACACCCGATGGGTGTTTTGTAAGCTGTACGGAAGGCCCATAGTGCATCATCCAATTTATCCGACCAGGATGCACGATTTTCTCCTACTGTCCGTTCCAAAATTCTTTTAATACCCCGATTTGAAACTTCTACTTGTCCACTTGTTTGTGGGTGATACGCAGTAGAAAGACGGTGAGTTACACCATACTTTTGCATGACTTTATCAAATTTGTCATTGCAAAAATGCGTACCACGATCACTGATTATAGCACGTGGAGTTCCAAAACGGGCAAACAGAGCTTTCAGGAATTTTACAACCACTCGGGCATCATTAGTGGGTAAAGCTTTTGCTTCAACCCATTTTGACAAATAGTCAACAGCCACGAGAATGTATTTATTTCCTCGAGATGATGGAAATGGCCCCATAAAGTCAATGCCCCAAACATCAAAGATTTCACAAACTTGAATAGCATTTTGTGGCATTTCATTTCGTTGTGAAATATTTCCGTGACGCTGACAAGCTTCACAAGTTTTGATGAGATCTTGGGCATCCTTATAGATTGTGGGCCAATAAAACCCGGAATCAAACACCTTTTTGGCGGTGTAGTTTGGACTATGATGGCCCTCAGTGGGTCCAGCATGGCAAGCTTTGAGAATGTCAATAGCTTCCTGTCCGTAAACACACCGTCGGATGACTTGATCCGCACAGATTTTGAACAAGTAGGGGTCGTCCCAGAAGTAATGCTTAACATCCTTGAAGAATTTATTCTTCTGTTGGGTCGACATCCCTTTCACTATGAAGTTACCCGCATGGTAATTTGCGAATTCAGCAAACCATGGGGTAGTAGAATCTCCTCGAAAAGTAACCGCATTGAGTGTCTCGAGAGGAAATGTTTCATTTATTTCCTTTTTCTCGAAAACATCTTGGTGTGGGTTCTCTAATCGGGATAGATGATCAGCAGCTAGGTTCTCAGCTCCTTTTTTATCACGTATAATGATATCAAATTCTTGTAGGAGGAGAACCCAACGGAGTAATCTCGGCTTTGCATCTTGTTTTGCAAAGAGATATTTGAGAGCCGAGTGATCCGTATACACTACACATTTCGTCAAGATCAAATATGGCCGAAACTTCTCAAAGGCATACACCACAGCTAATAATTCTTTTTCTGTAGTGGTGTAATGAGTTTGAGCTTCAGTCATTGTTTTACTTGCGTAGTGGATAGGCTGAAAATGTTTAGCTTTTCGTTGCCCCAAGACTGCACCGATAGCAAAATCACTTGCATCGCACATGAGCTCAAAGGGTAAATCCCAGTCGGGGGCAACTAGAATGGGTGCTTCAGTAAGCTTTTTCTTTAATGTTTCAAAAGCTTTGATGCACTCGGGGGAGAAGATAAAAGGAGCATCCTTTTCAAGGAGATGAGTCATAGGCCAGGCGATTTTAGAAAAATCTTGTATGAATCTACGATAGAAACCGGCATGACCCAAAAAACTCCTAATACCTTTGACGGTAGTGGGATGAGGTAATTTACCAATGACATCAACTTTAGATCTGTCAACCTCAATCCCGTTCTTTGATATCTTATGGCCGAGGACAATGCCCTCTTTGACCATAAAGTGACTCTTCTCCCAATTTAGACAAAGATTGGTGTCTTCACACCGTTTCAGCATGTTTTCTAAATGGGAGAGACATGTTTTGAATGAATCCCCAATGACCGAGAAGTCATCCATAAAGACCTCCATAGTTTTCCCGATCATGTCAGAGAATATGGACATCATGCACCTTTGGTGTAAAACCCACACTTTAACATAACATGAAATGACAAAAATGCCCTCAAATTCAAAATTTTGAGAACTTATGAAGTCACATTGATAACATTATATATGTCCTAACCAGAGTTAGATAATAAATAAAACTTTACCATATAAGAATATTGTACAAAAAAAAAAAAGAAAAGAAAAAGCTATATATGCCGCCCCCCCTTGACCACAATATGGTCCAAATTCATGATAATTAAAATATTGTTAAGCCCATAATGGTGATTGATTACTTTCCTAAATAGCCCTAAATCAAAGACACGGTTTCATATTTTTTTTCTCTATAACCGATCATCAAACAAACAAACCCTAATTCCCTCTAACAAAAAAATTCGGCTCCTCCATCCTTGCTGCTGCTGTGTCGATCCATAATAACCACAAAGAAGGTGTAAAATTCGTTCATAACAATTAAGGTAAACATGTAATACCCAAAATCAATCCATACGAAATTACTACAAGCCCTAATCGACTTGTATTTTCTTGTTTCCCTTTTTATTTACTGCTGTACGACCCAAAGAAAGAGAAGAAGGAGGCTTGTGGTGATTTTGATCTCGTGTTGTTTGTGTCCTTCGTGTGATCTTCAAGGGTAACGTATCCCACCTTGTTCAATCTTGGTCATGTTCTTGTCGAGTTGATGTTACATGAAATGATAAAAGATGTACATAGAATCATGAATGAAAAACCCTAAAACTAATGTATATAAATCGAACATATGTGTATATGATGTATTTAATTATTTTGGCTATGTTAAGACCTGCTATGGATCGACCTAAACATGTTATAAACCTATCTATAATCGTTGTGCGTTAAAAATTAAAGATCGGAATGAAAACCTAAGAGATTACATGATTCTGTGAATAATTGCTACTGACCTGAAAATTTGTCCGACTTTAACCGGCTGTAAAAAATTGATGTGAACGCATATTTTGGTGTTTTAAGAGTCTAAAACTAAGTTCAATGAAATGGCTACCTGGGAAAATTTAGTTTGTAATTTTTGGAGGCCTGGAATGTTACCTTTTGATTTTTTGAAAATTATGTGTCTGATCGGATTTGTGAGTCTGGAAAATCAGTCCGGGTTTTTGAATTTTAATTTCGAAACCATGTTGAATTAGGAGGTTTCCTTTGAACTGGGAAATATTCAGGATGTATATTACTTCCTGGAATTTTTGTAGATTTTTGTGAATTTTTCTTAAAAGGTTTTTAATTAATAACTTTTCGTATAGTAAAATCTATCAGAAATCTGGACAAGTTAGTTGAAGTGAATTTTAATCCATAGTTTTGCTATTTAATAAAATCTGGAAAAGTTAGATAAAATACTTAAGACATTGAAGTATCTCTGAGAATTTTTGGGGAATTTATTTCTGAGTTCTTATATGATTTTCGATTTATAGAAAACCTGACAACTTCAAGTTGAAAACTGTTAGAACCTGATGAAAAGTATAAAAGGGTTTTGAAAGGTGTTTTGTGTGTACTTTAAAAACTAAAGGGACTAAATGTGTAATTTTATGAAACTTGAGGGTTTGATTCGTGTCACACGTATATTTGAGGGTATAATCTGTAACTTAGTAAATATGAGGGTTAGTTGTGTAATTATGAACATAATAAAGGTTGAAGTGTAATTTGTTTAATTATAAGGTTTATTTTGTGATTTTGGTAAATCAAGGGTGTAATGTGTAAACTATGAAACTTAAAGGACGGGAGATGTGATTCTGAATAAATGATGTACTTAAATTAGTAGTTTTCAATATTTTCATTCAAGACCCTTAACTTTGGGATGTTTGCAATTAAAAAACCCTAACTTATGGAAACTTGTCATATTTAACCTTGAACTTATGTAAAAGGCATTATGAACCTTAACCTACTAACATGGTCATCTTTAATAAGTTGATAAACAGGAATGATAATAACTAAAGTTACTGAATGTGTAAAGTTACCTAAGATGGAGAGAAACTAAAATGAAACCTTATGATTAAGAAACTATGAAATCATAAAGTTATGAAACTTATAAGTACAATTATAATTCATGTAGATTCGCTGAAGCGGGAGTAATCCGGTGTTTTGTGATCTGCCTTTGGTTTGTTTTGCTATCGGATAAGGTACAGATACTCTGCCCTGTTTCAGTAAGGGTTCTTATATTCTATACATTGATTTTGAGTTATGATTCAGTTAAGATTTCCCAAGCCATTGCTATGTTCCCTTTGAGTGAACCTTTGATATTACTTTTGATATGACTTTGAGATGCACCTTTTGATATATGACCCTTTTGTTATGACTTTGAGACCTGACTCTTAGTTTGATACCCGAGCCATTTTCTGTTTTTCCTAGCCAGGAAGGTAACCTGGCCATGTCTGTGATGCACCACTGGCATGACTCCCGTGTGGGGGAGTGATTTCTCACACCGTCCCTTTTATATTATCTGCCATGGCTACTTGACTTTGAGATTGACTTTGAGTTTTGGGGCGTATGGATTGCAATCCTAGATTTGTTTGTTTAGTGGATTTGAGTATGACTTTGAGTATGACTTTGAGGTGACTGGTGCTTATGTGCAATACACACCTTTCACATTTAGCTGGAGCTAGCTACTCCACTATTATGATACATGAGGACACCCCTCATATTATCTGTTGCCTATGAGGTATCCCCTCTAATTGTGAGATTATGACTTTGAGATTTATGACTTTGAGATTTATGACTTTGAGTTTCTGGGCTCGTGGTGGATGACTATCCTATTCTTCTCTTATTATCCATTTGTTTCTTTTATACCTTATGACATTCCCATTGCCCATATTATATTTCTGTTTCGTTATTCTTTGCTTTGTATATGTATCTGTTCACTGAGCTTTTTAAGCTCAGCCGCACGTTTTCTTTTCGTGTGCGGTAGGTAATAAGCAGGACGACGGGTTTTGGGTATGAGTGAAGAGACTTTTGGACTTAGAAGACTTTGATAGTTATTCTGAAGTAGAGACCATTAGAAGGAGTTGCTTTTGCAGACTTAGTAATTAGCTTTTGTTTCCCTTGTATCCTTGTGTATTCAGTATTTCATTTGTAACCTTTGAGAATCTTTGTATTATTTGAATGTATGTTTTGTTTGATCTGATATGAAGCCATTAATGTGATACTTCTACCCTTGCTGGGTTGGGGCGTTACATTTGGAATGTACCTGGAGCATTGCATAAGCCAAAAGGCATACGTTTATAAGCAAAGGTTCCATAAGGGCATGTGAAGGTGGTCTTTTCTTGATCTTGTGGATCAATGGGAATGTGAAAGTAACCCGAGAAACCATCAAGGAAACAATAGTACTCGTTCCCTGCTAATCTCTCAAGCATTTGGTCCATAAAGGGTAGAGGAAAATGGTCTTTTCGGGTGGCATCATTTAACTTACGATAGTCAATGCAAACACGCCACCCTGTAACCAATCGAGTTGGGATCAACTCATTCTCATCATTTGTGACAACAGTTATGCCACCCTTTTTTGGAACACAATGAATGGGACTAACCCAAGGACTATCAAAGATGGGATAAATCAATCCTGCATCAAGGAGTTTGAGAACCTCTTGTTTGATAACATCGTGGATTTTAGGATTCACCCTTCTTTGATGTTGGACTGCTGGTTTAAAGTCATCCTCCATTAAAATCTTGTGAGTACAAAATTCAGGGTTGATTCCCTTTATATCGGAGAGTTTCCAAGCAATGGCTTGCTTGTGTGACTTCAAGACCTTTATTAGAGCAGTCTTTTCCTCATCATTTAAATCTTTAGCAATAATGACGGGTAATTTATCATCACCCTCCAAAAATGCGTACTCAAGATGAGGTGGTAAGTCTTTGAGTACGACCTTAGGAAATTCATCGATTTTCTCAACTGATTTGATTTCCTCATTATGAAGTTCAACGGGAGGGAGTGGAGGAGAATTGTCCTGATTCAACAAGTTCTCAAGAAGAAGAATATCTCCCTCCAGATCAATCTCAGTGTTATCAATTCCTTCTAGAAATGAATCACACTTGAGAAAAGCCTCGATCTCTTCCAAAATGAAATCACTTCCCTCAAACGGAGTGAGAGAAGGGGAAGAGTCGGAAATGATAGGTAGAGAAGATGTGGTGGGATTCCCACTCACAGAATTATGAGAATAACCAAGAAACTCTTGAGAGTACTCCTATGAAGCAATATCAATGACATCGATTCGGTTAACCGATTCAGAATCATAATTTGAGGAGTACCTCGAAGTTTGATCGAGGTTAAAGGTAACAGCTTCATTACCCACACATAATGTGATTTCATGCTCAAATACATATATGAGAGCACGGCCCGTTCTTAGGAATCCTCTTCCAAGAATGAGAGGAACCCTAGGATCAACATCGAAATCAACAACCACAAAGTCAGCTGGAAAATGAAACTTTCCTACTTTCACAAATACGTCCTCAGCAATGCCACGAGGACGAGATATTGAACGATCTGCAAGCTCAAGAGTCATGCATGTAGGAGTAAGAGCCGGAAGAGAAAGTTTCTTCCACACTGAATGAGGCATCAGGTTGATACTTGCACCAAGATCGGCCAAGGCACAACATTCAACCATTCCCGGAAATACACAAGGTATTAGAAACTTTTCAGGATCTCCAAGCTTCTCGGGAAGCTTTTTCAAGATAACTGCTGAGCAGTTCTCATTTAATGGAGTTTTTGCCATTTCAAACAGTTTTTCCTTGTTGCTCAACAAGTGTTTGATTGTGGATGCAAACTTGGGCATCAGAATGATAGCATCCGCAAAGCTTATGTCAAAATGTAATTCTTGAAAAATTTGGAAAAATTTATCCATTTGTTGACTAGCATTTTCGCGGAGCTTTTGCTCATTTAAACGTGATGGGTAGGGAATAGAAGGTTTGGATTTAGGGTCTTCAACCGGGGTTTCAGGGGATTCAAAGACAACTTGTGGTTTTGGTTTGTTTTTCGGGACAACTTGAGGTTGGACGTTGTCGGTACCTCCGTTATTAGTAGGAAGTACCTTGTCCTTAGTCACATCAGGTTCACTACCCACTACCTTGGGAGGAGAAGAAGAAGAGGTGGTAGTAGGAATAGTGGGTCCATCATATGAAACACCACTTCGGGTTGTGATCGCCTTAACATTGCCCTTCGGGTTAGCGATCGTGTTGCTCGAAAGTTTTCCTGAGCCCGAAGGTTGATCATTTAAAGATTTTTTAATCTCAGAGATCTGGCTGACCAACAACCTGTTTGTGTCCTCTTGAGCTTTCATGAATTGCCTCAATAACTCATCAGATGATGGTTGTGGGGCTGGAATGGCTTGAGGTTGATTAGGGAAATTTTGGATTCGGTTATTTTGATTATAACCTTGATGTTGAAAATTCCCTTGATTTGGATTACCATTTCCCTGAAAATGATTTCCCTGGTTGGAATTGTTTCGGTTAAAGTTTCCTTGGTGTTGGAAACCTTGATTTTGTCCAGAACTGAAATTCCCTTGGTGTTGATAACCTTGGTTCATTCGAGGTTGGTTTTGGTTTCGGTTTTGCAAATTCTGGTTCTGATTGAAACCGGGTGGTCCTTGGTAGGTGTTAGCTCGGTAACTTGGTTCCAGTTGAGGACGGTATTGATTACCTCCTTGATTTGAAGTACCGGCTATAGCATTAGCTTTAAAAGGACTACCATCGGTGGCAGTACAGTTGTAGTATGCATGAGGGCCACCACAAGTAACACAGACTTCCACTTTCTTCACTTCAGCATGTGAAGGATTTTGTGTGAAAGTGACTTTCTTTTGGTTTGAGAGAACCAAAGCTTGAATAACGTCCGTAAGTTTTTCAATCTTAGCATCGGTGCTAGAAGTACTCACAGGAGATGAAGTAGAAGGACCAGCACTAGCCTGAGAATGATACGGCTTTGTTCGTGCAGTACGGACCTTAGACTTATTTTCAATAATCGCTAAAGCTTCTTTCGTGGTTTTGCTCAAAAAGTTACCTCCCGCGGAGGCATTGAGAGAATCTTGGTCAGATTGGCTCACACCATTATAGAAAGTGTCGATTTGCATCAACTCGGTGAAACCATGGTGAGGACATTTACGAAGCAATTCTTTGAAACGATCCCACGCGTCACTAAACGATTCATCAAATCTTTGTGTGAATTTGATGATTTCATTTTTAAGACTTGTCGTTCTGGACGGGGGAAAGAATTCGTTTACAAATTTGATAACTAAATCCTCCCATGTCTCAATTGATTTAGGGGGTTGTTTTTCAAGCCATATCCGGGCTTGCCCCTCAAGAGAAAATAGGAATAGAAGAAGCTTGATTGCTTCAGAAGGGACATTTTTGTATTTGATGGTAGATGTAATCTTGTTAAACCATCGAATGTGAGCATGAGGATCATCCCTCTCAAAACCATAGAATTGACTTGAGGTTACAAGATTCAGTAACCCGGTTTTGAGCTCAAAACTATCAGCCACGATGGCTGGAACAACAATGGCATCTCCATAACCCTCGATGGGTGCTTGGAGAAGCTCATTCATTGGCAAATCTGCCATGTTTTTGGGCTCAGTACGTACCTCAGATACGACTGATGGGGCAGAACGTCTACGACGTCTTCGAGGTATGTTTACAAGCTCACGAAAAGGGCTTGATGACCTTGAAGAACGAGTGCGCATGCACTAAGACGACTCTAAGAATCCTTTAGAGTGATGGAAACTTAGAATAGGTAAGAAGTTTAGAATCAAATGGATAGAGGGCAAAGGTGAATATTTTTGGGTTTTATTTTTATGAAAACTTGAAATACGATATTTTTGGTTTATCGATCCGTTAAACACATTAACTTCACGATAATTTTGGTTTTATATGAAAATAATAAAATATGGACAAGGATGGTTGATATACAATGGGTGTATATCCAACAGTCACTGATACTTCAAATTCAAATAACGCAGCACACCTCCCCGGCAGCGGCGCCAAAATTTGATTGGTGCTAAAACGTCTGCTTATATCGACCAAGGATTTGGTCAACAAGAGTCAAACAATCTAGGGCACAATGCAATTATCCAAGGGAGAGTTTAGTGTTTCCCCAGGTCGTTAAGTCCCAACGAGGTGTGAACACTGAAATCAATTGAATTTGTGATCGCGTGAATATTGAACGAATAAGGTTTTACGTGAATTACACTAGGGAAATATGAAATAAAGCTAGAAAAATGAAAATTTAACTTTTAAAAATCAAAAATAACTTAAAACTTATTTTAAAACTAAAATTATATTTTTTTTACACTTTTTATCTAATTATTATTAATTATTTATTATTTAATTACTTATTAACCTAATTTAATTTATAATAAATACTAAATGAACAAAGAAAAATCTAAAACTTTTTCTATAAATATTATGAGATGAAAATAAGCTAAGAAAATTATAAAAATAAGAATTGTTTAATTAAAATTTAAAAAGATAAATTCTATTAAATAGAAGCTATCACTATTTTTCTGTTTTGTTTTTCCTAAGGTCTACAGATATAATTTTATTTTTCCTAGGTTATAAATGAGAAAAGAAAATTATGTAAAAAGAATTTATATTTTTCTGATTAAAATTCTATTTATTATGATTTAATTACTATTTTAAACTAATTAATAGATTAAAAATATCAAATGACTTAGGAAAAATCTGAAAAATTCAGGATAAGTCTAAATTAATATTCTTAATATAGGAAAATTAAAATCAAAAGTCTACTAAACCCTGATAAGCAGTTGGGCAGATAAGCAGTTGGGCAAATAAGCTAAAAATAAGCTAATAAGCTCAAAAATTTACCAAAGGCTCAGAACAAGTTTAATATACTATTAGAAGCTTGAAACAACTTAAAAATACAAATAAGCTCAAGGAAATAAGCTGATAAGCAGATTGGCAGTTGCAAAACTTACACAGAAAACTCAGGAAAATGGCCAATTTGCAGGGCAGATTAAGCAATCAATAAGCTGATAAGTGAGAACTTTTATGGGGGCAAAAGATTGCTAGTACTATGAGCTATTCAAAAAACCAAAAAACAAGGCTTCAGCTTATCTAGATAAGCCACGAATGAGTTGAGATCAGCAGCTTAAGCAACTCAGTATACACTGAGTCTGCTGTGTGCAGAGTTGTGCAGAAGTGTGCAAACCAATTCAACTCTTGTATATTCACTAAATGGTTCACAAGGGACTCAGTAAAGCAAAGAACAAGGGTCAAAAGAGCTTATAGCTGCTTATGGCTTATATGGACATATTAGAAGCTAAAATTGACATAGGCAATAAAAAAGAGCTAAATCTATCTATATTGACTATAAGAACTCAGAAAAGGCTTATATTGACCAAAATAAGCTGGAACAAAGTTGGGACTAAGGTCAATGTACAGTAAAATCTTGTTTGACTAGTTGACTGAGTTAAACCAAACACCCCTTTATGAGTGGACTGTCTTGGTTTTTGATTAGCACAGGTATGTTTAAGCTAGAAATCTGAACAAACTAAGTTTATTTAACTTATTTATGAACTAATAAGTAAATATTAACTTTAAATAAGCTGAATTAAGTAGTTTCTTATTATTAGCTATTTATGACTAAAAATGAGTTACTTAAGTAAAATAAAGACAAAATGTATTTAAAACTGATTTTATTGATGAAAAGTAATTAGAAACTAATAATAAGCTAGAAATAATAGAAATAAACTACAAATAAGTAGTTGCACAGTAAACTATTATTTAATGCAAAAAATGAGAAAAAGCTTACAACTGTAATGAACTGTGAACTAAAGACAAACACAAGCTAGAAAACCAGAAAAAGCCTTCCATAATAGCTTATACACCCAAAAAGAGCTTATTTCACCCAGGTTGACTTTCGTTGACCAATTTCATCATTTGAAATTTAGAACTGAGTTACACTAAATAAGCTTACAGAAAGCTATGTTAAGCTTTTATAAGCTTATTGCAAGGTTGTTTGAAGCTTTTGATAGTAATTTAAAGTGACTTAGAGCTTATACGAATTACCATATGACTTGAAATTGCATTATAACTGAAACTGAGTTCAATACTGATTAAATAAGAACAATGAGACTTGAATTAACTTATATTGATAACTGGAACTTGAAATTACAAAAGATAAAGACTTAAAGTAAAAAACGATTACAATAAAAATTAACTACTACTTTTCTAGCTATTACAAAGCTCTATATATACTAAAAACTGCTGGGGAACTCCTTGTCGACATCTCTAAGTAATCCTACACCCTTGGATGGCTTCAAATCAATCTCAGCTGTTCAAATGAAAATTGGCGCCAAAAGTCTCACAAGTGGTTTCGAGCAGGTTTTTGGTAATTAAAGAAATTTGGGAGGATGTGGAGGTGGAAGGGAGTGGTTAGACAGCTGGGGTGATGAGGTGGGGGGTTGAGGTGTAAAGGTGATGGTGGTTTTGGAGGTGGTTTTGGTTTGGCGGGGTTTAAGTGAGGGAGACGGGTTTGACTAAGTCAAACCCTGGTATTGGATACTGGGTTTAGTAAAAAAAGAATGGGCCGGGTTTTTTATGGTTTGGGCCTGGGTTTATAGTAGCAGCTGGGCTTTAGGTTTGTAGCTTGGTCCGTTTGGTTTGTAGTTAAACACAAGGACCATTTTTGTATTTTCTGAAAATGAGGGACTGAAAATGTAACTCTTTCAAAGTTTATCACAAGGACCAATCTTGCCAAGTTTCAATAGTACAAGGACCATAAAAGATAATTTTCTATTTTTGAAAACCGGGGGACTTGTTTTGACAACTTTTGAAAGTTCAGGGACCTTTTATGTCATTTTTAAAAGTTGAAGGACCTGTTTTGCTATTTCTTTAAAACTTTCATCCAAGGACCATTATTGTAAAAGTTAAATAGTTCAGGGACCTTGAATGATATTTTTTACACCAGAGACTATTTTTGCCAATTTCTGAAACTTCAGGGACTGAAACTGACAATTATGCAAACTATGTTCGTTTTTCAACTGTTTTTAATACTTTTGCACTTGCAACACATAAAAACACAATCAAATGATATTTTCTGTATTTTGAAGCATATTTGCATGTTTTTAAATGTTTTTGTAATCTAAATGTGACAGAAATGATGAGTATTTAGACACTCATCAAGACTCATCTCATGGCAGTGTAAGAAGCAAACAGTTGTAGCAACTTCAACAACAGAAGCTGAATATGTAGCTGCTGCAAGTGGCTGTGGTCAAGTGCTTTGGATTCAAAATCAACTTCTTGACTATGGGTACAATTTCATGAACACTGTCATTTATATTGATAACAGTAGTACAATCTGCATAATTAAAAATCCAGTGCATCACTCTAAAACAAAACACATAGAAATTACGCATCATTTTATAAGAGATTGCAATGAGAAGAAATGAATTCAAGTTGTTAAAATTGATTCTGATCAAAACTTTGCAGATCTTCTCACAAAAGCCTTTGATGTAGGCAGATTTCAATACTTAATAGCAAGTATTGGGATGCTTAATCCTTAAATGTTTTCAAAACGTGTGGTTTTGTATATAATTGGATTTGTACTGCTAGTTTGAAAATTAGTACTGCTCTTACAAAGTTTATACTGATAGTACTAATTTAGTTTGATTATTCATACTATTGGTCATAACTTCATTCAAATAATAAGAAGATACTTTGTCTTGTGTTTTATTTAGTTTTGGTCTAACAAATTGCGAGATGATTAAGCAAACTGATTGGATTTTTAGTTTGAAGTGTGAAGATCTTTTCACACAACAAATGGTATTTGGTTCACCATGTCTAATCCACATCAAGAACCAACTAGTCCAAAGCAAACGGCTATTGGTAAAGACATCTCAAATCCGTTTGTGGTTGATAGTTTACCAAAAACTATATGGTTTTCAATCTCACCATACTTTACAGTAAAGAGTTGACTAGTCCAAAGCACACGGCTATTGGTAAAGACATCTCAAATCCGTTGATAGCTGATAGTTTGATAAAAACTATAAGTGGGCAGTGATGTTTTCAAATCCAAATTAAGTTTATACTGCCCCTTTGAAAATGTTTTTCATAAACAGTTTGTACTGATTGATCAAATCTTTGTACTGCTCTTTGAAAATTTTCTCAACAGTTTCTACTGCAAGGCTAAATGAACATCAAACTGCTTCCTCACAAAACAGTTCATTTTAACCCAAAGCTTTTTCAAAATCTCTTTTCAAATATGAAAATAGCTTCAACAGGGTGTGATGGGGAGGTAGCACACATTTTGACTAGTATGCTTCATTCTCAAGAATGGCTCAGAAACTCATCATAGGATGAATTATGAGTCAATGTCCCATGATTCACCTCTCTCATAAGGTAACACATCTGGAAGTGATGAGGACAGAATGCAACTCAAAGAATTGATGGATACATGTACATGATTGTCTAATAAGGTGAACAAATTAGAAGATGATCTCAGACGACAATCAAAGAAGTCAAGTTTGTAACACCCCCAATTTCGTGATACGCAGCGGAATTCAAACTGGGTGTTATTTCATGGCATAACAGTTATAACAATAGAAAACGAACTCTAATGGAGTCGTTTTAAAAGATTTATCATTCGAATTATATAAATATCAGAGTTTACAAAATGAGGTCCCAGATGGTTCCATGTTTACAAAATACATCAAATGAGTTTTCGAATGATAATAAAATTTATAGCCCTCTTGAATATCCGTGCTCCTCCGTGCCATCCTTGATCATTATGCACCTGAAGTACATGCTTAAAACTGTCAACACAAAGGTTGAGTGATATTCATAGAGTTTGTTATGTAGTTGAACACAATATGTTTGTAGTGTGAGTTAATTAGACTCATACTCATGGTTGGAAAATAAAATGGTTATTATTATTCACTAATCTCATGTAACCAATACGTTAACGTGTGCCAATATCGATCGGCTGATTGCCCCTGTAGGTACTTTGCCAACATACCTAAGACTCAAATATAGTGCGTTTGATTACCGGACCGGGTCAATACAAACGGGATTCGTCAATCCCAATAGACCTATTCACAATATTCGCGCTCATTATCCTAGTGATTAAATGGTTCATGGTATGGGGATTAAATGGTTCATGATATGGGGACTTTGATTGGAAATGATGGTACTTAGTGATGATAAAACAATCAGATAGCATACAATTTTAAAGCATTGTGTTCGGTTAAAATAGCATGTATTCCCCCCAAGGGTTTGTAAAACAATTAAGTAATAGAAAGTGGGGCTATGAACTCACCGTGAGTTGGATGGTGTTTTAGTGCTTCAATGAGTTCGATGGATAAGTCGGGAAACCTCTAAGTGCAACCTACAATAGAACGTTGCGACTTAGGTTTGGAATAAAGTATAAGAATACAAAGACGTACATGTATATGTCTTGCATATGGTTTATGAAACATTTTTTGTTTGTATATCTCGTACTACTGTTTGGGCCATCATAATTCAGAGGTCATGCAGTAAACGTTCGAGGAGCTAGGACACTTTAATTCGTAAATCCAGCAACTCGTCGATCCGTTTACCCAAATGAAACCCCTCACATGAAGCTCCCTACTAACCTAGTATTTAATATGTGAAACATATATTTTGCTTACTTGATTATATGACATATTAAGAGTTTATAAAACGCTAAATAATCAAATAAAAGTTCGTAAGTATTTAAGGTTCATAAATACTTACCTTAATACAGAATGCTTGAGTATTATAGAAAAGGGAATATAAGCGGAGCTTCGACGTAGAATTTGTAATATTCGTAAACCCGAGGCTACTTGAAGATTATAATGACGCCTTTTTGGAAACCCGAAGTGATTCGAAGATAATAACAAGTCTTTTTGGAGACTTGAAATTATTTGAAGATTATAACGTCTCGTTCTTGAAAACATGAAGAAAACAAGATCAAAACCTAGTTTCTTCTCAAGAACACAAGAGTGTTCTTACCAAATCTAATTGAATTGCCTTTAGGGTTTAGGACTTTAGGTTTATAAGAAAGGAGGGTGCAAGTATTAGTGTAGTTTTAGCTTGGTATTTATAGGAAAAATTTAGGATAGTTTTGTAAATAAAATTTTACACTTGTAATGATCTTAGGAATCAATGGCTAGGATCAAGCCACATGCCATTGGTTCCTTCCTTGATAAGCTTCATGAAGCTTTCATGAGAAGCTTTATAAGTTTCTTGCATTAGCTTGCTTTTACGGAGTGAGTTTTGGTCCCGGTAATTGCTAACGGTAAGTATTTAAATCACGAAACGCAAAACCTGGTATCGTAAAAATACGAAACTTGCAGAAATGATTAAAATCATCAATATACTCATTATTATCTTATAAAAATGAGTGATAGGTTTAATGGGTCGCGAAAACGCTGATAACGCTGGAAACGTAGGTTTAAAACGCGTAAAACGTAAAACGTACGAAAATTGCGTAAAACTGAGAAAAGTAAAATGTAACTTTTCTAATATGACGATAATGAATTAAAATGACTTATAATGTCTAGACTGGGCTCAGTCTAGTGTCGGTTGGTGTTAAATGTCCTTTAGACGTAAAATCGAAAGCCTAAAAATCAAGGAATGATTTATAAAATAAAAGAATGATTTTATGATCAATGGAGGAGGGAAAATATGTTGACTTTTTCAACAATATAAAAGCTTCTAAATGTCTTAGAAAATGTGGTGCAGGTAAAGGCTAAGGTTGCGGATAAGTAAAAGTGCTTAAAACGTAATTTCTGTTTTGTAAGACACAGGGTCTATTTGGTAACATTTTAACTTTAAATCAAAAATTCCCTAATTGATTGTGAGTGTACCAAACATTAATCTGATGCGAGGAAAATTTTCGCAGTTGGTTTTCGTTATGCGCAGGATGTTTAAACGACGTTTAAACCAAACGTATAGATTCTTAATAACTTTTGCGAAAATGATCCGATGAGCGTCAAACTTTTATTTTATCATGGAAATAATTTATCTCACGAGAATATGAAATAAAAAAAATATTTTCGGAAATGAATAGTGCAAGTGAATATTAAAAATGCATCAAATAGTATTATGAATAGTAAAATTTTTGAGAATAGAAATTAACCTGAAATGTGAATTGTTACAAAGTTCAGATGATGCTAAGGGATCTTCCAAGCAGGGGAGGATGAAAGATTGTGGATGTATATGCTTAGAATCAGGGGAGGAAAAACAAATTGATCATGGTTCACAAGTGCATGAGTCTACTAAAAGCATCATCATTTGCTGCAGTCAGCTTTTTAAGAATCCAACATGTCCTATTATTCAGCCACTAATGAGAACAAGCTCCAATCTCAGTTGATGGATGCTGGGAATACATCTCTCTTCTTTGACTGTTGATATTCAAATGAAGAAAGTTCTACTTCAGGGGAGGCAAGAAGATCATATTTTGACTCTTTCAGTTTCAATTTCAGTTCACTATGTTTGTTCATCACTTGCATGGCTTGCTGAGAGATGAGTGTTTAAAAGAATCCCTTCATCATCAAAGTTGAAATATAATTGAAGAAACTTGTTGATTTACAAAGAAATCACAAGTTTGGGGGAGGATTATTGGGAATTATATTCAACAGCACAATCTATCAAAGTCTAAGTACGGATTCTACTGTTAGTGTTGCTGAAAAGATGAGGAAAATACTCTAATTCAGATACTGCTGCTCGTTCAACAAATCCTACTGCTAGTGCATTCTTTCTACTGCTGGTTTATTGTTGAAGACTGATCAAGTTATAACTAGCAGTACTAAATTAAGTTAGTATTGCTGGTGCAAAAGAAGGTACTGCTTAGTGGATGTCTGACATGTTTGACTTTGCGCTAATATCGTTTTCTGTGCCGATTAAGTCAAGAATAGTTGGTAGATACTTAGCTTGTATATATCTCCATTGGAATTATAAAAAGGAGATATTAGGTATGGTACAAAAGAAATAATACAAGTTAGGATACTTACACACTCAATTCTTAAGTGTATTGAATTATATATATTAGATCGAAAGAGTGTGTAAGTAAGAGATAAGATACGCATGCAAGACACACATGCAATAGAAGTAAGAAGAACAACCTAGTGAAAATCTCAGTCATAAGAAAAGTGTTCTCTTTGTAATAGATTCAAGGTTATTTGTAACCCTAGTGATTTCAAGATCACTCGTATTATTTCTTAATAATATTGAATCGTTTGGTGTTAATCATTTTGTGTTCATTGTTCTTTTACTCATCGTTGTCCCAAATATCAAACCCAATAGTCTTCTTCTAAGTGTGTTCAAGTAGATTCCGCATACTTGTTCACATTCACTCAAAGTATCACATACACATTATAAAGGACTAACACCCTTTGTGTATTCGTTCGTTAAAATCCTCACAAAATACTTGACCAAGTTTAAGTGAATCCAGATATTCCAATCAGGGTTGTTCAAGATCAACTCACTAAACAGTTTGAAGTCAAAGTGTCTATGCAAAAGGCATTAAGGGCAAAAAACAAGGCAGAAATTGAGATTAGGGGTGATCATAAGCAGCAATATACCATTTTGAGGGACTATGTTGAAGAGTTGTAGAAAACATATCCTAATACAACAGTTAGGATAAGTGTACAAACTACAACAGATCCATCAAGTCCAACGAGAGTTTTCAAGAGAATGTACGTTTGCTTATGATAAGGATTTATTTGGTACATTTTTAAAGGGTCATTTAAGCCAAAAATTGAGTAAATGTGATCAAATATTGCCTCAAATAGTTTCTTTTTGTATTTTAGGTACTTGGGACGAGAATTATGGAAAACGGCACTTTTGGAGCATATTTGGACGATAAAGTGAAGAAAATGATTAAGTCGTGAAAAGTACGTCAGACTTGGAGATCTGACGGCGTCACAAGCTATAACGTGACGCCGTCCCTTGTTTATGAAGCTAGATTTTTTATTCAAGTTTATCAAGTGACGCCTCAGAGAGTTTTGATGATTTTACAACCTGACACCATCATGTACAAAATGAAGATGGACGTCAAGCCTTAAGTTAACAAGAGACGCCCCAGAAGGATTTTACGAGTGACGGCCATAGATCCCTTTCTGACGCGGTCAGAGCGTCGATTACACAGACGAAACCCTAATCCAAGGCGAGTTGACGGAGTCAAAGGCTATAACCTGACGCCGTCAGAATTGTAATACTATATATATTTTCGATTGTTTTCATTGTAATGGGTGACACTTTTTTGGTTATACTTTAGAGGCAAAAACCCTAGTCGAATTTCAGCAGCTTTGTAAGTGTTTTTCAACCCTTGAACCTTATGCTCTATTGAAGATAAGTTATTCATTTAATCATTCAATATGTCTACGTGTTGTTTGATTATTTGTTTATCTTTTCTTCTATCTATCATGCTTGCTTAAGTTTATTTTTGTTTGCTTAGATCTAATGAAACCAAGTTGTTGATTATTGGTTTGTTTTCTATTGTTTAGTTGATTGCCTCGCGTTAGGCTCAGAAAACTAGCTGACCTTTTATATGTAACTAGCTTGAACGTCTTAGAAAACGCAACCGTAGAGTGCACTATTAGTTTTTCTCGTTGTATTTATTGCGTGAATTGCGGCTTGTAGATCCTAGATAACTTAATAGACTTTAAGGGATTTGGGGGAGACTAAGATTCATAGAGTTGGGGACTTCGACACCACCCCATGACCAATAGTAAGAATACAACGCTTCAACTAAAATAAGGACGTGACAATTCAATGAATCAATAGGAGATAACTAAGGAGTAAATAAGTCTAAGTAAACACGTTTTTCTACCATAAGAGTTACCACCAAATTTACTTTTTCTTGTCATTAGTTTAATTTTAGTTTTATAAATGGTTTCTGGGTTAGTTGAATAGCAACTAATTCCGCCCACTCTTTCAAAAACCGAGATCTTTAATTTGCTTTCTAAAAAAATATAAAAATACAAAAAGAATCATCCCTCACCTCTAGACCTATCTCAACATACATTTTAACCTAACGACACTATTCCCCTAGAGAACGATCAATCCCCCGGATTTACCTATACTACACTACAACGATCAGGTACACTGCCTGGAGGATTGCAAAACTTTTTGAGATCCCATGAGAAATAAAACCTTTTGCGAGGTCTTGCAAATCCCGCATCAAGTTTTTGGCGCCGCTGCCGGAGAATAGTTATTGCTTAGGTTTAATTTCTATCTCGTTTAGGTCTACTCACTAGATTCCTATCAAGTGAGATTTTTATTTTCTTTTTCATAGCTTTCTTTTAGTCTATGTCTTTTCTTCGTTTCCTTTGTTCGTAATCTCTTCATTTGCCAGCATGGTGAATGAAGGCATCTTTGAACCTGTCAACCAACAACAACAACACCAAGCTTTACTAAACAACCAACAACAACCACACCCAAACCCACCAATTAACCAAGACCCACCTCGAGCCAGTACTCTAGGTGAGTACTCTAAACTAAGCCACCAAGGCCATCGAAACACCATTGAGCTTCCCCAAAGAGCCAATGTGTCTCCCTTGCGATCCGACACCATCCGGTTGGTGCAAAGGGGATGTGCATTCCATGGACTTCGTTTCGAAGATCCAAATCAACATCTCAAGGATTTCCTCAAAATCGTTGATTCCATCAACCTTGACGTTGAAACTCAAGAGACAACACGCTTGCATCTCTTCCAATTCACTCTACGTGACCAAGCTAGTCAATGGCTTGAGCATTTACCCACGGGATCCATCACATCTTGGGATGATCTCACTTCTCGCTTCCTCGCTCAATTTTTCCCACCGGGGAGAACTACCAAGTTAAGGAATGACATCTTGATGTTCCAACAACGTGAAGGTGAAACTCTTTATGAAGCGTGGACTCGTTTCAAGGACTTACTCCAAAAAGTCCCTCATCATGGCGTTGATCTTTGGCTCCAAATCCAAATTTTCTATGACAGTGTTAATCATCACACTAGAAGGGCAATAGATTATGCGGCCAACGGAAAGCTAAGCAACCTTCATATCAAAAAGTGTTGGGAAGTCATTGAGAACTTAGCGCAATATGAGGAAGAAGAATGGGAGGATCCAATATTCTTGGAAGAAGGGAGTCTGAACTACATTAATGCAACCCAAGAGCAAATGTTTGAGAGTATAGAAAGGCAGGTTGAGGAGTTAATGAAGGCTGAAGTGCCTATAGGTACCAATAACACGAACCCCTGTGGATATGTAAATGCAGTTAGCATTCATATGCTTCCTGAATTTTCACGACAGGAGGAATTTGAGGTGATAATGTTGACATTTGTGAAAAATCAAGAGAAACAAATCCAACAATTAGAGGATCACAATGACAACACTCGAGACGTCTTTATGGAGTTGGCTGGGAATTTCATAATTAAGATAAGAGAGAAGATTAGAAGTGAATCTTCACCTAAGAAGATTGGAAAAGTTTTTGAAATCCCAGAACTTGTTGAGACAAGCAATGATTCGCATAATGAAACAATCTCCTTCGAAAATTTGATCTAGAACAAATTCTATTCCCATAAATCGCCCTTTAAAGAAGCGAAGCCGCACGTCAACAACGTTTTCACTGGGAGTGTACACATTACGCTTCCTAATTTCCATGAATTAAGGAAATGTTCCTTTGGGTTTAAATCGGGTGTACAAAAAACTCGGATAAGACCTATCCTTGTCCTTAAGACGTGTGGGGAAAGAGTATTATTAATTACTTTACCAAAATGGAGAGTGGAAAGTAACATGTACGATAATTGATTCCTCGAAAAATCAATTTGCACTTAATGCGAGCAACAAAGTATTTGACCCGGGAGGAAGACGTGGTGTAAAAACTTTTCATAACCAAAGTTGAAAAACACATTTTAAATTACTTCTTTTCTAAAAAAAATGGTTTTCAAAAAGTTTTTAACTCACAAAAAACGGGGCTTTGACGGCGTCAGGATTAACAACTGACGGCGTCAAGCCATCTGCACATCTTTAATAAACACAAATCCATCACTTTCATTCTAAACACCACAAACCATATCCACCCTACACGACCACCGAATCTCCAAGGCTTAATCCACGCATTTTCGTTGCTAGTCTCCGCTTGGTAAGTGATTTTTGTTAATCTTTCTCGATTTAATTGTTCATTAGATCCATCAATTTAGGAATCCCCCCAAAAAAAATCCAAAACCCTAGAATTAATTTATGATTAGGACTTGTTTTGTCTTGTAATCATGTTATTTTGACAATGGTTGTGGCAATAATTAGTTTGTAATCAAATAGGTTTGTTGTTATGAGGGAAAATCACGGAATCGGACCACACACCCTTGACCAAATCGAATTTTGCTGTCAAAAGGAGTGTTTAGTTTAAGGATTTAAAGTTTAAATCTTGATTTTTCCCTCGTATTCTCGGATTCAAAATTGTTAAGGAGTGACGGCGTCAGCCCGTAAGGCGTAACGGCGTCAGACCTATCTGATGACAGTTTTACACTTCCTTCCCAATCTCAATTGCTTCAGTTGTTCTTGTGTTATTTCAAGAAATGAGTAAGAGGACTAGGGTTGGCAGGGGGAAATTTTCAAGGCAACAACAAGAGAATTATGCGGATACTGTGAGTAGTTGGGGGATTTTTGACACGGATCTCCTAAATGCCCGCTACGCCAAATTGCTCAACCAAACTGCGGATCATGGAGTTGTTTTGGATTGGGAATTCTTGCAGGATCATAACCTCGAGGCGCGGTTCCTTGCAAGCTTTTAGACCGATGGGTTTATGGGTCCTCAGTGGGCTAGGTTGTTTCGTCTCCATGAGCCCGTTTATGATGAGCTCGTGCGGGAGTTCTTTGCTATTTATCAGATGGATGTGGGGACGTGTAGGAATAATGTTGGTGCTACTAGGATTCGGTTTAGGCTTGGTGGAGAGTTGAGAACTTGTTTAGTTTTTGAGTTTGGTTGGAGAGTTGGGTTGTATAATCAGTATGAGGCTATGGAGGCTCCGTTCATGCAGCAGTTGAGTCAGGGTTTGACAATCAAGAATGACACAAGGAGTGTTGATTTTTGGTCGACGATTGGGGATGGTGTTTACGGCACTGGGGCCACTTGATCCGCCCAGATCAGGGATCCTAGGATCAGGTTGACGCATCGGTGCATTGCATACTCTATTGTTGGGCGTTAGAACACTACTCACCATGTAACCTTTCTGGACCTGTTCTTTCTGTACTCGATCTATACTCCTAATATGTTCTACAACATTCCTTTTTGGGTTGCTAGTTATTTGAGTGGTGCAGCTGGGGAGAAGCTGAGCTACAAGCTTTATGGGGGAATGTTCATCACCAAGCCTGCTCGCTCATATGGGGTACTTCGGCCAGAGATTCAGGGGTACTTGAGTATTGGGAGTTCTGCTAGGGTTGTCAGGGTTAGATCCCTTAAGGAGATGCGGATTGTCATGGATTTGGGTGGTGATAACTATGCATGAAGGGCTACTAGGGCGGCAGTTGCTCAGGGTGATGATGATGATGAGGATGATGATGATGATGATGATGAGCAGGAGCAGCCACAACAGCAGGGGGAGATGGAGCTGGTAGTTCTGCAGATTCCTACAGGCATATGAGCCAGGGGGATTGGCAGGCCCACCAAGGGGCCTGGATGGGTCAGATGGATACGTGGGTGACCAGGACGGTCCAGCGGTTCAAATGGAAGTATGACCACACAGTGCGGCGGATGCAGTACCTCTCGACCCGTGATCAGCTGGACCCACACTTGCAGATCGACCCATTCCCTGGCCGTGAGCAGGACTACCTACCCTACGGGTACACTAGGCACCTCCCTCCTGGTTATGACTACCGCTATGTCACCGCCCCTAATCAGTAATATCTTTGGTTGTTTACGCTATTATCTTTGAACAATTTCATTATGATGTGTGATGTTTTCAAACAATTTATGGTCTGTAATAGTTTAGGATTGGTCCTGTGGTGGCCTTGGGATATTTGTGACATTTGTGATGGTTTAATTTAAGTATCTAGGACTTCTTTCATGCTTTTCTTTTTGAGCTATTGTTTGTTTGCTTGTTTGTTTTTCTTTGATTTCATATATATGCTCCATCTTTACTTGTTCATCTTTCATGTTTCGAATAATTTGTGAAAATGCTTTATTTTATTTTTAACCTCGTCTTAATCACATATAAAGGTATTTTACAAAAAGATAAGTGTAGGGAAAGTCATATTTGTTTATAAGAACAAATTCGAACATGAAAGTTAACAATGAATAATTAGCATATATTTATGTGTTTATTTAGAGTCAAATGCTTGTATCTAGTCACAATGAATGTTCTGCGGTTTTTTCAGGTTTTAATACTCAGATTTTTCCAGGATTTTGTTTTTCTGCTAGAACTTAATAATTTTTGAAAAAGTTTTAGGATTTTAAATTTCCAGGAACCTGTAGACATTTATTTTGCAAGCATTATATCTTACTTTGCTTTCTAGGAATTAGTTTTTATTATATATAGTGTTTACCGCCAATTTTATGCGAGGTTTTGTGTTTCGTTTTTTTAGTGAATTACAGGTTATATTGGAAAAGAAGATGAAGTATACATTGGAAGTGAAGCTTATCATGTTTGTGTTCTTGGAGGAAGATTTAACCATGTTGTCACATCGTCCATGCCGAGCAAATCAGGGGAGTATTAGTTTCTTTCACTATTTTATTTTCCCGTTATCATAACTCTGACACTTTTCAAGAACATTGTGGACAATGTTCAATTTAAGTGTAGGGAGGGTAAAATGGGATACCTTAGAAACTATAACTTCACTTGATATTTGTTTTGTTTTAGAGTAAATGTGTAATAAAACTAAGATAGATACTTGTTAGGGCAATTTTAGCACCAAATTTAAATTTTTTTACAACATATAGGAGTGAAACTTTAGTTTTAATAAGCTTCTCATGGATAGAAATTATATAGCTAGCACAAAAACCCTTCCACTCAAAAATTTCCACCCCAAAAATGTGAGGTTCGCCTTTAGATATTTAGGAAAAAGCATTCACTTTTAATGCTTATGAGTGTACCGGTAGTATATAGATTCTAGAACTTACGTTTGTGATGCATCCCGAGACCGCTAGTGAGACTACATTCGTGTAGTTAGGATTTACTAAATGATAAGAGGCATTAGGATAACCCTTGTTTTAGACCTGTATTATAATTACGTTGGCTACACCGGTCAAGTAATTTTCCCACACCTTTGCGATGTACTCATCTTTAGTACACGATACCCCTAGTACACCTCTCAGAGCCTATCCTTTTCGCGGTTCTCGTGATATTTTGGTGGATTCTGAAATATTAATGAAGAACATTGTTTACAATCCACCCCCAAATATACATCCAAATCGCCTTAGCCTACCTTGTATGCACTCATCTTTAGTGCATTATTGTTATTTGTTAAACCCTTTGTCAGTTATCTAATCGATTACATGGTTTCTAAGTCGAGTCATATCTTGTAAATACAGTTTTGGGATGATTGGGACTCATGGGTAAAAGTACTAGTTGTTATGGAGTGATGGGGAAGAAAGTAATGTTATTACCCCCTTATGTGCGTTAATGTTTAAAGTACTCCACGTGTTTTGATATTCTTAATTCGGGTCATTAGTTAGTTATGTGTAAAGTATGTAAAAGTACAAGTGTAGGGAGGTTGCAAGATCCCTTTGATGTATTATTTTGGATGGTGGGGCAAAAGTGTATGAAAAAAAAATTGAAAAAATGATAAAAAATAAATAAATAAATAAATAAATAAATAAATAAAAGAAAAAGTAAAGCGAAAAAACATACGGACTAACATCCCATTTCTTTTATTTTCGTTTAAGTCAAGAAAGTGTCAAGAAAAATACAAAAAAAAAAAAGAGTTAGTAGTTAGCGAGTTGAGTTGAGTCTTAGCTTAGCAACGCCTCATTGTACATGTAATTGACCAAGATAATTGACTTGCCACTAGTAAAAATCCCCTATATCCAACAAAACCGTGTTTTCCATACCCTTACACCTAACGTTACAACCCTTGAAAAGCCCTCTTTGATAGTTTATCCTAGGTGCTTACGTCAAAGTGGTGGAGGTTTGATCTGTTCCCAAGCCTATGGTAATCTATCTACTATGACAGGTAGAGAGTGTTTCAATTTCAATTTTCCATATGTGTTATATAACTTTATACACCCGAGAGATGTGAGAATCCAAACACTTAATGTGAGGTGCTAGTATATAATTTCTGTGCTTATTTTGACTAACGTGGAACGATTGTATGTTGTAATTACTTTTATATTAATGTTAAATGACCCCTAACTCGTAGATTGATTAGAATAAAAGCTCATTTGCTTGAGGATAAGCAAATCCCAAGTGTAGGGATATTTGATAAGGATTTATTTAGTACCTTTTTAAGGGGTCATTTAAGCTAAAAATGGAGTAAATGTGATCAAGTATTGCCTCAAATCATTTCTTTTTGTAATTTAGGTACTTGGGACGAGAATTATGGAAAACAACACTTTTGGAGCATATTTGGATGATAAAGTGAAGAAAACGATGAAGTCGCGAAAAGTACGTCAGACTTGGAGATCTGACGGCGTCACAAGCTATAACGTGACGCCGTCCCTTGTTTATGAAGCAGAATTTTTGGTTCAAGTTTATCAAGTGACGCCTCAGAGAGTTTTGATGATTTTACAACCTGACGCCGTCAGGTACAAAATGAAGATGGACGTCATACTTTAAGTTAACAAGAGACGCCCCAGAAGGATTTTATGAGTGACAGCCTCAGATCCCTTTCTGACGCCGTCAAAGCGGCGATTACACAGACGAAACCCTAATCCAAGGCGAGTTGACGGCGTCAGAATTGTAATACTATATATATTTTCGATTGTTTTCACTGTAATGGGTGACACTTTTTTGGTTATACTTTAGAGGCAAAAACCCTAGTCGAATTTCAGCAGCTTTGTAAGGGTTTTTCAACCCTTGATCCTTATGCTTTATTAAAGATAAGTTATTCATTTAATCATTCAATATGTCTATGTGTTGTTTGATTACTTGTTTATCTTTTCTTCTATCTATCATGCTAGCTTAAGTTTATTTTTGTTTGCTTAGATCTAATGAAACCTAGTTGTTGATTATTGGTTTTTTGTCTATTGTTTAGTTAATTGCCTCGCGTTAGGCTAAGAAAATTGGCTGACCTCTTATATGTAACTAGCTTGAACGTCTTAGAAAACGCAACCGTAGAGTGCACTATTAGTTTTTCTCGTTGTATTTATTGCGTGAATTGCGGCTTGTAGATCCTAGATAACTTAATAGACTTTAAGGGATTTGGGGGAGACTAAGATTCATAGAGTTGGGGACTTCGGCACCACCCCACGACCAATATTAAGGAATACAATGCTTCAACTAAAACAAGGACGTGACAATTCAACGAATTAATAGGAGATAACTAGGGAGTAATTAAGTCTAAGTAAACACATTTGTCTACCATAAGAGTTACCACCAAATTTACCTTTTCTTGTCATTAGTTTAATTTTAGTTTTATAAATAGTTTCTGGGTTAGTTGAATAGCAACTAATTCCACCCACTCTTTCAAAAACCGAGATCTTTAATTTGCTTTCTAAAAATATATAAAAATACAAAAAGAATCATCCCTCGCCTCTAGACCTATCTCGACATACATTTTAACCTGACGACACTATTCCCCTAGAGAACTGATTGAACAAATAATTGCACAACCAAGCCTTCGATGGTGATCAAAGGAATAATGGGGTGTTGAGATTGCGCCAAGCTTGTTCTTAACCTGAAATAAGAAATACGAAGACACTACGTTAAGTGATTGCGCAGGGGTTGGACCCTGCGAACCACCTCCGGCGTGTGAGTAAGTATGTGTAATGGTAATGTAGGTTGTAAATGACGAGAATGAAGTTAACTTACATTGTTCATGCCCGACTAAGCTATTTGTAGGGGAGCAATAGGCCTTAGTGGGCAGTTTGCACATGTTTCGGAGATCATGGGGGCGTCCCATGATTTGTAGTAACCGCTAGGGCTTTGTAGCCCACGATCTCTGTTTTGGCGGGAAAGCCAAGGGAAGAGGAGACGTGGGTTTGACCAGGTCAGGATCGTCCTTCGTGCTAGTTCCTTCGTAGGAGATACCCCGAAGGGCTTAAGGCTTCGATTGGCGGATTCCCACATGGTAACCAGTTCGCAGGCGAATGGTTTTACGCCAATGAAACGTGTTAGGAGATTAACCTGGGCCTCCGAAGAGAGGGCTTTCTACAGGCTCGAAGGGGAGTCCTTCGACCCGTTCGGAGGGTACATCATCAAGAACGATCAATCCCCTGGATTTACCTATACTACACTACAACGGTCAGGTACACTATCTGGAGGATTACAAAACTTCTTGAGATCCCTTGAGAAGTAAAACCTTTTGCGAGGTCTTGCAAATCCCGCATCAGCTTAGGTGCTTTGAAATAAGGATATAAAACTTGTCAAAGAGAGTTGTTGGGATTACATGGTGCTTTTATGAGGGGTCCTTTTCCTGGTCAACTTCTTACAGCTGTTGGTATTGATAGCAACAATGGAATATACCCTTTAGCCTATGCTGTTGTAGAAGCTGAAAACAAAGATTCATGTATTTGGTTTCTTGATTATCTAGCAGATGATCTTGACTTGCAACAAAATTCAAACTACACTTTTATCAGCGACAGGCAAAAGGTGATGTTAATTTATAGTTGATTATATTCACTTATATAATTCATAAATGATACTTTTATTAGTAATGAATTGATGTTCCTTTGTGCAGGGTATCATTCCAGCTTTAGCAGCAGTATTCCCTAGTGCGGAATACAGATTCTGTTTGAGGCACATCCATGAGAATATGAAATTGCAATGGAATTCTAGAGCCTACAAGGAACATTTGTGGAGATGTGCAGCAGCAACAACCGACCAAAAATTTGAGGCAGCAATGCTTGCATTCAAGAATTTTAGCGAACCTGCCAATGCTTGGTTAAGTAAGATACCACCAACCCATTGGTCAAGGTCGCATTTATAGGTGATGTTGAATATATAATAACATATTAAACACATAAACGCAGCGGATAACATCACCAACAACGGATCCATATAGCCATATGATCAATCATATAAATGAATACAAGTATTACACCTTTGAAGCGTGATCACGGATGCACCTATGACACCAATATCACCAATATGAGATGGAGAAACCCAAGAGATCAATGATGTTGATCTCCTCTAAGAATGAAACACACTACACTTCCTTGATTACCAATTAGATGCTAGTCTTTTGCTTGTAACCTTGAACTAGCAACACATACAATATATTTTGCAAAAGTGGGATGTAAAATCAAAAACCCTAGGAGGGGGGAGATGGTGTGCCGTGTGGTATATGGAGAGGGGAGAGGGAATCACTCTTGTTATGTGGAAAGTAATAAGTGTGATTGATACAATTAATCCTTGATTGATTCTATCAATTACATACTTACACTTAGCACCTAGTAAAAGTTCAACAAGCCCCTCCATACCCTCCATATGGCCGGCCACCATAAGGGCCCACAATGGGCTTGCCCATTGTTGGTCCAATCCAAAAACGCTAAGTCTAACTTAGTATTTAATGGCTCGTTATAGATCCCGAGTTACATAGCCGTTTATATATTGTAAATACGATAATTACAGTCTATAAAATGATGTCTGTGTATAAGTGTGTGACCCCGTAGGCTCACATATATCTAGCCATATACTTATTTTTTATGACACGAGCATACTCCAATAGCTCCCACTTGCGACGTCATAATAATCAAGTAATTATACAAGCAAAGGTTAGCGTCTAGCAACAAGCGGATGCCCCTAGAGATATGTGAGAATTGTTTCTCAAACGTCTCATTTTAAATGGTTTATATGTCATCCATCCTTTTGTTACAGATATCATGTTGAACATTAGACATGGATCAAATGTCATTCTAATTGTTCAACCATTATGTTTCTCGATATAGATATTGAACAAGATTACCAAATGGATCAAGATTCATCTTAATCTCATTTGGGTACGGCCATACAAACATCTGTCCAATTCATCGAAGGGCCCAATAGTATCTAACTCCATAACATGTAGAAAAACAAATCCTGTTTTGACTGCACGTGTCATTCATGTGTTTCATATCACTCCTGAAGATGGTTTTTATAACTACCTTATTCAGGACAGCGTTTAACCATATCAAGGAATGAAATTCCACGCATGCAAGACCTACTTGCATCTCAAGTCTAAGGATAAGAGACATAAACACTTGCGAGATTCACTATTGACGACGATCCATGTAGTGAATACTCGTAGGTTGGGTCAGTCCAATGTTCATCACAATGAACAACATGTGAGTTTGGTTAATAATCACCAACACGCTCACATTTGCCTTAATTTGATGATACTCCCGTATCGTCAACCGACAATGGACAATTTTAGAATAACTAAATCATTCATGGATTAAACATGCAAATATAGAATACATTTGATATAAATGAAAACGATCATACTCAGTATATCAATTCATTATAAATATAAACTGTTTAACATTCCAATTATTCAAATACTAAAAAAACAGATCTACATGACACTACTAGCAGGTCGAAGCCCAATGTTCCTGGCATGCTCGACATGTTTGGTACAAGGCATTGGTTTCGTTAAAGAATCAGCTAAGTTGTCATCTGTGTGAACTTTGAGAAGATGAATATCACCACTTTCGATAACTTCTCGAATGTAGTGAACCTTCCGATGAAAGTGTTTGGCACCCTTTAGAACACCTGGTTCATTGGCAATGACAATGGCACCGGAATTATCACAGTACATATCCATAGGTCGTTCATTGTTGGGGACAAGGCCAAGCCCAGAAATGAATTTTCGTATCCAAATCACTTCCATTGCAGCTTCAGAAGCAGCTATGTATTCAGCTTCTGTAGAGGACATTGCAATAGTGCTTTTCTTGGCACTTTTCCAGTCATCAGCACCTCCATTCATGATGAAAACATATCCTGTCTGGGATTTGGTGTCATCACGATCCGTCTCAAAGCTTGCGTCAGTGTAACAAGTAACACTGAGCTCGCGCTTGACATCACCACCATAAACAAGAAACATATCTTTAGTATTTCGCAGATACTTTAATATGTTCTTAATAGCAGTCCAGTGACATTCTCCTGGATTCTGTTGAAATCTATTCGTTAGGTTCTGAGAGAACGCTACATCAGGTCTAGTGTACCTAACCGCATACATTATGGATTCCACATCCGAAGCATAAGGGATTCCTCTCATCCTCTTCACCTCTGCGGGTGTAGAGGGTCCTTGAGTCTTACTCAATTCTGTATTAGGTTGCATTGGAAGACTTCTACATTTGGAATATTACATCCTAAATCGCTTTAGGATTTTGTCAATGTATGCACTTTGACACAAGCCGATTAACTGCTTTGATCTATCCCGATAGATCTTGACTCCAAGTATGTACGCAGCTTCTCCTAAGTCTTTCATGGCAAAGCAATTTCCAAGCCAGGATTTTACATCTTGTAGCATTGGAATGTTGTTTCCCATGAGTAATATGTCATCGACATATAAGACTAGGAACATGACAATACTTCCACTAGTTTTCATATATATACATGGCTCATCGAGATTTTGAGTAAAACCAATCTTCTTGATTTCCTCATCAAATCTTTTATTCCAGCTTCTGGATGCTTGCTTTAATCCATAAATGGATCTTTGAAGCTTGCATACTTTACTGGGATGTTTAGGATTCACGAAACCCTCGGGTTGCACCATATAAACGTCTTCGTTCAGGTGGCCGTTCAAGAAGGGTGTCTTGATATCCATTTGCCAAATCTCATAGTCATAGTACGTTGCTATGGCTATAAGAATCCTAATTGCTTTAACGTCTGCAACAGGCGAGAAGGTTTCTTCATAGTCAATTCCGTAGGTTTGAGTGAAACCTTTTGCTACTAAATGAGCTTTATAGGTGTGTACATTGCCATCCATGTCGGTCTTCTTCTTGAAGAGCCATTTACTCCCAACGGTTTTAGCATTAGGAGGTAGGTCGACTTTGACCCAGACATCATTGTCTTTCATGGATTTCATCTCCGCATTCATAGCTTCGATCCATTTATCGTGTTCAGGACTCGATAATGCATCCTGATAGTTAGCGGGTTCACCATGATCCCCTAATTCATGTTCCTCAGCATCGACATAGAAACCATATCGCTCAAGTGCTTAAGGTATCCTTGCGGATCTACGAATGAGAGCAACATCTTGATGAGGTTCAACATTTTCATGTTTAGTCTCATTTTGATGTTCACTAGTGTTACCAGAAGGTTGTACATCTTCTTCTTGAATTTCATCAAGGTCTGCTTTGCTCCCACTTGCTTCCTGTGAGATGAGACTATTCTAAAGAAACTCAGCATACCGAGCAACAAATATTTTGTTCTCGGGTGGGTAGTAGAAGTAGTAGCCCATTGTTTCCTTTGGATATCCTACAAAGATACATTTGATAGCTCTGGGCTCAAGTTTGTTAGGTGTGTCTCGTTTCATGAAAGCCTCACAACCCCAGACTTTCAAGTAAGACAGATTAGGGACATTGCCATTCCATATTTCATATGGTGTCTTATCAACCTTCTTGGTTGGAACCATGTTGAGAATGCGTGCAGCAGACTCTAGAGCATAACCCCAAAAGGACATTGGGAATGTTGTTAGACTCATCATAGATCGAACCATGTCTAGCAAAGTTCGATTTCTCCTTTCAGATACACCATTATGTTGTGGTGTGTATGGAGGAGTGAATTGTGAGACGATCCCACACCTTTTTAGATGATCTAAAAACTCTTGACTCATATATTCACTTCCTTGATCAGATCTAAGAGCCTTTATGGTCTTGCCGAGTTGATTTTCTACTTCATTTTGAAAGACTTTGAACATTTCAAAGACTTCATGTTTATGTTTAATCAAGTAAACATAACCATATCTACTGAAATCGTCAGTGAAAGTAATGAAGTAGTTAGCTCCTTCCCTAGACGTTGTTCTAAATGGGCCACATACGTCAGTATGTATGAGTCCAAGTAGATCTTTAGCTTTTTCTCCAACATGGGAGAAAGGCTTTCATGCCATTTTACCAGATATGCAAGAAATGCATTTATCAAACGACTCTTGGTCGGTTGACTCTAAAATCCCATCGCGTTGCAGCTTCGTAATGCATTTCTTGTTTATGTGGCAAAGACGGCAATGCCATAGAAAAGTGGAATCCAAGTTACGTTTGGATTTCTTTTTGCTAACATTATATATAGAACTATCGTTTGAAATAGAATCACGCATATCAATTTCAAAAATACCATCACGAGGAATATCATTAAAATAAAAAACATTATCCTTAGAAACTGAAATGCCAAAATCCGTAAAAGTATTAATGTAACCATCATCCTTCAAACGTGAAAGTGAAACAACACCTCTAGTGATAGTAGGTGTAAAATGGCAATTATTCAAAAAAATAACTAGTCCATTAGGGAGGATGAGATCAAAGCTCTCTATCGCTTCGACAGCTGCACGGTTGCCATTACCAACGTACAGGTTCAAAGCTCCTTGTTTCAACTTCCTGCTTCCCCTAAGACCCTGCACATTATTACAAATGTGAGTACCACAACCTGTATCATATACCAGGATTTGTTAGGAAAAGTATAGAGTTCTATAGTGAAGATACCTGATGTGCTAGCGCCGCTAGCTTTGTTCTTCTTTAACTCTTCTAGGTAGACAGGACAATTCCGTCTCCAGTGCCCCTTCACTCCACAGTGGTGGCAGGGGGTGTCCTTAGCCGGGTGCTCCTTCTTGGCAGGTGGGGGACTTTTGGTTTGGGGGCGTAAGCACGCTTACCATTGCCCTTACCTTGTCCTTTGCCATGTGCCAGCGGCTTGTTCTTTTTCTGGATTTTGCCTTGCTTGATTGCTAGGACCATTGGAGCCTTCTTGGGCATTCCTTTTTCTGCAAGTTTAAGCATGTTGTGCAGTTCGGGAATGGTCTTGCCCATGTTGTACATGTTGTAGTTCTGTACAAATTGATCATAATCCTTCGACAGTGAGGTAAGAATCAAGCTCACTCCAAGGATTTGAGGCATGGGGTATCCCAGATGCTCCATTTGGTCCAGATAGCCTTTCTTTTTCATGACATAGCTACTGACCGATTGGCCTTCCTCCTGCTTGCAAGCATGAAAAGCTTTGACAGTGTCAAACAGTTCTTGCTCAGCTTGCTGTTTGAACATGGTTTTCAGTTCTCTCAGTATGTCAAATGCTGCAAGGTCCTCTAAGTTCTTTTGGAGCTCAGGGATCATGCTTGCAAGTATGAGACAAGCCACCTCTTGTTGCTCATTAACCCTACGAGTGTAGGCGTTACGAACAGTAGCGAAGGCATTAGCAGGAGGTGCTTCAGGTAAAGCTTCTTCCAGATGGTAAAACTTTTGTTCAGCCTTGAGGACGATCCTCAGGTTGCGATACCAGTCCAAAAAGTTGTTACCATTCAATTTCTCTTTTTCAAGAATTGATCTGATTGACGAGTTGTTCATGGTTTGATTAGGAGTTGTCATCCACAAAATAAACAAAGTTCAAATTTTAGTAAGTTTCAATAATTAATCCTTTTTAAAATTAACTACCCAAAGTTTACCATATTTGTAACAACCGTTATTTTAGCAGGTTAGTTTGACTAATAGTCTCAATCTATTTAACTTTTATGTGATGTGTAATATGTGCTTATGTGTGGTATATGTGCGGTTTATGGATAATAAGTACGTGTGTTAGCACTAAATCCCTTGGTGTGATATTTTCTTCATGAGTTGAGTAGTGTGAATTTTGGGATAAGTTCATTTTGATCGCCTTGGTGGTGTAGAAATGACTTGTGTAGTTTTGGTGTTTTATGGTTTTGCGTAACAAGTCTTCGTTCAAATATTTGAGCGTTAGTAAGTTACTTGGAGGTTGTTTTTATGGGTTATATTAAATATAAGTGAGAAATTTCTATTTTTGAAAACTTTATTTTGAGTGAAAATGATATTTTTCGGTTTGTCGTAAAAACGAAGAATTGTCGCGTAAGATGTTAGAATTTGGTATAGGTTTTTATAAAATATCAAAGGTACAAGGTTTTAAGTGTAATAATTAGTAATAATAAAAAAATAAAAATTATATGTATGTATATATAAAAAAACGAATTTATGTGTTTTAGGGTAATTAGGAAACCAAATTTTAATTAAAATACATTTACCAAATAAAAGTTATCTAGAATTTTCTATGGGGTATTATAAATACAAAACCAAAACAACCCTAACCCACCCTTTGATGATTTTCTTCCAAACCAAGAGAGAACAAGGAGGAAAAAATTAGGGTTTTTATTTTTGAAGCTATAATCAAGAACGAGGTATTGTTTTTAATACTTGTATTCAATTAATTGTTTAAGTATTGTTTTGATTCATGTAACAATAATTATGATGGATCTAGGGTTTATGAGATCTCTGTAAATTTGGTTGATAAAACATGTTAGGATCATTAATTAGTAATATTAGAGTGATTGGTGAAAAGATTTAAGCGTAAAACTTGTTAATTAATGAGCTAAGTTTCTGGCAGAATTGTAAGGCTGCAAAGATTCGATTGTGTTTAATAGATGGTGATGAGTTAGATCACGAATCTTATGTCTAAATTGTAGTTCAGTGAAAGAGCTTTCCAAAAAGTCCAACTACAAGTGTTTTCGAGGTCGGGAAGTCAATCAAACGAATTTTGTGAGTTAAGGTGTCAAAACTGTTAAACCGGGACAGAATTAGGGTAAAAGTATTGAGGTCAATGGTGACTTTTAAAGTGTAATTAGGGTTAGGCCTTCTGTGGGAATTTAGTTCTATATTATATTTGACTTACACGTGAAAATTAGGCGATAATAAGTTGTGCGAGTAGGTCTACGGGGTCAAAACTTTTTGATGTCCGATCAGATCCGAATCAGGATGGTTGTCATGTTTGATTTTTCATTGAGTACTTGCGTGTGTTTTTAGTGCATGGCCTTCTGGGAAAAGCTTTTATGCTTATGAAGGACCATGGTGAATGTTTGGTGTGAGTTGCGGAGCTTTATTCACTGTGATTTTATGTGGGTGAATGTACCCTACAAATCTGCGTTTTCTGAAAGTTTTAATTAAGGGATTTAGTGAGTGTAAAGTATTGGGTGAGGATTAGTATGGAGTCTAGGTGATCCATAGTGGGTTATATGAACCTTAGACATCCATCATATATATGTGTCACATGGACTATAGCTTTTAGCTTGGTCGCGTGTAATGTGATATTATTGTGTTGTATAGATTTGTGAGTTGATTGTTTGGAAGCTGCGGAGTTGAGGTGAGTTCATAGTCCTAATTTTTACTTTGTTTTAAACTTGGGATGGAGATGATGCTTGTTTAAATTATTTTTGAGTTACTGTGATTATGTGGTTATAAAATGCATGGACGTGTAATTGTTATTATACTTATACTACATGTTATTATGGTGTTTATTTGTGGTGATTATACGAGTGGGAAGATGCCCTAGTGGCTCTACTCGTTATTATTATGTCCGGCCGAAAGGGGAATTATATTGGATCGGTGGGCGCGTTCCGTCCCAATTATTGTGAACTTGGATCGGTGGGCACGTTCTGTCCTAATTGTGGTGGTATTTGGATCGGTGGGCGCGTTCCGTCCCAATTGATGTGGTGTTTGGATCGGTGGGCACGTTCCGTCCCAAATTTTGGATCGGTGGGCATGTTCCGTCCCGTAAGCTGTGATTGCATGTTAGTTGTATAATAACTATATTGTTGCTGTCCTGCTATGCTATGTTTTATAATCACAGTGAACTAATGATCAAGGTGTTTTGTGTGTCTTAAACCTATGAATCTCACCAACATTATGTTGACGTTTTTAAGCATCATTTTCAGGTGAGCATTCTAAGGCTAAGATAGAAGGGCGTGACTAGAAGAGACTAGTTTGCATTTGAGGATGACTTACCTTGCGTTTAGTTGGATATGTTGAATTTTGTTTGAGATACTTGATTTTCTTTCATTTTAACTTTATGTTTTAATGGAGATACCTTAGTGATTGTTTTGGTTATTTGTTTTGGGGTATCGTTACGACACTTTGTGTTTGTACTTTGCTCTATTTATTTGCATGTAGTATTTTCTCTATTTAGACGCCAAGTGTTGTGATGATATCCATGATGTTGCACTCGCGTTTCCGCCATTGGCGAGGTGTGATAGATTGGTATCAAAGACTTGGTTATAGAGAAGTAGGTGGTTAAGCCTAGACTATAACCTAGGAGTCCCTCATATAGTTGCATTTAGGGCTTATGTGTAAGTATGGTGTTTTATATGTCTATTTTTCTTGAGTCTATGAGTAGTTTCGTCGAGTTTCGGACGCCAATTGGACCCCCATACTTAGTATTATATAGGGCACTTTAGCATGTCACCTTTCTCGCGTAAGAAGTTTCGTTGGGCTATCATTTTGCTGCCGGTTGTAAGGGAAGTGGTAGGATGAAGTGGACTAACCGCAGAATCCGAGTTCCCGCTAGCATAAATCTATGTTCGGACAAGGATGGGATGTATATGGAAAACATTGATGGAGAAGAAGTGGAGAGGTTTGCAACCATGGTGACAGTTGGAGATGGAGCCGATACCAAGTATTCTAGGAAGTGTCCTCACTTCTCATATGAAGGAAAGGTGGTTCTGTCTAAACCTCGTGAGTTGTATGTACTTGTGGATCATACGGAGTTGGAAGAGAGAAACAGGAATGGGTGGTTAAGTAAAGATGAAGGGGAGTTAGGATGGAATGACGTGGACTCGGATCAGGAGTCCGCAGCAAGTAGTGAGTTTAACCGATATGAGTGGGGAGGCAAGTGCGAGAGTGGAGTTTGAGCCATTGTGCGACGTCTTTTGTTTTGTGTCATGTTTTGGAATTCTTATATTGTCTTTTACCATCAGGAGCCATGTTGGAGCACGATTACTCCTGAATATTGGATCAGTTTTATCTATGTGATTTTGACTATAGAGTTAAGTGGTCATTGGAATTGTTCCATGATCGTTGGAATTGTTCCATGTGAGATGATTGTTTGCATGAAGTGTGGTCATAGGAGGAAGTACACTTGTGAAAGGGAGCATAGATAATTATGGTGGCCAACATAATTATACATGCTTCACAACACAAGTGGACTTGCAAGTATGATAGCATGGATTGTGTTGTATATTAGGTGCTATGTGGTATATATGCGTTATCATTGAGATGTGTGGTTTTGGAAGCAAGTATGCGTGTGGAATAGGCCTTATAACTATGGTCGCGAACATAATTATAAGGGTATCACACACGTGGACTTGTGACCATGATTACATTGATTGATGTTTGTTGTTATATGTGTTATGTGATATCATGTTGATGATGGTTGTATGGTTAGAGATGTATTCTCTTAACCGTTTGGGAAATCGTTGTATGTGGGAGTGTGTGGGTGGTAGGATTCCATTCTACCTATCATATACTGATACCTTGATTGTCCGTTGGTACTAATGTTGTGATATTTAAGTTGGTTCATTTGCTAGACTATTGAATGAGGAGCCTAGTGAACTTAAACCTAGTATTGTGATTGAAATAGCTAGTGGTAAGGAGGTAGAAGTTGATACAGTTTTACGTGGGTGTACTATAGTACTAGAAGGTATCCCATTCTTGATTGACTTGATACCTTTTGGGCATGGGAGTTTCGATGTGGTGATAGGGATGAGCTGGCTATCTAAGCATAGGGCTGAGGTCGTATGTCACGAAAAGGTTGTTCGAATTCCTTTGGAGAGTGGCATTATACTTCGGATTCAAGGAGAGAGTGTAGGGAGTGATTTGAAATCCCTTAAGAGTGCGAAAGCCTAAGAAGTTAAGTTAGAAGAAATCCCTGTAGTATGTAAGTTTCCTGGTGTTTTTCCTGAAGACTTGTCTGGATTGCCTCCAATCCGTCAAGTTGAGTTTCGTATTGAATTGATTCCTGGAGCGGCACCTGTGGCAAAATCTCCATATAGATTGGCTCCCTCAGAAATGCAGGAGTTGTCCGAACAGCTGCAAGAACTTCAGGATAAGGGGTTTATCCGACCTAGTCATTCTCCGTGGGGAGCACCTATGTTGTTCGTGAAGAAGAAGGATGGTTCATTCCGGATGTGTATTGACTATCGGGAATTGAGCAAGTTAACGGTTAAGAATCGATATCCTCTTCCT
Organism: Artemisia tridentata subsp. tridentata; assembly: GCA_021014915.2. Taxonomy (NCBI): domain Eukaryota; kingdom Viridiplantae; phylum Streptophyta; class Magnoliopsida; order Asterales; family Asteraceae; genus Artemisia; species Artemisia tridentata. The sequence goes on from CP139509.1 coordinate 408,172,941, forward strand.
AGAATTGATGATCTTTTGATCAATTGCAAGGTTCTCGATTTTTCTCGAAGATAGATCTACGTTCGGGGTATCATCAGCTAAGAGTGCATGGGGAGGATATTTCGAAGACCGCCTTTAGAACTCGTTATGGACACTTTGAGTTCACGGTTATGCCATTCGGGCTGACAAATGCACCTGCGGTATTCATGGATTTGATGAATCGCGTTTGCAAGCCTTACTTGGATAAGTTCGTGATTGTGTTCATAGACGATATTTTAATTTATTCCAAGATGAAGGAGGAACATGGAGAACATTTGAAGTTGATCCTTGGAGTGCTGGAGAAGGAGAAGTTGTACGCCAAGTTCTCAAAATATGAGTTTTTGCTTGAGGAAGTACATTTTCTTGGACATGTGGTGAATAGTGAAGGAATACATGTGGACCCTAGTAAGATAAAAGCGGTCAAGAACTGGAAGGCTCCTACGACACCGTCCGAAATACGCTCATTCTTAGGATTGGCAGGATATTATCGAAGATTTATAGCGGATTTTTCGAAGATTGCTAAACCCCTTACTTTGTTGATTCAGAAGAACAAGAAGTATGTTTGGGGAGAAGAGCAGGAGGTGGCTTTTCGGTCACTAAAGGATAGTTTGTGTAATGCACCTATTCTGACGTTACCTGATGGGCCAGATGATTTTGTTGTGTATTGTGATGCATCGAATCAAGGATTTGGATGTGTGCTAATGCAAAGAGGTAAGGTGATAGCTTACGCATCTCGACAGCTCAAGATTCATGAGAAGAATTATATCACTCATGATTTGGATATTGGTGCGGTAGTATTTACTCTCAAGAATTGGAGACATTATCTGTACGGCACGAAGAGTGTTGTTTATACAGATCATAAGAGTCTTCAGCATATTTTCAGTCAGAAGGAACTGAATATGCGACAAAGAAGGTGGATTGAGTTATTTAGTGATTATGATTTTGAGATTCGCTATCATCCTGGAAAGGCGAATGTGGTAGCTGATGCTTTAAGTAGAAAGGAGCGGATTAAGCCTAAGCGTGTGCGAGCGATGTGTATGACATTACAGTCGGGAATTAAGGGTAAGATATTGGCGGCGCAAGAAGAAGCTCTCAAAGATGAGAATGCAACTGCTGAAATGCTACGTGGATTAGGTCAACAAATGGAGAAAAAGGGGGATGGTGGACTGTATTTATTAGATAGAATATGGGTTCCATCGGTAGGAGGTGTAAGGAAGTTGATCATGGATGAGGCTCATAAATCGAGATATTCGATTCATCCAGGATCGGATAAGATGTATTATGATCTTAGAGATGCTTACTGGTGGCCGGGAATGAAGAGGGAAATAGCTGAATATGTTAGCCAATGCTTGACTTGTTTGAAAGTTAAGGCTGAGCATCAGAAACCCTCAAGATTGCTTCAACAGCCGCCGATTCTTGAGTGGAAATGAGAGAGAATAACAATGGATTTTATTACTAAGTTGCCTAGAACAAGTAATGGACATGACACGATATGGGTCATAGTGGACAGACTAACGAAGTCTGCACATTTTTGGGCCATTCGTGAGGATTATAAGATGGAGAAGCTGGCTAGAAATTATATTAATGAGATCGTGGCGGGACATGGTGTGCCTGTGTCGATTATCTCTGATCGCGATAGTAGGTTTACCTCGCGGTTCTGGAAATCGTTGCAAAAGGCGTTGGATACACGATTGGATATGAGCACTGCTTATCATCCACAGACTGATGGGCAAAGTGAGCGAACGATTCAAACTTTGGAGGATTTACTTAGAGCGTGTGCTATTGATTTTGGAGGAAGCTGGGATACTCATTTGCCTTTGGCTGAGTTTTCCTATAATAACAGCTATCATTCCAGTATTAGTTGTGCACCATTTGAGATGTTATATGGGAGGAAGTGTAGATCACCTATTCTATGGGTAGAGTTTGGGACAAGCCAACTAATTGGTCCTGAAATAGTGCAAGAGACTACAGATAAGGTGTTTCAGATTAAGGAAAGACTTAAGGCTGCAAGAGATCGCCAAAAGAGTTATGCGGATAATCGCCGTAAGCCTTTGGAGTTTAGTGTTGGTGATTTTGTAATGCTAAAAGTGTCACCTTGGAAAGGTGTTGTGCGTTTCGGTAAGAAAGGCAAATTAGCACCAAGATATGTAGGACCGTTTGAAATTACGGAAAGGATTGGACTTGTGGCATATCGGTTGAGATTACCTGAGGAGTTAAGTAGTGTGCATGATACGTTTCACGTATCTAATCTGAAGAAGTGTTTGGCGGATGCTAGTTTGCATGTGCCATTAGAAGAGATTAAGATTGATAAGACTCTTCACTTTGTTAAGGAACCTGTTGAGATTATGGATCAAGAGGTCAAGAGTATGAAACGTGGTAATATAGCATTGGTAAAGGTACGTTGGAAATCCAAGCATGGTCCTGAGTTTACTTGGGAACGTGAGGATCAGATGAGATCCAAGTACCCGAAGTTGTTTGCAGAGAAGGTTGATGAGATGAGCTGTTAAATCTCGGGACGCGATTTCCCTAAGTGGGGGATGATGTAACAACCGTGATTTTAACAGGTTAGTTTGACTAATAGTCTCAATCTATTTAACTTTTATGTGATGTGTAATATGTGCTTATGTGTGGTATATGTGCGGTTTATGGATAATAAGTACGTGTGTTAGCACTAAATCCCTTGGTGTGATAATTTCTTCATGAGTTGAGTAGTGTGAATTTTGGGATAAGTTCATTTTGATCGCCTTGGTGGTGTAGAAATGACTTGTGTAGTTTTGGTGTTTTATGATTTTGTGTAACAAGTATTCGTTCAAATATTTGAGTGTTAGTAATTTACGTGGAGGTTGTTTTTATGGGTTATATTAAATATAAGTGATAAATTTCTATTTTTGGAAACTTTATTTTGAGTGAAAATGATATTTTCCGGTTTGTCGTAAAAACGAAGAATTGTCGCGTAAGATGTTAGAATTTGGTATAGGTTTTTATAAAATATCAAAGGTACAAGGTTTTAAGTGTAATAATTAGTAATAATAAAAAAATAAAAATTATATGTATGTATATATAAAAAAATGAATTTATGTGTTTTAGGGTAATTGGGAAACCAAATTTTAATTAAAATACATTTACCAAATAAAAGTTATCTAGAATTTTCTATGGGGTATTATAAATACAAAACCAAAACAACCCTAACCCACCCTTTGATGATTTTCGTCCAAACCAAGAGAGAACAAGGAGGAAAAAAATTAGGGTTTTTATTTTTGAAGCTATAATCAAGAACGAGGTATAGTTTTTAATACTTGTATTCAATTAATTGTTTAAGTATTGTTTTGATTCATGTAACAATAATTATGATGGATCTAGGGTTTATGAGATCTCTGTAAATTTGGTTGATAAAACATGTTAGGATCATTAATTAGTAATATTAGAGTGATTGGTGAAAAGATTTAAGCGTAAAACTTGTTAAATAATGAGTTAAGTTTCTGGCAGAATTGTAAGGCTGTAAAGATTCGATTGTGTTTAATAGATGGTGATGAGTTAGATCACGAATTTTATGTCTAAATTGTATTTCAGTGAAAGAGCTTTCCAAAAAGTCCAACCACAAGTGTTTTCGAGGTCGGGAAGTCAATCAAACGAATTTTGTGAGTTAAGGTGTCAAAACTGTTAAACCGGGACAGAATTAGGGTAAAAGTATTGAGGTCAATGGTGACTTTTAAAGTGTAATTAGGGTTAGGCCTTCTGTGGGAATTGAGTTCTATATTATATTTGACTTCCACGTGAAAATTAAGCGATAATAAGTTGTGCGAGTAGGTCTACGGGGTCAAAACTTTTTGATGTCCGATCAGATCCGAATCTGGATGGTTGTCATGTTTGATTTTTCATTGAGTACTTGTCTGTGTTTTTAGTGCATGGCCTTCTGGGAAAATCTTTTATGCTTATGAAGGACCATGGTGAATGTTTGGTGTGAGTTGCGGAGCTTTATTCACTGTGATTTTATGTGGGTGAAAGTACCCTACAAATCTGCGTTTTCTGAAAGTTTTAATTAAGGGATTTAGTGAGTGTAAAGTATTGGGTGAGGATTAGTATGGAGTCTAGGTGATCCATAGTGGGTTATATGAACCTTAGACATCCATCATATATATGTGTCACATGGACTATAGCTTTTAGCTTGGTCGCGTGTAATGTGATATTATTGTGTTGTATAGATTTGTGAGTTGATTGTTTGGAAGCTGCGGAGTTGAGGTGAGTTCATAGTCCTAATTTTTACTTTGTTTTAAACTTGGGATGGAGATGATGCTTGTTTAAATTATTTTTGAGTTACTGTGATTATGTGGTTATAAAATGCATGGACGTGTAATTGTTATTATACTTATACTACATGTTATTATGGTGTTTATTTGTGGTGATTATACGAGTGGGAAGATGCCCTAGTGGCTCTACTCGTTATTATTATGTCCGGCCGAAAGGGGAATTATATTGGATCGGTGGGCGCGTTCCGTCCCAATTATTGTGAACTTGGATCGGTGGGCACGTTCCGTCCTAATTGTGGTGGTATTTGGATCGGTGGGCGCGTTCCGTCCCAATTGATGTGGTGTTTAGATCGGTGGGCACGTTCCGTCCCAAATTTTGGATCGGTGGACACGTTCCGTCCCGTAAGCTGTGATTGCATGTTAGTTGTATAATAACTATATTGTTGTTGTCCTGCTATGCTATGTTTTATAATCACAGTGAACTAATGATCAAGGTGTTTTGTGTGTCTTAAACCTATGAATCTCACCAACATTATGTTGACGTTTTTAAGCATCATTTTCAGGTGAGCATTCTAAGGCTAAGATAGAAGGGCGTGACTAGAAGAGACTAGTTTGCATTTGAGGATGACTTACCTTGCGTTTAGTTGGATATGTTAAATTTTGTTTAGATACTTGATTTTCCTTCATTTTAACTTTATGTTTTAATGGAGATACCTTAGTGATTGTTTTGGTTATTTGTTTTGGGGTATCGTTACGACACTTTGTGTTTGTACTTTGCTCTATTTATTTGCATGTAGTATTTTCTCTATTTAGACGCCAAGTGTTGTGATGATATCCATGATGTTGCACTCGCGTTTCCGCCATTGGCGAGGTGTGCCAATATTAAAGCAATTAATTTTACGAAAAGGCTAAGATCGTCATTGAGGTTCCACCATCACATCTGTTGATCTGCTAGCAATGGTGGATTCAATAGGTAGGTAACGTCGACTAATTGCATTACAAGTGCAACTCTTAGAACTTTATGGGACTCATGGCACTAGTGAACAAGCAACTAGTGTTAAGCTGGCATGTTTAGTCCCATCTTTGCCTCGGGTCAAGGTCTAACCACTTAACTCGATTAAGTCATCCAATTTGAAAACGTGTGAGAATATATCTAGGTCCCACGCATAGAGAATAGTCACCTTGGGTTACAATTCAACCTAGGTCCCACGCATAGGCAAAAGGTAATTGCAAGTGTTCTCAACAATTGGACGGCATAACTTAAATTTTGACGGGTAAAATATTTGATGTGGATCAAAAAGTGTACGAAAGAAGCATGCATTCATTCTTCGTAGCACAAGTTAAAAAAATTTCTTAACTTAAGTCTAATCATTTTTTTAATTTATGTGTGTCAAGTTGTCCATTTTCAAGACTAATATAAATCCTATGTGGATTGTAACAAGTTTGGACAATACAACAAATACATAAACAAGCTTAACAAGTTTAAGTGTTATTTAGAAAACAATGATTTTAAGTTTCAAATCCAAATTTAAACTTAGTTAAACTAAATCTAAAGACTTAGTTTAAATTGGTTTGTGTTTCGTTTCAAGTTTTTAGAAAACAATTTGCGTTTTACATATAATCATAGCATATATAAAAGCAACCAAACAAATACACAACCACAATATGCAAAGCCTTAACCGATGAAAATCCTATGTGTAAAAACGTAGAGGGGGGGGGTGAATACGTTTACCGTTTTAAAATATTAAAACTTGTTGTATCAAATTTCTGTCTAAGCTTGTTCTAATATGAAAGATGTTAAGTGTAGTTTATGATCAGTATACACTTAACCAAGTTGTCACATATGTATGATCAACAAATCACAACACAAGCAAACATATATAATGCAAACATAAAGTAAAGCGATAAGTAAAAGAAAGCGCAAACCGAACACGATGATTTATAGTGGTCCGGTCACGGAGCTCCTCTCCGCCCTACTCCACTCCCCGAGTACCCAACTCAATAGTTACTTCACTAGATCAACAAGCTCCCTTCTCGGCGGAGAAAACTTTACACACGTCGCTTATACTTTTTCCGGTACAAAGCTAAATACCGGGTTCTAGTTCGAGGTAGAACCAACCTAACTTCGCCTATACAATTACCGACACTAAGCTAGATTCCGAGTTCTTTACCAAGGGTACAACCACTCCCTATGTCGCTTAACCTTTTTCCGGTACTAAGCTAGATACCGAGTTCTTTACACGGGTACAACCACTCCCGCTATGTTTTATGGCCCAACATAGAAACCTTGTGTTTTATGGCACAAACACATAAACCACCTAATCTAATATGAATGGATTACAATGATGATCCATGACATAAATGGGTCATGGATATGAATGGCTAATCTAAATGAACTTCCATTGATAGGAAGCATTCAATGTATGAAGATCACAAGCTCCCTAAACTTGTTGTGATGGATCTTCATGTATGCAAGTGAGATCTACATGAACTTCTCAAATGAGAAATCTTCTTGGTGGATCAGGAAGTATGCTATGGATGATGTCTCATGATCTTGAGCTTGCTTCACAGGATCACTAACAATGTATGCTTACAACATAATGAAAGTTAGTAACATTATGATCATTATGTTAAGGGTGATTAATGTATGGATCTACATGGTTTTCTACTGATCTAAGTGTGTTAAAAGAGTAAAGGGAATGTGTGTTCTAATAGCTTGAAACTATGGGCAAACAATAAGCTTCTATTTATAGGTAAACTGAATGAACAAGTGACGGATCCGGCGGATCCCATAAATTGGATCCGCCAATGTATGGCTTTGGATCCATCGGTGCAGGCCAACTAATAGATTTCCAAATCTTGCACAATCTTTCCATATCTTTTTCAAGTCACATCAAGATCTTTCAAAGTCAACTTAGTAGCTTGAAGATCTATACAAGATATTACCTAACTCTTTCCATATCTACCAAAGTCAACTTTGGTACTTAAGAATCTTTCCAAAATATATTTCAAATCTTCCTAAGATTTTCTAATGAGGTATGCCATGATGTCATGTATATATTTCCATTTTAAGATTTAAAATGTAAATAATGTAAATGTATATATGTATGTATCCTAGTGATCATGTAACATATATATGCTAGCTTAACTAATATATGTTCAATATGTATCATGTTAGTTTGACACCTAAAGTGTACTTATCCTATTAAACTTAGGAAACATGATAATGAGGTTCTAAGTAGAATGATTAAACTTTTAATATACTTAATGACCTAGTCGTATTTTAAGGTTTGATCATAATGCCACATAATAAACATGTACGAACCTGTGTTGTATCACACGAAGACTTGAGAAGTCGAGAGGTGTTGAATGTATGTTGAGACAATATAAGATTACAAGTAACTTGTACATTTTATGTTATGTATCAAGTTACATGTTTTTCATCAATCAAAACAAACGAGACTGCTTATACTAACAATCTCCCCAACGAGACTGTTTGCACTAACAATCTCCCCCTTTTTGATGATGACAAAATATGTAAACGTGATAGAAAGTAAAATGTAAAAAGTTACTTGTGCCCGTACTACCTTTAATATTACCTTCTCCGTTTACACCTTTCTCCACTCTTCTAGCCTATTACTTTCTCCGTTTACACCTTTCTCCCCCTTTTGTCGAAGCAAAAAGGGTGTGTCCTTGGAGTTATTTGTGCCCTACTACCTTTAATATTACCTCTCCTTGGAGTTACTTATGCCCGTACTACCTTTAATATTACCTTCTCCGTTTACACCTTTCTCCACTCTTCTAGCCTATTACTTTCTCCGTTTACACCTTTCTCCCCCTTTTGTCGAAGCAAAAAGGGTGTGTCCTTGGAGTTAACTCCATTTCTCCCCGAAATGGCGAGCTTGCATCATCCCTAGTGAAGTTAAATAGACTACTCCAATCTCCTATGGTTGTTGCGTCCCCTAGGTTTTTAGCAGATCCATGGATCAAACTAGACTCTTAACCTACATCAAGGTTAGTGATGTGCAACATAAAAAGAATATATACGAAAAATGCATGATGAATGAAATGCATATAGCCAACGATACATGTGGGTAAGCAATGTTGGACCATGTTGACCTATCTCCTCCTTTTTGTCGAAACAAAAAGAAGATATGCGTAGCGGAATGCGATTATGAGAAATTTAAAGCTCCCCCTTGATTTATGCTCCCCCTAATTGGAGTAACAAGGATATGATGTATGAACCTACAAAATTAATTGTTAGAATATGATATGCTCTCCCTTGATGTATACTCCTCATTGATAGAGTACCAACGTATACAATTCAAGAGTATGATATGATGCATGATCCTACAAAACAAATAGTTAGACTATGATATGCTCCCCCTTGATGTATACTCCTCATTGCTAGAGTACCAACGTATACGGTTCAAGGATGAGAAATGCCAAAAATGATGAGTTAGTATATGATATACTCCCCTTCGATCTATACTCCCCGTTGCTAGGGTACCGACGTATATGATCCAAGGATGAAGAATCCTACAAAATAAAGGTTAGTATAAAACAATATTTGTCCAAGGACAAGTATGTGATATACACCAATGCGTATATATGATGCATCCTAAAAAATGCTTGGCGAAAACTCCCCCTTGATCTAGGACGTCAAGATGAACCTATAAAAGAAGAAAAATAATTGATGCAAACTTCATCCTATGATGAGTAAGCTATATACGATCGAGTGTATATGATGATGAACCTACAATGAAATGGTTAGTGCAATATATTTTATCTCAAAGAAAAATATTATGCAACATATCAATAATCCAATCACAAACAACTTGCCAATTGTGATTGTCTAATCAAAAAAATGATGCAGCATACCGATTGTGATATCAATCGTGATTATCTAGTAACCCATGTTACAAAGAGTGTAATCTTCTAATAAGAATTACAAGAGTATATTCCTACAAAACAGTGCCTATGATGAGGATATGAGTGATCCTAGTGTTGGTGTTAGTTTACTAGTGATAACTTGATAACAAAAGATTGATGCAAGTAAGTTTTTTGCTAATCCATGGGGATGATGATTAGTGAAAGAGGTGATGGAATGTGGTGGTTATAATGAATGGAATGAATTCAGAAACTCTAATGTATAGCAAATGCTATAAGAGTAATAAAGACGATTAAGGTTATGATATTATCATCTACCAAAGATGATAAATGCTCAAATGAAGGAAGTAAATATAATGATCACTTAGGAATAGAGATTCCATATACCTATATGAAAATGAAAATGACATCGTATGATGAGAGTGTTGATTGGACCAACGTGTTGAGAGTGATGGTTCTGTTTGCACTGATAATGACGTGCTTGATAAGTATCAAAAAAATGAAAAGGATGAGATCCTATGGTGGTGTTCCTAGACAATGAAGGAGTTCTGGATAATGAAGTAAATCCTAGACTCGGTTGTAAGAGGGTTGTCTGTTTTAAAAGGTTGAAAACTGAGCCTAGTACCCGCGGATTGGGCGGAACCAAACTTTTGGTTCCGTCCGTCTTATCCAAGGGTTCCGTGAGATCAGAATAGGTTTGGTCATGTTTTGTCGTTTTTGATCAAATGAAGGTTCATGCTAAGGTCTATTTATTTATAACTACTGATTTGGTTTCACTAATCCTAGTCAAAGTCTAAAGAGACTTAATGGTTCACGTTTAAGAGGTTTGTCAAACACATGATGTGTTTTTCACTTGACGAGGTATTGGTACAAGACTGTGATGTAGGGTTAAAGGGGTTTGACACACTTGTGATTGTGTGAACTGATTTCAAATGAATGGTGTGAACCTACATGTCAGTATTTGAGGATCTAAGAGATATGTGTACTGTATTGACTTACGAATGACAATGTAAGCGATGAGCTTAGCAATGTTTTTGCGGATGTTGTTTAGCATACTAAGAGCTTCATCCTCGAAGTTATGTAGCTCTTCTCTATCAATGCAAGATGATCGCACGACGAGGCATGTGGTTTCCTCATGGAAGGTGTATTGTTATAACTAAAGGATAATGGAGATGTTGTTAGGAAAGCAGAAGCAACAATATGATTTGGAGAGAGGTATGTTGAAAGATATCCAAACACAAATTTCAAACCTCTAAAACTTAATCCTATTATCTTTTAAAGCTATATGCAAGAAAATGAATCCCATAAACATATTACTAATCTAAGTAGCAATAATGAGACAACAATTATGCAAGATGAGCATAACAAAGAGAAATAACAAATAGTTTGTTATCAACCTACAATACAAAATTCTTAATGACAAAAGATGTGAATATCATAAGACAACATCTTATAAAACAAATAATCTACTACTAGACACAAAGTTACCACATAGCATCAAGACAAATAATCATAGCATGACATTGTTTAAGATACTACATTGTGAAATTGTTTTGAAGTTAGGCTTAGTCACTTAAGCACACTTACCCATTAACACAATAATCTTTGTGTAAAATAGAATGACTTCTAAATGTTCATCATACCAAAAAGCACTTAGACATATTGGTGCACACATGGCAAACAAATAGTATGACATTGTCACAAAAGTAATGAAACGATAGGTTCATGCAAACAATTCTGCCATTTTAGAAGCATGCATCATTTAGACTATCCTACGAAAGAAACTTAATGAATGTCAACTAGAGACAAAAGCTATCTAACACCATGTATTAAAAATGACATATAGTGAGTTAATAAGTAATACGTTAATCTTAGGAAATAGCATATAACGAAAGAATGAACATATCATACAAATCATGTTAACATGAAGCATATAAACATGCAGACAAAACCTTTCCAAGGTTTACACATTTGACTATGATAACGTCAAGATACTAAATCATATCAACCAATCAACATGTAATCAATACACGTATATGTAATGCAAATGATTTTATTAATAAGCTAAAGAAAAATCACATCTACTCCTTGTTTGATTAATTATTCCTAAGATAAGATAGTTTACCAATTACTTGGCTTAATGAGACTCAACTATTTCTATTAATACTAATGTGATGAAGATGTCATGTTTTACAAGTAAATTTGACAAATATGTGTCAACAAATTTTAATCTTTGTGTTTGGAATCTAAGATTGAATGATCTAAAGGGTGACATCCTTTGAGTTGAGTTTAAGTATGAGTTATGCAAGTGATTTGATCAGTTAAGATCAAGACATGTGTTTGTGTGTGGTAATGGGATATATTAAGCACATTCTCAAGAAAGTTCTTTGGAACAAGAATCTAAATAAAATTACCAACTTTAATAGATCTTGTGTATGCTCCAGAGATGTGGATATGCACAAGTTTTGACCAATGTTTGGTTATGATGTACGCTTGAAAGGAAATAGATACGTAAAGTATCTTTCAACAAATAAGATTATCTCTTGGGATAATGTTATCATGTTTGAGAGAGATGTGCTAGTTCATAGAACTTGCAGATGTTTGTTTTAGATCATTTAACCAATGAGGTGTGATTAAATTTCTTGTAACACAACCTTTCATGTTACAAGGAAACAATGATGCATAGGATATATGTTATCCTTTTAACAAGATGAAAACTAAACATATAATGTTTTTCCGAAACATCATGTTTTCCTAAATGAAGATATGAACCCAAAGTGTTTGAATTGGATAGACTTATCCTAAATAAACTAGGTTTCAATATTATGATAACTAGATGATGACAAGATACACCTACTTGAGTTTCTTATGTATACTCCTCAAGATTCATTGTCATTTGGGATGTATGAGGTTGTCATATATTGTTAAAATATTGATTTAAGGTTTAACGAGACATATGCAGAAGCTTGGTGACAAAGTATTACCAATACTTTGATTACTCGTGAAAGTGGTCCTAGTCGAAATTGATAATGAGTGTGAGCATCATGCTCATTTGATGGTAAAGGTTCTAATCCTATAGGTGATAAAATATGGTTGAGTTGATTGAACATGCATTTGATTTGGTATGAGTGTTTGGACAAAGGGCTTTTTGAGCAATGCACTTAATGGTATGAATTATGGTGTTGTAGGGGTATGTTGAAGACAACAAGGATGGAGACTAATTTTTGTGATCCATTGGTTGGTATAGCTAGTGGGTGACATGATTTGAGGTTTAGGGCCTGAAATAGATCACAGAGGTGAATGCGATGTGATGATGGTGAAAGTACACGAGTACTTAGGTTACATGGATGTTGAAGAATAGATACTAATTCTTGTGGTTCACTAGTGGATGAAGTACTTAGTTATGTTTGTGAAACCTAGGGGTTGAATGTGACGGGATGAAGAACAAATGTTCTAGTTATGATAGGATAAGTGTTTTAACATACGTTGTTAAAATACTTGGGAGTTGATTGTTTCGGATATGACTTTTAATGACTACAATCGTAAGTCGGATATACTTAAATATTTCGGATGAAATACTTAAGTTGTCAATCTTACTTTGAGAAAAGGATGACAAGACTTGATAATTACATCTATAACTTAAGTGTAAGTTATGACTCGATGTAAATCCCTGTCGTCTTGACGAATGACATGTTAACGAAATTTGAAAGTATGAAGATGAGAAAGGTATGACTCGATAATTTCCGAATTACTTCCTTTATGGAGAAAGGTATCTTGGAATATTTTCATGAAATTTGAAAGTATGAAGATGATTAGATATGATTATCCTATTTGGTGTTTGGTGAGATTTCCTAATCCTAATTTGAGTGAACATCAGTGATAAGAATCCTAAGAACTAGAATCAATAATCTAAGGATCGGGATTAGTCAGAAATTTTGAAAATGTTACTGTTATACCTGCGGATCCAATCGATAACACATGCGGATCCAAATTTTGGGTTCCGCAGAATCCGCAGGTGAAGGAATGGCAGATCCAAAGCTAACACATGGTGGATCCTAATTTTGGGATCCGCCAGATCCGTCGGCCAGAAGTGCTAAAAACAAACAGAGAGATGTTCATATTTTGCGTGTTTCGACGAAAACCCGAAAATTCTCCTGGAACATATCTATCATCTAATATGTAATGCAAAACAACTAAATATGATGATTCTAACACACGTATACACACAGATTAATTCGTTCATAGTAACTTACCTTAAGTGGAGTTAAGCCAAACAGGGGCTTAAACTCGGAAAATTGATAACATCAAAGTGTTATCGTCCTGCATGACATGGTTAGTACACACAAAGGTTTAATAAGAAGATAATATCCTAAAGGCATAACAATTCAACACATCATTGTTTCAAATTGTTTGTACCAAACACTCTTTTTGAAAGTTACTACATGTTTACGCATTTTAAAGCTTGAACTATTTTGTATAAGAAAATACTTTTTAAGACGCTAAACTAGTTATACTTAGTTCACATTTCAAAGTAAGTTATGCAAAGTTTTTCACATAACATATGCAAACAAAACAAAAAAATTCTAAGTCTAAAAATGAAACAAACACAGTTTGTCAATTTATTGCACAATATCTAGCAAAAGTCCTATTATGCATAAAACAAGCAATTGATAAAAAAGTAAATAATTTTCATGGCAAAACACTTATGTATTTCCTATCAACAAATGCAATCACAATTACCAACAGACAAATCACATGTATGAACAGATAGTCACATAGCATAGCATAGATGAAAAGATATTTTTTGTCACTTTGCGTTTAAATATGACGATGTATGCCAAGCTTGATTTGTTTCCTTTATATTACCAAATACTTTAGTTTCAAAAGAAATCATATCAATGTTCAAAGAATACCAACTTACATTACCCGACGTAAAAGTTTACGTTACTGTGTCAAAATTAAACTTAATATTTTGGACAGGTTGTAGCTTTTGATTTATTTTACCTATTTCAATTTAGATTTAGGACTTGAGATTATTTTTAAATGAAAGTACACTTAATTCCCTTCAAAATAATAGGTGGCACGACTTCTACATACTTACGGTTAATTATTTATGATTTTTTGAAGTTTGACAAAAACTGTATACTGAACAGACGGATCTGGCGGATCCTTTTTTAGGGATCCGCCCTTTGTGTGATTTGGATCCGCCGGGACCTGTACCAGATTCACCTAAACTCGTATTTTGACATAAGAAAAACGTGTAGGACTTGCTAGACTTAATATTAAACATATATTACACATATTTAACAACATTTCTAATTATGTAACTTATCTAAACATTTACGAAGAGATTTTTCAACTACATTAATAGCTATTCCAAACGCTCCTTTAAAACCCGTGTTTTTCGTAAATTAGCTTTACGCACACAATTTGACACTTAATCTTTTTAAGAAATCTTTTCTCTTGATTTTTCAAAGACATCTTCAAGCTTGTATACAAAGTAATATTTAACAACAAAATTTCTAAGTATACTTTGCGAAACATTTTTCATATTACATTCTGCTTCAATGGTAATTTGAAACATGGATCGTACTTCATTTTAAAAACCATTTGTTTTGAAAATGAGAGCCACGTGGCTCTGATACCAATTGTGAAAACGTAGAGGAGGGGTGAATACGTTTACCGTTTTAAAATCTTAAAACTTGTTGTATCAAATTTTCGTCTAAGCTTGTTCTAATATGAAAGATGTTAAGTGTAGTTTATGATCAGTATACACTTAACCAAGTTGTCACATATGTATGATCAATAAATCACAACACAAGCAAACATATATAATGCAAACATAAAGTAAAGCGATAAGTAAAAGAAAGCGCAAACCGAACACAATGATTTATAGTGGTTCGGTCACGGAGCTCCTCTCCGCTCTACTCCACTCCCTGAGTACCCAACTCAAGAGTTACTTCACTAGATCAAAAAGCTCCCTTCTCGGCGGAGAAAACCTTAAACACGTCGCTTACACTTTTTCCGGTACAAAGCTAAATACCGGGTTCTAGTTCAAGGTAGAACCAACCTAACGTCGCCTATACAATTACCGACACTAAGCTAGATGTCGAGTTCTTTACCAAGGGTACAACCACTCCCTACGTCGCTTAACCTTTTTCCGGTACTAAGCTAGATACCGAGTTCTTTACACGGGTACAACCACTCCCGCTATGTTTTATGGCCCAACATAGAAACCTTGTGTTTTATGGCACAAACACATAAACCACCTAATCTAATATGAATGGATTACAATGATGATCCATGACATAAATGGGTCATGGATATGAATGGCTAATCTAAATGAACTTCCATTTATATGAAGCATTCAATGTATGAAGATCACAAGCTCCCTAAACTTGTTGTGATGGATCTTCATGTATGCAAGTGAGATCTACATGAACTTCTCAAATGAGAAATCTTCTTGGTGGATCAGGAAGTATGCTATGGATGATGTCTCATGATCTTGAGCTTGCTTCACAGGATCACTAACAATGTATGCTTACAACATAATGAAAGTTAGTAACATTATGATCATTATGTTAAGGGTGATTAATGTATGGATCTACATGGTTTTCTACTGATCTAAGTGTGTGAAAAGAGTAAAGGGAATGTGTGTTCTAATAGCTTGAAACTATGGGCAAACAATGAGCTTCTATTTATAGGCAAACTGAATGAACAAGTGACGGATCCGGCGGATCCCATAAATTTGATCCGCCAGTGTATGGCTTTGGATCCGTCGGTGCAGGCCAACTAATAGATTTCCAAATCTTTCCAAATCTTGTACAATCTTTCCATATCTTTGTCAAGTCACATCAAGATCTTTCAAAGTCAACTTAGTAGCTTGAAGATCTATACAAGATATTACCTAACTCTTTCCATATCTACCAAAGTCAACTTTGTTACTTAAGAATCTTTCCAAAATATATTTCAAATCTTCCTAAGATTTTCTAATGAGGTATGCCATGATGTCATGTATATATTTCCATTTTAAGATTTAAAATGTAAATAATGTAAATGTATATATGTATGTATCCTAGTGATCATGTAACATATATATGCTAGCTTAACTAATATATGTTCAATATGTATCATGTTAGTTTGACACCTAAAGTGTACTTATCCTATTAAACTTAGGAAACATGATAATGAGGTTCTAAGTAGAATGATTAACCTTTTAATATACTTAATGACCTAGCCGTATTTTAAGGTTTGATCATAATGCCACATAACAAACATGTACGAACCTGTGTTGTATCACACGAAGACTTGAGAAGTCGAGAGGTGTTGAATGTATGTTGAGACAATATAAGATTACAAGTAACTTGTACATTTAATGTTATGTATCAAGTTACATGTTTTTCATCAATCAAAACAAACGAGACTGCTTATACTAACAATCTCCCCAACGAGACTGTTTGCACTAACACTATGCTTGGTCTCGTGAGCCATCACGAGAACCAAGAGTCAACTAGGGACATGATACTCAACCACACGGAGGGCTCCCACTTGCTCCAAGACGATCATGAGCAAGTAAAAGCCCATTATGCACATGGAATATAGGTTCTGTCCGCCCAGTTTTTCTGTCTTTGGAGGCCCAAAACACCTAGAAGGAATCCTCCTTTTGCTTCGGCCCAAACTAGAGAGTTGTAGGCCCATGTCTTGTGAACCTGTAAAAAAAATTTTGCCCAAAATACCTTATCTATCTCCTGGAAATCGCGTTTTTCTGAAGTGTGTCCAGCAGCCATTCTTTGGTCTTAAGTATTTCATTCTTTTGCCATTCCATTCCAAGATTTGATTACATAATATATAAAGTAAAATACAACTAATCTACTTCCTATCTATTGTAAAAATTCCCAAACAATTGCAAAACCAAAATGAAATACATTACAAAAGAGCTGAAACAATGGCAACCCCAAAAACAAGAAATCAACGACAAAACACAACAACACATGGCACAAGTGGTCTATGTAACAACCGAGAAATTTCAAGTCATTATTTTTACTAATTTTATTTGCTTATTATCCTATTTTAAGTAAATTGGCTTTTGCCGGGAATGTTGCACGCATACGTTGTGACACGTACACTGAAATTTGTAATTTGACTCAGGCTATGCCCAGTCTACCCATTAATATGATTTATTTATCCCTACATACTTTTTTTTTCATATGGAGTAATGTAATTTTCCATTTCTACGCGAAGTGTGCACATTTTACGTTTTATGCGTTTTCGGCTCGCGGTTTAAGCTTTAAAGACATTATAACACTCCGGAAGGCTCGGAAAATTTATGAAACATCAAATTAGGTCATTTTAAGTTACATTTAACATTTTTATGAAAATAATATCTTTATGGCATTTATTTCCATAAACTAGGCCTAAAATGTTACCGGTTTAGCTCCGTTGACCCTTAAACCACTCCGGGACTTATACCACTTATACTAAATGTAGCAATACTCTAAATAAATAAATAAATAAATAAATAAGAGATAAAACCAGCCCACATGCCCCTAGGCCGGCCTCCCCTCCCCTTTAACTACTTACACACCCTTTAATACTTCATTTTTCAAGGATACTTCATCATTAGTTAATGCGTTCAAAGATAAAACTCTCTCTCTAAAATCACCCAACTTCAAAACCTCCTTCTCCACCCCATTTCTGCCGAAAATCATCAGCCAACACCACCATTTTTCAAGTTTTTGTAGCCTCAAATCTTGCATCTTTCATTTGGTATTCGTCTTGGTAAGTTTTACTAACATTTTCAACCTCATTTCCTTCTTTTTTTTTTTTTTTTTTTTTTTGATTATTAGAGGTTTTTATAGATCTAGGCTAAACTACTTTTGCATGTATTTTTTGAGAGATCTTGATTCAAGATTTCATGGGAAATAGGGTGTTAGATAATTAGTTAGGTTTGATTGGTAAGTGTTATGCAAGAGATGGATGGATTTATATGAGTTTTGACTAGTTACTAATGATTTTTCTTAAAAGTTTTGTTATTAAAACTGAAGATAAACCTCAAAATAATCTTTTACCTTCTGTAAATATTGAGTTGTTGGATAAATAAAAGAGTAGGAATGATTGATCTTAGACATGCATGGGTATTAGACACATTAATCATTCATGAAGTAGCCATTTGGATTGGTCAATAGTCTATCTCAGAATTGATGCTTAAAGATCCGTTCACTATTTTGTCCTCAGAAGGATTTAAGAAACAATAAAAATATTGGGAGTTAGCTACAGGTCTTAGGATCATTTCTCCGAAAACCTTACCTCTTAATTCGTCCTGGAGATTTTTAGAGAAAATTCACACTAAAACTGGTCTAGGAATGCATATCAGATTTGAGAGGCTAATTACTCTAAAATGTTGTAAAGAACATTAGGTTGGTGTAAACATGAAAGTTGTAGCCAAGACCTGTATAAATTTTTTCCCATAGGCCATGTATCCATTAGACCTGTAGATAAGAAGATACACTCTTTTTTCTAAACCTATTTGGATGCTGAGTATAACTATCTAGAGACACAGGGGTAAATTTGTAATTTCACCCATGTTCTGAAGTTCTCAGTAAAGTGAGGCTTTGATTTTCATATTGTACAGAGTCATTCCTTTATAAGCATATAAAGTTCATAATTTTAGCCTTCACGGTTTAGAAATGGCGACCCGATTGGTGCGGCAATTTTATAAAATTTCAATCAGCTTTACATTTTTAAACCATACAAGCTTTTATAAACGCCTTTCGACCCATGTCTTGCTATCTGACTTTTAAATAAACGACCATATGATATTTTGAGTTCAAGTACTGAGTTAAGTCATAAAAATAAAGTATTATACCTAAATCCCCGAGCCTAAGTCATGTTGTATTTTTATTTAGGTCACTTGTGATCTTTGCGGTTTTTCTCGACGTGCACACTTCTCCGGTTTCCGTTGCTACTTCATTATTGGTGAGTTCATAGCCCCAATTTTTACTTTGATTGATTTACAAACTCCGTGGGGGAGATACATGCTACAAATATTTATGATCACAATGCTTTGAAAACTGTATACTATCCTGACATTGTTATTGCCTAAGTTTCCCAAAGCCTGAAAGTCCCTTCTTTATCGTGAACCGTTAATCACTTGCGAGTGAACGCGAATACCGTGAATAGATCTATTGGGAATGACTTTCCCCATTTTGGACCGCTGCCCTGCATGGGCAACCATATGCACTGTATTTGAGGTTGCTAGGTAATTAGGCTATTACCTCTTGTTGAAGGGCAAATTTATATTCCGCTAGAATATCTGACCAAGTTAATGTTCGGGGTCACGAGCTTAGTGCAATAATAACTTTTCTAGACTCTGCATTTGTTGCTTAGTCGCTTTTATAAATGATATTGTGATCAACTGTTTATTACTAAACTCTATGGATTCACTCAACCTTTGTGTTGACCTTTTTAGCATGTTTTATCTCAGGTTTTAAGGCATGAAGGTCTTGGATGGAATCGCACGGATATATTTTGAGGACTCGGCATATTTTCACATTTGAAGAGTCTATATTTTAAAGATTTATGTTATGTTTAAAACATTTGCAAATCTTTTGAAAACATTGTGTTTTATGAAAACTGTTGGGACTTTTACAAACTATGAGAATTTAATGTATCAAATGTGAAACACTTTTAAAAACGTCTCTTTTATAGAGTCGTTTTCTTTAACTTGTACTTTGTGCTAGGAAGTAATACCCCAGTGTACTATCTTCCGCTGCTATAATTTTGGGGGTGTTACAGATTGGCATCAGAGCTACAGTTATAGAGAACTGGGTCGTTTTCAAAACCCAAACTATAACTATTTTTCACTAAAGAGTCTCTCATTGTCGTATCCGATATCCGTGTGCGTGTACCACCAGACTGCCTATGTTGTTACTCATATGTCATCACTATTGGTATTATATTAAGTATACTTATATACACTCTTATTTTTATAAAGGATAATTATATGAATACTCGAACATGTATGCTCATTCGTGGAGCACCGATATTCTATCGACTTACATGGTATTTATATACACACTTGGTGTACCTTTCGATCACTATGCTTATTTATTATGCACCACTATTATTTATATAAAGGTTAATTACATAAATGTTTGACTAATTTTGATTTCTTACGCTTATTTCAGAGCTTGAGCTCAAACCGTGTTTTCCCCAATTACATACCTACACTTACATTTTAATGGTCTCTTTTATTTTCTCAAACATCATGAGTAATACCGTGATTTGCTAAAACTTTTCATGACCTTTTGTAACATCGTTTTACGCAAAACCCGTTACAGGCTATCGATTTCCCTCGGTTGTCTTACTCCCCATCTTCGAAGACGAGTTGGAACATTGGTGTCATACTTCTTGAACACCTACATCGCCTCGTAAACCATCGCCTAAAGATACGCCGATTGATTAGAGCATGACTTTAAAGTGACGCCTTGGAACGCCCTACTTTTGGAACACGACTTTTAACGCCTCATTCTTTTTCACTCCTTGCATTTTGAAGAATCACGCCGCTAAAAAGGTAACACCGAAGCTTGACAAAAATGTTTACCTTAACTTAATACTATCTTTCAATTCCGAGGATAAAATTTGAAAACTTTTCGGCCACCATTCTGACACCCACTTCACCAACTTGTATACTAACGTCTAATAGTGAGACAAAGCCATTCGAGGACAAGGCTATAGAGTGTGAACTCAAACCAAAAGATTACTCACTCGAAGAAGAACTCCTTAGAAGACGAGAAGGAAAACCATTACTACACCTACTTCTCTCGCTCGTTCAAAGCCTATCACAAAAGAGCCCATCCAACACATCATCCCATCATTGGTGACACACATGACGCATCATGAGAGATATTTCATGTTAGCAGAAATGAGCTGTAATAGCCAACCTACAGTCTCGTTGGAGCAGAGTAAAGCTCGAGGAGCCAAGTGCGGATCTTACTTAATCAAAATTCGTGATATTTCTTGACTCTACCATTTATTATTTATTCTCATTTAACCTCAAACAACTTTCATGATACTCAATGCCTTTCTCATTTTATTTTGTTATTTAACATACATGTTTTCAACGTAATGCTTTTCTCATTTATTTTTGATCCCCATTCATTCTCAATTAGCAATCACAATGCTTATTTTCTTTGTCACTTATTGCATTTCTCATTAATTGTTTACTCTCAGCTAGCATTCGTGCTGCTTGTTGTATTTCTCATTTATTGTTCGTTCTCATTTCTTCTTCTCATTTAGAATTCGAGATGCGCATTGTCTTTCTAATTTATTGATTTTCTCAGTTGTTCTCATTTAACATTTGTGATATTTATGGATCTCGTCATTTATGGTTTGTTCTCTTCCATGACATTTATCGTCTTTCGCCTTCACTAATTGCCTTCACATTTATTGTCTATCTCAATTGTTCTCATTTAAAGTATCGTTACGATTATTGCTTTCTTAATTCTTGTTTATTTCACTTACCCTCTTTCAACAATTGTATATTTATTATCCTTCTCAGTTATGGATTTTCCTCATTCATTCTCATTTAACATTCATAATGAATATTGTCTGTCTCGTTTATTATTGAACCTCATTTGAAATTCTATCTTTCAGTATTGACTTCTTTTTATTATTGGTTTGATTCGTTGGTTGTCTAGATTAGTTGATTATTTGTGTTGATATTCTATACCTCTTCGCATTACTATTATAGTAATTTATGGTTCTTATGTTTGCGTTAATTTGAGTCATTGACCTATCTTCTACATCATTTCATTTGCTTCCTTATTCGTATGAATATCAAAATTCCTTCCGAGCACTCTATGCTCATTCTAGTACGAATGATATGGACATTTTAATCCATTCATTATTGTTCTGATTCATTGATCCTTTCATTTGCATCGATTGATAACAGTTGCTTCTTTGTTCATACAGATATCTAATGTATCCTTTTTAAGCAGTCTTCGCTCCTAAAACATTACACTCGGCATAATTCTATTACTATTTTTGTGATTCATCAAGATCTTTCATTAGTATTATTAATTACTCCTTGTAACTATCTTTTACCCTAAGGCATTGGCATCTACTTCTTTCTACTGATAGTACGCTCCCGTAGTAATCCCATTCGCATAAATCATTAGTACGCATCAGGGCGTAGGAACAACACTCCAGGACAACAGGCTGCAAGCAGTACAAGATCGTCAGGAGAGTTACGTGAAAGTTCACCACGAAAGAACATGCTATGTTTTGGAAAACGAGAAAACTGAACTCGATGTACGTTGAATCCTACAAGAACTTGGCAAAAGATGGACCGGTAACTTATTGACTTGAACTTCTGCAAGAGCTCAGTAGTGTGCTCAAGACATCTCACGATTCGAACTCGAAGAAGTGTCATTCGAGTAAAACCCTCGTCATACCACTAGAGGAGATTCAGCTTGACGACAAGGTTGACTTTAATAAGGAACTAGTTAAGATCATAAAACTACTTGACTAAACCGAACATTACATTATCGTTCCTCAATTATACATAGCCTAATTACCTATGTCTAATTCAGGAGGGATCATGTTATGCTGGGAGCAGTCACCGGTAAGTTTTATTAAAAACGACTTTTCACTTATATCCTTAAAACAATTTGTGAATTTTCTTAAGATTACACAACTAAGCTGACTCTTATCCTTCCTTTACCATGTTAAATCAACCTCATCCGACACCGTATTCTGAGGAGACTAATTAAACTACATCCCTAATTATCTTAGAAACCATTCGCTACAAGTACCCTCATTTCTTTTTCCGACACACCGTCAGCCGATAAGATAAACTGAATCACGAGGACGTGATTCCTTTTTGACGGATGGATAATGTAACAACCGAGAAATTTCAAGTCATTATTTTTACTAATTTTATTTGCTTATTATCCTATTTTAAGTAAATTGGCTTTTGCCGGGAATGTTGCACGCATACGTTGTGACACGTACACTGAAATTTGTAATTTGACTCAGGCTATGCCCAGTCTACCCATTAATATGATTTATTTATCCCTACATACTTTTTTTTTTCATATGGAGTAATGTAATTTTCCATTTCTACGCGAAGTGTGCACATTTTACGTTTTACGCGTTTTCGGCTCGCGGTTTAAGCTTTAAAGACATTATAACACTCCGGAAGGCTCGGGAAATTTATGAAACATCAAATTAGGTCATTTTAAGTTACATTTAACATTTTTATGAAAATAATATCTTTATGGCATTTATTTCCATAAACTAGGCCTAAAATGTTACCGGTTTAGCTCCGTTGACCCTTAAACCACTCCGGGACTTATACCACTTATACTAAATGTAGCAATACTCTAAATAAATAAATAAATAAATAAATAAGAGATAAAACCAGCCCACATGCCCATAGGCCGGCCTCCCCTCCCCTTTAACTACTTACACACCCTTTAATACTTCATTTTTCAAGGATACTTCATCATTAGTTCATGCGTTCAAAGATAAAACTCTCTCTCTAAAATCACCCAACTTCAAAACCTCCTTCTCCACCCCATTTCTGCCGAAAATCATCAGCCAACACCACCATTTTTCAAGTTTTTGTAGCCTCAAATCTTGCATCTTTCATTTGGTATTCGTCTTGGTAAGTTTTACTAACATTTTCAACCTCATTTCCTTCTTCTTTTTTTTTTTTTTTTTGATTATTAGAGGTTTTTATAGATCTAGGCTAAACTACTTTTGCATGTATTTTTTGAGAGATCTTGATTCAAGATTTCATGGGAAATAGGGTGTTAGATAATTAGTTAGGTTTGATTGGTAAGTGTTATGCAAGAGATGGATGGATTTATATGAGTTTTGACTAGTTACTAATGATTTTTCTTAAAAGTTTTGTTATTAAAACTGAAGATAAACCTCAAAATAATCTTTTACCTTCTGTAAATATTGAGTTGTTGGATAAATAAAAGAGTAGGAATGATTGATCTTAGACATGCATGGGTATTAGACACATTAATCATTCATGAAGTAGCCATTTGGATTGGTCAATAGTCTATCTCAGAATTGATGCTTAAAGATCCATTCACTATTTTGTCCTCAGAAGGGTTTAAGAAACAATAAAAATATTGGGATTTAGCTACAGGTCTTAGGATCATTTCCCCGAAAACATTACCTCTTAATTCATCCTGGAGATTTTTAGAGAAAATCCACACTAAAACTGGTCTAGGAATGCATATCAGACTTGAGAGGCTAATTACTCTAAAATGTTGTAAAGAACATTAGGTTGGTGTAAACATGAAAGTTGTAGCCAAGACCTGTAGAAAATTTTTCCCACAGGCCATGTGTCCATTAGACCTGTAGATAAGAAGATACACTCTTTTTGCTAAACCCATTTGGATGCTGAGTATAACTATCTAGAGACACAGGGGTGAATTTGTAATTTCACCAATGTTCTGAAGTTCTCAGTAAAGTGAGGCTTTGATTTTCATATTGTACAGATTCATTCCTTTCTAAGCATATAAAGTTCATAATTTTAGCCTTCACGGTTTAGAAATGGCGACCCGATTTGTGCGGCAATTTTATAAAATTTCCATCAGCTTTACATTTTTAAACCATACAAGCTTTTATAAACGCCTTTCGACCCATGTCTTGCTATCTGACTTTTAAATAAATGACCATATGATATTTTGAGTTCAAGTACTGAGTTAAGTCATAAAAATAAAGTATTATACCTAAATCCCCGAGCCTAAGTCATGTTGTATTTTTATTTAGGTCACTTGTGATCTTTGCGGTTTTTCTCGACGTGCACACTTCTCCGGTTTCCGTTGCTACTTCATTATTGGTGAGTTCATAGCCCCAATTTTTACTTTGATTGATTTACAAACTCCGTGGGGGAGATACATGCTACAAATATTTATGATCACAATGCTTTGAAAACTGTATACTATCCTGACATTGTTATTGCCTAAGTTTCCCAAAGCCTGAAAGTCCCTTCTTTATCGTGAACCGTTAATCACTTGCGAGTGAACGCGAATACCGTGAATAGATCTATTGGGAATGACTTTCCCCATTTTGGACCGCTGCCCTGCATGGGCAACCATATGCACTGTATTTGAGGTTGCTAGGTAATTAGGCTATTACCTCTTGTTGAAGGGCAAATTTATATTCCGCTAGAATATCTGACCAAGTTAATGTTCAGGGTCACGAGCTTAGTGCAATAATAACTTTTCTAGACTCTGCATTTGTTGCTTAGTCGCTTTTATAAATGATATTGTGATCAACTGTTTATTACTAAACTCTATGGATTCACTCAACCTTTGTGTTGACCTTTTTAGCATGTTTTATCTCAGGTTTTAAGGCATGAAGGTCTTGGATGGAATCGCACGGATATATTTTGAGGACTCGGCATATTTTCACATTTGAAGAGTCTATATTTTAAAGATTTATGTTATGTTTAAAACATTTGCAAATCTTTTGAAAACATTGTGTTTTATGAAAACTGTTGGGACTTTTACAAACTATGAGAATTTAATGTATCAAATGTGAAACACTTTTAAAAACGTCTCTTTTATAGAGTCGTTTTCTTTAACTTGTACTTTGTGCTAGGAATTAATACCCCAGTGTACTATCTTCCGCTGCTATAATTTTGGGGGTGTTACAGTCTAGGTTTTCATCGGCTTTGCATATACACATAATAATACGATAATATTATGAACATAACAAGGTGTTGGCTAACTCCATGGTCAAACATGCATGTATTTGCCATGGATACAAAATTAATAACTAGAATTCAATAATTAGCCAACGAAACGAAGAAATTAATTAACTAGAATTAAAAACCCCGAATGGTACTCGTGTCAAATGGCCTTAGGTTCAAAACTCATTGATATTAGGACCTTCTAATTATCATTTTACCATAGAAAATTAAGCCATAGGGGCTGATTTGAAATCGTTTCACAAATTGATCAAAATAATGTGTTTTTGGCCATTTTACGGGTACCCGACAAGTAAACAAATAAGCATATGCATAACAAATGGCTATGAGGTAAAAAATCACAGATATTATGACCTCTAAAGGGTTGAATTTTGAGAGAAAATAAAGCCCTAGGGGTTGTTTTAATTGGTGGTTTCATAAATCATCAAAAAACACCCGTTTTAGCCACTTTTATGCATATAATCATATGGCACATATGATGGCTCGTGATACCACTATAGGTGATGTCGAATATATAATAACATATTAAACACATAAACGCAGTGGATAACATCACCAACAACGGATCCATATAGCCATATGATCAATCATATAAATGAATACAAGTATTATACCTTTGAAGCGTGATCACAGATGCACCTATAACACCAATATCACCAATATGAGATGGAGAAACTCAAGAGATCAATGATGTTGATCTCCTCTATGAATGAAACACACTACACTTCCTTGATCACCAATTAGATGCTAGTCTTTTGCTTGTAACCTTGAACTAGCAACACATACAATATGTTTTGCAAAAGTGGGATGTAAAATCAAAAACCCTAGGAGGGGGAAGATGGTGTGCCGTGTGGTATATGGAGAAGGGAGAGGGAATCACTCTTGCTATGTGGAACGTAATAAGTGTGATTGATACAATTAATCCTTGATTGATTCTATCAATTACATACTTACACTTAGCACCTAGTAAAAGTTCAACAAGCCCCTCCATACCCTCCATATGGCCGGCCACCATAAGGGCCCACAATGGGCTTGCCCATTGTTGTTCCAATCCAAAAACGCTAAGTCTAACTTAGTATTTAATGGCCCGTTATAGATCCCGAGTTACATAGCCGTTTATATATTATAAATACGATAATTACAATCTATAAAATGATGTCTCTGTGTATAAGTGTGTGACCCAATAGGCTCACATATATCTAGCCATATAATTATTTATTATGACACGAGCATACTCCAACAGCATTTTTCAGGTACTAACCAAATATGTGTCTAAGTGTACAAATTTTGTTGTTCAACATTTTTCAACATTGTTCTCTGTATTACTAAAACATGTTCTATACATGTGTAGGGAGAGCTCATTCTGATGTGTTACTTAATAACATGTGTGAAGTGTTTAATGGGAAACTAGTGGGAGGTAGGAACCAACCCATCATTACTGCTTTAGAATACATTAGAGGATATTGTATGCAGAGAATAGTGAATGTTATGCATATTGACAAGTGTATCGGACATTTAACACCAAAGGCAACACACATGTTAGACTTCATTAAGAAAGAGGCTTATAAATACACCGTTTTACGGACTGAAGAAGATAACTATCAGGTTAGTGGATGGGGAGATAAGTGTTTTGTGAATGTTGAAGCTAGGGCTTGTACTTGTAGAAGATGGGAGCTTACAGGTATGCCATGTAAACATCTTGTTGCTACCAACCGCTATATGAGGTTCAATGGAATAGAAGTAGGATCTGTAGAATTATGAGTGCATCCATGTTACTTGCTTAAGACTTGTGAGGAAACTTACAAACACCACGTCCAACCCATAAATGGTTATCAACATTGGAAAAAGTCAAATATGTCTACAACCATTCTTCCACCTAAACATCATAAACCATTGGGTAGGCCACGAAAGAAAAGAACTAGGGCTTTTATAGAAAATGATGATAATGATAAAGATAGTAAGTTTTCACAGTCTAGTAGGAGTGTAGTTTGTGGTATTTGTGGCAATGCTGGACACAACAAGAAAACATGTCTTGGGCAAGGAGGTGTAACAGGAAGTAAAGGCAGTACCCATCAGTCACAAAAAACAGCTTCATCCCAGCCAAAAGTGCCATCATAGAAGAAGACAAAGGTTAAAGGTAACAACTTTGAAGCAACTGAACAAGCTCAATGTCAAACTGATGCTCAATCTCAAAGTCATGTGCATGAAACCTGTGGTCAGTCTGAAAGTCAATCTGAAGCAAGTGTGGTCCAGCCTGAATCTGGAAGTCAAGTTGATGTTTCTTCTGGTGTGGCTCCAAAACAATTGTGGACTAGGAAGAAGATTATAGCAGCAAAGATGGCTTCACCACAAAAAATGTTGGTTAAGTATTTCAAATACAATGGTTTTCATCGAATATGTAATTCCTAGACAATATTTCTATCTTTTAACAATGTGTGTTTCTGGACTATGTAAACTACAAAATTTTATGCATTTGGAAATATATCCAATTTGCATTATGTAAGAAATCATCTCGATCATGTTAGTCTATGGGATTAATTGAGGTTTAAATGTATCCATTTGCCACTTTATCCAGTTTCTACCTATTGTTACAAGTTCATACAGATACTTATAAGTGTTGACTTTAACAAAGTCAATTACTTTCATTATACATGAAAATTGACTATTGGATAGTCAATTTACCAGCTTGCGTTCTTACTTGGATAATGTTTCTGTATTTTGACAAAGAGCAAAGAAGAATCAACAATGGATGAACAACACCAGAGCAAGTTTATGTTCATACTTGAAAGTGGTGTCTGTTCATCCATCTTTGTTACTTGGATCTGTCTTTCTTGAATCTGTGTTTGTGAGATGGATAATGTTTTTCTATTTTGAGAAAGACCAATGAAGATTCATAAATGGATGATCAACACCAGATCAATTTTATGTTGATACATCCATCTTTGATCATTTTAGTAGGATGTGTTTTGCATTGGATAATGTTTGTGTGGCTAACCTACTAGTAAACCAATAAAGGCAGCACAGGAATAACATATTTATACTCTTAGCCAAGGACCAAAGTAGATGAAGTCAATGCTTTCTATTAGTCAACCTACATTGAAACTTTCCAAACACAAAAAACAAACTACTATACATGACTTCTACTTTCTAGAAACGTTTCCAAAACACAAAAAACAGTGTCTTTCTAAAGACACTACATAAACCATATGCAAACTAAAATGATGACTATCCAGGATAATACACACAAGTTCCTCAAACGGCAAACTTTCACCTTCTCAAGAAGGAGATCAGCTAGGGATGCTTGGTGAGCAGCCTCTAGCTAGATTGCTCTGTCTCCCGCGTTGACAGCCTCCAATGTCTCAGCCATGAGGCCGGCTTGGCATTCTTGTAGTGCCGCCTCATTCCGGTGAAGGTGCCTCCTCAAGTAGAGGATCACCTCCCTTGCTCTTAGTTGCATTGGTGGATCATACCACCCATTGATGGGACATGTGGATCCCTAAAAAGAAAAAATCAAGACATTGACGCTTAAACTCGTAACTTGAAAATAAACTTTTAATCTAAAGCAACCATTATTTAAACCATGATTAAACTAAACTTGACATTTTAACTTAAAGAAACCCAACCATTAACGCACCTCAACAGGACAACCATAGTAACGCCTGCCGACGTTCACATTGTTACAAAAGGTTCTTACGACCGCCCGCCTGCCACATCCGCAACGCACCATTGTTAAGATTTGATCGAAAATATTTAGGATACGATTTTATGAGAGAGAGGAGAGCTTAGGGATGAATGGTGAAAAACTTTAGCTTTTATTAGCGATATTGTTACTGTAGCAACCACAGAAGCCGCGTGGTACTTACTCACACGTCAATGCGAATTGACGATTATGCCTTAGTGCTAATAACAAAATGTAACGGAAAGGAACGGCATTGACCAGCGGATAACGGGTCAAAGGACGCAATCGGCCTCAAAAACTTGAAAAAGGGACGCACGGCGACGATTTTCCTAAGTTTGAGGCCCCTGCGATACTTTTGGAAAAGTTAAGGGACCAGCAGTGTATTTTTGTCTAACTATATATATCCAAATTCACATTGTTTATCCTTGTAAAATGAATTGACCAAGTATATGACAGAACTTACAATATAGTACCATTTGATTAAACGTTATTATCATCATTCTTTTGGATTTGTTTGGCATTAGTGATAACTAATGTCAACATGAGCAACTGTTATCATGACTCAGATGAACAAGACAACAAAACTACATTCGTTGATCTTGTGAAAGTCGTAAAGCGACGATGCTTGCACACACCCACGCACAAGGTGTATAATAATATGTGAGAAATTTAACGCAGTAGACCTCTTAATAAATACTTGAGTTAACTACATAAATGGTCCCTGTGGTTTGCTGATTGTTACGGATTTAGTCCATTTTTCAAATTTGTTACGGATCCAGTCACTATGGTTTTGGAATATCACGGATCTAGTCCAAAAAGCTAACCCACGTTAACTTTGACGTTAAATCCCATCACGTGACAAAAACGTGAGGGTATTTATGTCTTTTCTCATTTCCCTCTATCTCCTAGCAGTAATTAAAGGGGTACTTATGTTTGACCTTTCATTTCATCTTTAATCCCTAACCTTTTCACTTCTCATATCTCTCCAAACCTAATTCAATCAATAACCCTAATTTCATGATCAATTAGCACAATGTGGTCTTTAAGAAAAAAAGGAGAAGCCCTTGATCCATACAAAAAATACAGTAAGTTTTATTCACTTTTTTATAAGATCATTTGAATGACTTTTTTGAATGAGTTATTTGAATGACTTATTTGAATGAGTGTAATTTAAGCATATTTATTGTGTTACTGATAAAACATTATTCTCTTTTCAACAGTTAATGACCCTAGCGTATTTTCTTTGAAAATCAACCATGGAGGGGATGCTTACCAGTTCTCCTAATAGACACTACAAAGGTGGTAAGGTTAACTGGTTTGATGATATTGACTCAGATGAGTTTTCAGTTGTTGAAGTAACTAAAATGTTGTAAGTGTTAGGTTATGTAGATTCTGGTATGCAATATCACTATAAGAAACCAAACACTAATTTAGATAATGGTCTTGAACCTTTTGCTAATGATAGTGATGTGTTGGATTTGCTTAAGTATGTTGATAGGTGTAAGGTAATGGAGTTATACATCCAACACCCTGTTTCCAAACCAACAAATGTAGAACATGTGTTGATTGGCTGTGTAGTGAGTGTGGGTTTAAGTAAGAGTCAAAGTAGCAAAAGTTCAGGGGATGGAATTGGGGTAAGTTCAGGTGAAAGTGAATCTAGTGGGTGTGATGAAAGTGAGACTGATGGTAGTGATAATAACAGTGAGGATAGTGACTTCATGTGGATTAGTAGACTCTGAACTTGGGTGTTTTTATTTGCTTGCATTTTCTTAAGACTTTATTGATGTATTTGGTAATTGGCAAGTATGCCTGGATTATATGTTTTTGTTGACTGTAATTGGCAAGTATGCCTGGATATTCAAGTGTTTGTTGACTGTTATTTGGCAAGTATGCCAGTTATGTTTCTATGCAAGTATGACAGTTTGGGTCAAACTTTTATTGTCTTTGTGTATGTATTGCTGCAATTTGTCTTTGTGTAATTTGTGTTTGTGCAAGTGCAACTGCAATTGCAAGTACCAAAGTCAAACATAAACCAAAATGGGTCAAAACAACTTCACATTTAACAAAGTCAAAATATACCAAAATAAGGGTTTTTCATTGAATACCCATAAACATTACACCAATCAAGTACAACCTTTATTCAATCCTACTACTACACCAGTCACATTGACAAGTTCATCTACCACAATTAAAGCTAATACAACCTTCAGGCTTTAAGTACCCATAACATAGAACAACACAAATAAAACCCAAGTAAATCCTAACATAAACTTCAATCGCCTAGCTTCAAGACGGATTTGAGACAATGCAACTTGTTGGTCATTCATTGAACGCAAAAGCCCAGGAATAATTTGCACAACTCTTTGACACATAGGTGGATCGTACCAGTCGACCAACCCATGGTTTGATACCTAAGCAGTTATCAAAATTAGGTATAATAAAAATATTTAAAAAAAAAAAAAAAAAAAAAAAAAAAAAAAAAAAAAAAAAAAGTTCTAAAAAAAAACAAATTATAACAACTTATGGGCTTAGCACAACAATAAAAACGCCTTCCTGGGTTCGTAGCAGTCCAAGATGTACGAATTATGCAAACCATCCCACAAGTAGGGCATCGAACCATCTTTTAATTGTGTGAGTGTTATTTGGGTGTGTGTGTTTTTGGTTTCAGTTTTGACCAGTCAAAAAAAGGGGAGATTGGTATTAATAAAAGGGGGAAAATGAGAGGGAAATGAGAAAAGACATAAATACCCTCACATTTTTGTCACGTGATGGGATTTAACGTCAAAGTTAATGTGGCTTAGTTTTTTGGACTAGATCCGTGATATTTTAAAACCATAGTGACTGGATCCGTAACAAATTCGAAAAATGGACTGAATCCGTAACAACCAGCTAACCACAAGGACCATTTATGTAGTTAACTCTAAATACTTTGAACGGACTGGACATAATAATAATAATAATAATAATAATACTTTGAACGGACTGGACATAATAATAATAATAATAATAATGCAATAATAATAATAATAATAATGCATTTATTTCAGATATCTCATATATCGGCATAGGTGGCATGCTGCTATTTGTCGATATGTACTTTGCACCTTCCTTTTACAGTTTGTCGCGGATGAGAACTAGCTTGTTAAAACTACGAAAAGTGTCCAAGTTTTGTAAAGTGTTTATTTTCGGTGTGTCACTGTAAATTTCTCAAAATATGTTGAAAGTGTGTTGTAATATTGTAGCGATACTAGAGTTTTAGGCATATGAAACATGAACTTAGCACTCAGAATTTGATAGAAAAGATAAGAGTAAATTGCAAAAATCGTCCCTAAAGTTTGGCCAAATTGCAAGTTTCGTCCCTGAACTTTAGAAAGTGCAAGAATCGTCCCTGTGAGAAAGTTTTGGGGCAAATTTCGTCCCTGGCCCCAGACGGCGTTAACTCCTTCCATTTTATTCTTCACGTGCGTTGCACACGAGGTCTTTTTAGTCTTTTTACATCTTTCCCACTTTAATACACTAATCCCTCATTTGTCCTTATCCAACACACACCACACAAACACTGCACCCATCACTCTATCTCAATATCTTAGATCTATAACACTCTCTCTCAATATCACCGATTGTTTTCTTATTGGAATAATAAGAACCCATTGTTTTCTTTCTACTCCGATCCGAACACAAAACAAACACCCCCCTTTGATTTACTGTTAAATCGGCTTCAAGATCTAAAGTTACATGAAGATCTTATTGGAAAAGGTCACGGGTAAGTTTTGTTCTTGTGTTTCGTTTTCAGTCTCACCGATCGAAAGAAATAATTGAAACAAATTTGTTTTGGTTATTTCTTTATATGATTCGAAAATCAAAAAGAAGTTTCACCTTCTCATAGATCTGTGATGTGCTTGTGTTTAAAATCGTTAAGGATTTACTAAGAACACTAAACTGAGATCTTCTTTTATTTTCCTGTTTTTCGATACTTGTTTAGGATCTATGAAGAAATTTTTTTTCGTGAGTTTGATCTTTATAAAGGTATTGAAGTTATTTTGAATCACGAAAGAAAATCTGAGGTCTTGTCCTTTTGGTTTAATTCGAGTCACTGTGATGTTGAGGAGTTGTGATTAAAGATGGATATGGAGTTGTTTACTGTTGCTAGGAGATGTTGAGTAAATTGCAAAAATTAGTGTTGGCTAGACGAAGGACTGTAGAATCCTTACATTCGTACTACGTATGTATGCTTTTGTGATTAAACTTCTCTAGTAGATAATGAACGTATGTGTGGTTTGGTTGAACATCAATTTCTGTTAAACATACGTCTCGTGTTCGAGTCTTCAAACTCAACACCAAAAAGATTTAGTACCATACGCAAGTAGTTATATATCACAAGTGGATGTATGGTTACGTACTTACGTTGAAGTTGTAGAAAGGTCAGAAAATAAGAAAATTCTTTAGACTTCAATTATATTGTCAATACTTTTAAAAAGATCCAAGTTGTTCATCATGCTTTCGTGTTTAAATTTAAATATAAATGTTGACCGAATGTTTATAAACAAACAAAGATTTGGAAAAGTAGCGAGACGTAAAAGACGACCGATCCATTATTAATCGGTTCCAAGTGTCAATTAGCCAACGAAAGAACAAAAATATATTAAAAAAATATATTAAAGTGGGAAAGATGTAAAAAGACGAAAAAGACCTCGTGTGCAATGCACGTGCAGGATAAAATGGATGGAGTTAACGCCGTTTGGGGCCAGGGACGAAATTTGCCCCAAAACTTTCCCACAGGGACGATTCTTGCACTTTCCAAAGTTCAGGGACGAAACTTGCAATTTGGCCAAACTTTAGGGACGATTTTTGCAATTTACTCAAAAGATAATTAATTTGATCATTGTTCGCAAGAATACAACTTCACTCACCATTTGCAAGAATACAACTTCGCAGTTCACATATTCAAAAGAATATTGGGACTTGTTCACAGTGCTCAAATGAAGGACAACACAGCATTCTATCAAGATTATAATAGAGGGAAGTCATGATGATAATCAATCAACTGTAATTGCGATGCGCTCAAGACTTTTAAATGTTTAATCGTGTATTTGTTTGCATTCCAAAACAATAATCGATACAATATAAACTTAGCTAAATGGGCTAGGCCAAGGCTAATACAAAGGGCCCAATACAGAACAACTAATAATAATACACTACTAACAGCCCCCGCAGTTGAAGCGGGAGTAGGACGAACGTTCAAACTCGAACGAAACTCATCAAATAAGGCGAAGGAAGCCCCTTCATGAAAATGTCTGCATACTAATAGCGAGAAGGCACATGAAGAACACAAACATGGCCAGCGGCAACCTGATCACGAACAAAATGGATATCTATCTCAATAAGATGTTTTGTCCTCTGATGCTGAACATGATTAAAGGATAGATACACCACACTAACATTATCACAATATACCAAAGTAGCGGTAGTCAATGGAGTATGAAGCTCTCGTAACAGATTCCTCAACCAACAAGTTTCAGCAACAGCATTGGCAACACCATGACACTCAGCCTCAGCACTGGAGCGAGAAAGCGTAGCTTGACACGTTAAGGACCAGTAGAGTAAGTTGTTACCAAGGAAAACACAATAATCTGATGTCGATCTACGAGTCACAGGACAACCAGCCCAATCCGCATCGGAGTATGTAATAAGAGACATAGTAGATGAAGAGTACAACTGAAGACCATAATCCAAAGTACCACGAACATACCTCAAAATCCGATTGAGAGTGAAAAAATGAGGCTCCTTCGGGTCATGCATATATAAACAAACCTGCTGCACAACAAGAGATATATCAGAACGAGTGAAAGTGAGATACTGAAGAGCACACTCAAGACTACGATATAAAGTCGGATCAGATACCGGATCCCCATCAACCCCTAACTTAGCCTCAGTGTCAATAGGTGTCCGAAACGGATTACATAGGACCATATGAGCACGCTCTAGAATCTTAGAAACATATTTCTGCTGAGACAAAAACATCCCAAAAGAAGTGTGAGTAACCGAAACACCGAGAAAATAGTTTAGGGAGAGAAAACTCCTAATGTCGTGAAGGAATAATCCTCTGTAATAAAGATAAAGAAGAAGCAGTCAAAAAAATGTCATCAATATCCGTCCCTTGTCGATAGATAAATAAAGATGAGTCACAACGGCATGATAAAATCCAATGCGAGTAATAAATGCAACAAAACGCTAAAACCAAGCCCGTGGAGCCTGTTTGAGGCCGTATAAAGATTGCTGTAATAAACACACATGATCAGGACGTTGTTGAAATTATGTTCTTGTCCCCACAACCAAGAACATCTGGAATTTTCCCCACAGGGATCCACATGATCACACCAACAAAGCCGGTTCAGGAAACCAATGGTGGGATGTGTGCAATTGTGAAAGTTGCCTAGATGAAGCTGAAAAAGTTGATGATGATGATGATGATGAAGATCTTCCTAAGAAACGGAAATCTTCACAGCAAAAGCTCAAAAGGAGGTATGAAAAGGGTGATCCAGCAGTTGGACTTCTCGGCGAACCTTCAGGAAAATTTGATTACTATGTTTTGTACCCAAAAACAACAGCAGAATCAAGCCTTCCACCACCACCAAATAAACCGTCACCACCACTGTCACCATACCACCAAAAGGCTTTGTCCATCATCAACAAAGGTTCACCACTAAATAAAGATAAAGAAGCAATTCCCCCACCGGTTTTCCCACTAACCACAGATCCCTCATGTTCATACTCACAAGAGTATCAAAAGGATTTCCCTGCCCTTACCGCTTTTGAACATCCTGAAAAGCGCACAAAGCATGATTGGAAGATAAAAAATCCAACAACCATTGGTCCAACAGGTCTCTCAAACACAATCAGTCCTGCTGAAGCCACTTTGAATTGGCAAAGTGAAAATGCGGTTGCTCAAAACAAAGTTCTTGTGAAAATCCTCTCAACACAAAATGTGATCACAAAAACCCAAGAGACACTTTCGTCAAAAGTAAGATCTCTAGAGGGTATCATTCATGAACTTCGCTTCAAAATCCAAGAACTTCACCAGGATATTCTCCATACCATCCGAACCTCGCCCCCAGCTCAATCCTCATCCTCTATCACTCAGAAAGAGGCTGAGATGAAGGTTTTAAAAAACCAGCTCCAAGATCTCGAACAACAACATAAACAAAAAAAGATCTCCACTCTTATTGATGATCCATGGAGGCTACCATCCACCCCTTTTGTCGGTGTCTCATTTAACCCGCAACCATTACCCCGACCCTACACCCGTCCAACATCACCATCATTAAACATTTGGGCAGCAGAACAAAGAAAACTAAAATCCGCTACAATCAAAGATCCCACATCTCCACAAGAATCAACTGAAGATATTGTGGCATCATCCAAAGCTCCCGGAGTCCTTCCTATTGAAAAGGTGAACCCCGTTTCATCGTTTCTAAATACACTCACCCAAAGGGATAAACCCCAAAATACCTAATTCATAGCCCCTGTGATCAGGTCCCAAAAGGATGATGATGAATCGGATACTGTTGAAGCATTTGAACATCTGTTCATGACAGAACCAGATGCTCCAGAATCAATAGCCCAGTTTGATCCGGATGAGTATGAAACAAGCCGCAACAACCAAAACCAGGGAGACCCAGCAGAATTTCCAAAATCTGACATCAAACAATACTTCACCTTTGATGACATACCACCATCCAAATGGCAAGAAAGAAGTATCGAAATGCTGACTTGGTGTACTGCAGAAATGCAATATTATTCCATTGATACAGTCATCAAAAGATTCGTCACCCGGCTTCAAGGACGCCTCCGAGATTGGTACCAAAGTCTTGGCGAGTATCGCCAACTCCAACTACAACAATCATCGTCCCCTGAAGAATTCATGGGTATAATATACTCAGAATTCATTGGCAGCCCATGGGAACATACTGTCCATGCTAGGGAAGAATTTCTCAAAATGAAGTGTTGTTCTTTCCAAAAGAAATACTTAGAAAGACATTATGATCGCATGTCCCAGCGATATTATTGCTTAAATGGAGTTGATGACGTCAACCTAAAGCAAGTCTTTCTTAATTCCTTCCCAGAGTCCCTTGGAAACGAAGCCTACCGAGCATTAGAGGCAAGAAACATCACGATAGCTCAAACAACGCTTGGCGAACTTTATCAGTTGATCCTGAACGCGTTGGCAAAGCTTTGTAACCAGAAAAAGTTTCTCGCCGAATTCGAAAAAACAGGGAAACGTCTTGGATCAGCATGTGACGACAAATATCTGCAAATTAAATGCAAAGACAAGTCATCATGTGACTGTACTCATACAAAGAAGAAGTTCCACACTAAAAGGTTTTCAAGTTTCTCTAGTAAGCCCCGATTTTCCCGACGAAGCGAAAAGAGAAAATGGAAGTTCATAAGAAAGAAAAAGCAGCGTGGAAAAACATCCGATCGGTGCTTCATTTGTCAGAAAAAAGGCCATTTTGCAAGAAATTGTCCAGACAAACGGAAATCCCAGGCTTTAATTCAAGTCCTAAGCCAAGTGGAGCCAGTGGACCTTTCTGACCTAGAGTCCCTTTACTCTCTTGACGATGAGCCAGGAGACTCAGTCCTATGCACGATTTCCTACTCAGATTTTTCATCCGACGATGAATCTGACCCAGATTCATTTGACGATGATTCTGACTTTGGAGTTCACATGGTGAACCCAATCCCTCATGTTTTTCCGGTGCAAGAAGATCCTCCATTACCACTAGCCAAAGTTCATCTTCTTACAGATGTATACGCCAAACCTATCCCAGTTATTGCATTTTTTGATACCGGTTCCTCAGTCTCCATTTTAAATCCTTCAATCCTCCCAGATCACTATTGGAAACCTCATCACCAAAACTTCATGGCTGCTAATGGGGAGAAATTTGTCATTGACAAGATAAGTGTCCCTATTAATATTTGGTTATTTCCAAAATGTGTCATCAGAAAGAGGCTCTTAAGATCAAGCTCCCATGGAAAAGACCTCTTGATTGGTTTTGATGTCCTCCATAAGCTACCAAGCTTACAATGGACAGGTGAAGGTCTTCATTACAAAATCTTTTTCAACCCATGGACGGATATGCATCGCCTTTTTGTCGCAACCGTTTCTCCTCCTGTGTACAACATCGCCAATATAAAGCAAAAACTCATCGAAACCTCGTGTGCCTCATCCCATACAGAATTCCTCACCAAACACCCTTCCCCGTTATGGTTAAATCCTTCATTTTTTGTCTCACTCCCATTTAAACAAAATGAAGATGTTAACCCCACAAAAGCAAGCCACCCTGGAATGAACCCTGACCATTACTAGCTTGCCCTTGAAGAATGCGATCAGTTGGTTGCCCAAGACATTATTGAACCTACTACCTCACCATGGGCATGTGAAGCATTCTATGTCAACAAAAGAAGTGAACAAGTTCGTGGGAAACTGAGATTAGTAATTAATTATCAGCCTCTGAACCATTTTTTGGCTGATGATAAATTTCCACTCCTACAAAAGAAGTCCCTGTTCCAGCACTTGGCAAATGCCAAGGTACTTTCAAAGTTTGATCTCAAATCCGGATTCTGGCAACTGGGTATCAAACCTGAGGATAGGCCAAAAACAGGTTTTTGTATACCAGATCATCATTACCAGTGGAAAGTAATGCCGTTTGGGTTAAAGAATGCCCCATCAGCTTTTCAAAAAGCAATGATAACCATCTTCGAGCCGATCCTAGCCAATACACTGGTCTACATTGATGATATTCTTCTGTTTTCTCC
This sequence comes from Artemisia tridentata subsp. tridentata, assembly GCA_021014915.2. Classification (NCBI taxonomy): domain Eukaryota; kingdom Viridiplantae; phylum Streptophyta; class Magnoliopsida; order Asterales; family Asteraceae; genus Artemisia; species Artemisia tridentata. Next base: position 408,212,326 of record CP139509.1, read on the forward strand.
AAAAGAACAATCTCATGCAGAATTACTTTCAAAGTTCTACTCTATAGTCACAAAGTATGGGATCATGTTGTCCGAAAAGAGAATGGAAGTCGGGGTAACCACAATACATTTTCTTGGCATGGAGATTTCTGACGGGAAATACCAGCCTCAACCACATGTGGCTCAAGAATTACTAAAATTCCCTGATGAATTATCTTCACAAAAAATGATTCAACAGTTTCTGGGGTTAGTCAACTATATGTCTGATTTCCTGCCAAAACTGTCAAATCACACTTCCCTGCTGTTCCCCATGTTAAAAAAGAATCCCCCATAGTGGACGCAAAAACAGACAGAGGCGGTGAAAGCAATCAAGCAACTAGCTGAAAAGATGCCTCCACTAAAGATTTCTGTCTCTTCATAAAAAAGAATCCTGCAGACGGACGCTAGTGATGAATGTTGGGGAGCTGTCCTACTTGTTCAAGATAGCAATGATAAGAGGCACGTGTGTGGATATAAAAGTGGCACGTTTAAAGTGTCAGAGCAACATTACCATTCCACTTTCAAAGAAATCCTTGCAGTCAAGAGAGGAATCGAGAAGTTCCAGTTTCATTTGATAGGACACGAGTTCCAAGTGGAAATGGATATGTCTTCCTTCCCAAAGATGCTTCAATTTAAAAGAAAAATGCTACCTCATGCACAACTTTTGAGGTGGTCAAACTGGTTCTCATAGTGGAAGTTCACAGTAAAACACATCAAAGGAAAAGAAAATGTCCTTGCAGATTTTCTCTCCCGACCAAAGGCCTATAAATCAGAAGACAAGAACCAAAAGAATGCACACCAAACCCAAAAACACACTCCTAACTTTCCCCTGATGGTTCTCTCAGCCACCCCCCAAAGTGAAGAAGGATCTTCTTCAACCCCTCAACCACCAGTCCCTATTCTCAACTTACCAGAAGAAATAGTCGAAACCATTGCAGACCTAACGTTTGAGAAAAGAGCCAATCTGTGCTACAAGACCTTTCTCACTATCCTCATAAAAAATCATGGAATATTCATGAAAGGCCTCAGGTTCCACCCAGACTACCCATTTCTCAATGTGTTCCATATCCATGACTTATGGAGGTTTCCCAAAGAAGCACTGTGCTTCTTCTACTACCTCTTTGAATGTTTCACAATTGGCATATCTTTTAATGCAGAAAAACTCCTCTCATATGTAGTCAAAAGCCAATTCAATGATGTTCCCCCCATTCCAAGCATTTGCTTACTATGCTACAATGGTTCGTTCCTCACCACCTGTGGAAAAAATGGTTGACAACCAAGATCCCCACAAAAGGTCCTTATGTCCTAGTTATGTTTCGAAGACCAGGGTCCTTTTTACCACCGAATGCTCTCCGTGACGAAGGATCAGCTGTTTACTACTCCCCATACTGTTTCATCCATGACTGGTATCATACTAATCCGGCTAGCCAGAAATGTGAAAGAAAATTTAGAACCCTTTTTGCAGAAACAAGGAGTTTGATGGCAAGAGCAAACGGCGTTGACCCAGATACTATACCAACTTACATTATGTGGAACGTAAGGACATGGCGTGATGACCATCCGGACTCAAACAAATGGGTTGAAGCAAATTATTATTGGCTCCTTGATAATTTTGAAAATGACCCAGACACATCTACCGACGAGGATGCTAACCCACTCTTCTCATCAGATGACGACGGCGAACATTTTGACCCATTCGAAGACGACCCAACGAAATCCAATGCTCGCTGGAGCCCATGAAGAAGGCTAAACATCTATTGTTTAATTAAGTGTGTTTTATTATGTTAAGTGTGTTTCAAGTATGTTTAATATTTCTAGTATTTTCTAGTGTGGAATAATGACATATGCAATGATGTCAAGCCTATGTCAAGCCTTATATGATGTAAGCGCTTATGTCATAGAGCAATTACGTAAAAAAGTATGTATGCTTATACTATAAGCTTATGTGTTGTACTCCTCAAGGCTATAAATAGTCATGTATGTTGCCATTCTAAGGCATCAAGATTTGAAGTAATATAAGTGTTTTCTCTACTTCTCTCTCTACAATCTTCTCTCTACATTTTCTCCATATTGTTCATAGTTCTTACAAGTCTTCTATAGATAGTTCTTACAGGTCTTCTATAGATCTGCCACAACACCCCCTCCCATGTAAAAATTCATTCTTGACATCAAGCTGATGAACAGGTCAATGGTGAGAAACAACAAGACTAAGAACTGTCCAAATAATAGCCGGTTTAACAACCGGGCTGAAGGTCTCATCAACATCAATACCTGAAAGCTGAGTGCTGCCATTCACTACAAGACGAGCCTTGTAACAACTAAGTGTACCAACTGCTAAATACTAATGTCGAAACAACCACATAGAACGAACAATGTTCGCTTCCGTGGGTCGCAGCATAAGTGTCAAAGTGTAATTTTTAACAAATGCAGTGTATTCTTCACACATAGCATTTTGCCAATGAGGGTCATTTAAAGCTTCAGTATAGGATTTAGGTAAAGGAGAGAAAGTTAACACATTTAAATTGAGACGATCCGGAAGACGAATAGAACACACACGAGAATGTATGGGGTGAGTTGAAATCGGGTTTGGGTTTTAGTTATTGCTTGGTGGAGCGGCAGGAGAAGATTAGGCCTGCTCGTTATTGTGTGGTTGTTGGGCCTGCTCAGTACAGTTTGGTTGTTGGGCTTGAATACTAGTGAATTGATGTTAGGCTTCAGAAACCGGTTGTTGGGCCATATGAATAGGTGGCGTGGTGGTGTGTGTATTATTTGGAGAATTGATATTTGTGTTTACTGTTTGTATTGGGGTATGAGAATTTGGTGTTGGCGTATGAGGTGTAGCACTTGGCATGTTGAGAATGGTATTAGTGATTAAATTTGGAGGTGTGTATAAAAATGTATAAGAGGGTGGGGATGTTGGTGTCATCGAACCATATGGAAAAACGTCTTCATTAAATGTAACATGACGAGATAAAATAATTTTGTTATTATTTAAATCAAGACATCCATAACTCCGATAATTTGCCGGATAACCTAAGAATATGGAAGGTGTGGCGCGTGGTTCTAATTTGTGGTTCGCATAAAGGTGAGGGTAACACAAGCAACCAAAAACACGCAAAAGGGAGTAGTCTCATTTGGTTCCAAACAAACGAGTGTGAGGTACTTCATTATCAATGGCACTAAATGGTAATATATTAAGTAGATGAGTTATTAAGTGCTTCGACCCAAAGAGCTTGAAAAAGGAAGGTCCGAATTAGGTTTTTAATAGTACGTATCATGCGTTCAGATTTACCATTTTGTTGACACGTTTTAGGGCAAGCAAAACGAAATTGAATGCCCTTAGAGGCAAACAAATCGTGTAGGCGTCGGTTATCAAATTCACTACCATGATCACATTTAAACTGGGTATTAACAAAATTGCGAAACAACACAAACTTTGACAAGGCATCAGATTTACTAAGCAAAGGCTAAACCCACACATAATGAGAATAATGGTCCAAGAACAAAACCTATTATTTGAAACCCGTAAGACTCAGAATTGGGGAGGTCCACAAGTCCGAGTGAACAATGTCAATAAAGGCTCAACAAACTTATTTGAACTAGTGAACGGAAGCCTCACGTGTTTGCCAAGCTGACAAGCATGACAAATCGCGAGAGGTTTCGTCTTATTACATGAAATAGAATTACTGGAACTTAAACTACGTAACACTTCACTTCCTGGATGTCCAAGGAGCTGGTGCCACGTTTGAGGACTCGCAATAAAAACTTGAGGAACAGGAGAAGGCTTCGTAACAGAATAAAGGTCCCCCATACCGTCACATCGGAGAAGAACCTGATGGGTCATGAAATCCTTAGCAAGAAAAAAAGCCAAATTCATTAAATTCAATTGTACACTTATTATCAGGAACAAACTGACAAACCGAAATTAAATTTTTGACAATGTTAGGAGTAATAAGGACATTATGTAAGTGAAGTGGTTTAAGAGATGTTGGCAAAATACTATGACCAGTGTTGGTGACGGGTATCCCATCACCAACAGAGATGGAAGGATAAATGCACTTATTATAAATACTACTAAGACAATTAACAGAGGAATTAAGATGAGAATTAAGATGAGAACTAGCACCTGTATCCATATTCCATGCACCAGTTGACGGATCTTGAACCGTCATAGTACTAAAAGCTTGTGGCAAAACGGTCTCTTGTCCTGAATAATCGGTACAATATAAACTTAGCTAAATGGGCTAGGCCAAGGCTGATACAAAGGGCCCAATACATAACAACTAATAATACACTACTAACAAAGATTACCCCATTTATACAATCATACATGTATAACAACTAATAATACTCACGTATGTTAGCAAATCATGAACATGAATAACTTTTTACTTTTTATCGTTAGACTTCAGAGTTCAGATCATATTCAACCAACACGTAAAAGATTCAAAGAAAAAACGGCACATTAGATAGACTTGAAAACCCACATTCATATTCAAGATTTTGGTGAGAATATACGTTCAAACATAGAATTCATAAACCCTAACATAGCATATAGACATAGCAAGCACAAACTCACAAAGTTTAAAACATAAACCCATTCATGGACAACATAAAACTGTACTCTAACAGTGCATTTCAACCCAAACCAGAATGATCTGAAAACAACGCCGACTATCAGCTGGTGGCGGCGTTGCCCTGAAGAAGTCCATCACGTATCTGAGTAGCCACATCACGAACAGCACCAGGTCCATGAGGGATAAACACAGCTGATGATTTTGATGCAGCACCAATTTCCTTCATCGTGTCAAAGTACTGTGTCACTAGGACCATGTCCATCACGTCTTTAGCTGTGGTTCCAGGAACATTGACTGAGAACCCCAACACACTGTCTCTCAAACCATCAACAATGGCTTGCCTCTGGCGAGCAATACCCACACCCGCCAAGTACTTGGATTCAGCCTCACCCTCAGCTCTCTTGATTTGAAGAATTTTCTCAGCCTCGGCTTTCTCAGTAGCTGCCATCCTCAGCCTTGCAGCTGCAAATTTACAAAGAAATTCATCAATTCAAGGGTAGGACTGTAAGAACATAACTCTTCAACAGGCTAACACAAAGGCAAAAATACTAATGTGTTGATCAAGTTGACGATAAACAGCAAGACGCTTTCATGAAAACTGGAAGCAGAAATATTGGGCCTAACAGAAAAATTGGGTCAAGTTTAGCTATTTTGTTTTTTTATGGGTTCAAACGGGTAGGATTAGGTTTTTGTTTATTCCGGTCTACTTGTTGGGCAGGCCGACTCTTAACACATTGTTCACATTTTTTTGGTATGATAAATAATTAAAGCACAAATTAACTATTAATATAGAACAATTTAGGAGATGTTGGAAGCATTACACTTCTAATCCTATTACCAAAGTGTATCTTAGGTGTCCTTAAACAAGTGTGACTGAGTTTGAGTTTGTTGTTAAATCTTTGTTGACATCTTCCAGTGCTACAACCCATTTTCATAACACACCCATTTTACTACTTCTAATAAATATATACCTGCATTGATTTCGTTCATTGCTCTCTTCACGTGCTCATCAGGTTCTATATCGACAATCAGCGTTTGAACAATCTCAAAACCATATGCAGACATTGCCTATAGCAAGAGTAAAGAAAAACAAAATGTCACATTCAATTCAAGATTCCGGATTTTATAGAAATATAATTAACCGTCATTGATTAAATTATGCTACCTTTTCAAGCTCATCTTCAACAGCCTTGGCAATTTCATTCTTTTGTTCAAAAGCATCATCAAGCAAAAGCTTTGGAACAGTAGCCCTTATAACTATGAGTAAAGAATAAATGTCCATGTAAGTAGCAAAAATATTTGTTTAAAAGTTGTTTATCTAAAATTCTTTGAAGGTTTTTACCATCGAAAACATAAGCCTGGATTTGGGATCTTGTGTTGCTGAGTTTGTAGAATGCGTCACTTGCTTTATCAGCCAGAGCACGATACTGAATGGAAGCTACGACATTGACAAAGACATTGTCCTGAAAACAATAGAATTGTAAGTTTGTAACTAAGTACACAAAGCTAAACCTTAAACAAGTATATATAGACTCGACACGGCTATACAACACAAAGAAAGATTTACAGCATACGTCTAAGGAAAATATTGTTTTTGGGAATACAGGGGCGGTGCTAAAATATTGTGTCCAGGACACACATTTACTTAGAAATTCTTTTACATGGCATATATTACTTTCTAATAAGTAGACAACTTAATTTTTTAGGAGACACCTTATGAACTCAAACATATACTACAACCCAATAATTTATTTAGGCTTCAAGTCAGCACAAGTGAGTTACGTCCAAGACTTTCTTGACTTCCCTTAAGCTTAAATTATTTTCTTACACTAATCGAATAAAAAAAAAATCGAGTACTTTCGTAGTATTAACTATTAAGGCTCGTTAAAAAAAATAATAATAAAAAATAAAAAATAAATAAATTGTAATTACACGAGCAGTACTTTTTATCAAATGCTTAATGTTTCGTAACCAACCAACCCGAAACGTAACCAGCTTTACCCGTTTAATTTGTCATCTAGACTAAGTCGGAGACATCTTGTCTCAAATCCTAGTTCAGCCACTGTTTGGAAGCGTAGGTATTCACCTATCCAGTATTTTAGCCAAACAAACATACTCTTACACATCCACTTAATAACTAAACTACTAAACATTAGGCTATTTTTTGACAGTTTATGGGTACATCCCTAGAGCATCCAAAACAGGAAGTACGTTACAACCCAAGAATGATGTTCAAACAACACTAGCACAATAAGTCACAAACTAAGCTCATCAACAACGCTATCGCCCTTATATTTTTTCAACAATTCCTAAATCGTCAAATTTCAAGATTAGTGATTATCATCTTAAGATTCTTCAGCAATCAATAATCACTTAAACAGATACACAAAACATAAACACGCTACACCCAACATAAGTAGGAAAAAAAAAGAAAAAAGAGGACCTTAGTTTTCGTCTCGCACTTAACATCCAACTGCTGAAGCCTCAACGTAAGATTCCCTGCAATCTGCTTACCAATAATCCACGGCACGCAATGACACCCCGGTTCAAGAACATCATCAAACTTCCCAAAAGTCTCCTTAATAGCAACAGTTGATTGATCCACTTGATACAAACAGAACAAATTCCCCATGATCTTTAACTGAAAACCCAATTCATAAAAACATTCATTAACACTATTTCACTTCACAGACATTTAATCAAACACTTAATATGCATAAACATAAAAACAAACAACTTACAGCCCAAAATTCAATATCAAGAACTGAAATTTCACAAGCAAAAAGTAGACAAAAAACCCATATCAGAAATCAAATAAAAACAGCAAAAAGATGTTAAATTTGCATTGTAATTGTGAATTAAACTAGGGTTTTACCAGATGAAGAAGAAATTGTACAAAAGTGTGTTGTTGTACGAGATAGTTTGTTTATAGATCTTTTTTTATAAGAAAAAGATTGTGACCCACAAACTAAAATTGAAAATGATATTTACCCAAAAATTAAATTTTCAAGTTGAAGTTGTCATTGGTATTTATGTATGTTGTCACCATTATCCTAGTTTTGGTTAGTTTGTTTTTTCCAAGAAATTTATTTTTGTTTGCTTTTAATAGAGACTTGATGTGCAAGTATTTGTAAATTTCTAGTGAATTTCTTGTTATGTGGATAAGTGGATTTAAAGGGTAATTACATTTTGTGTACCTTGTGATTTTAAAAGGTATGATTTTTTTTGAACGGCTACTTTTATTTTTTGAATTGGAGTCGCACCAGCCACATCGGCAGACTCTCATCCATCACGTACCCAGACAATGTTGTCTGAACCGGGTCCACGCTGGCGTAGTGGGGACTTTTAACGGCGTCCACCCGGAAACCGTACCGCCTCCACACGAGTTTCCTCGCTGGAGTAACGGTCGGATGAAAACTGGGGCCGGTCTCATCCATCACGTACCCAGACTATGTTGTCTGAACCGGGTCCACGCTGGCGTAGTGGGGACTTTTAACGGCGTCCGCCCGGAAACCGTACCGCCTCCACACGAGTTTCCTCGCTGGAGTAACGGTCGGATGAAAACCGGGGCCGGCTCGGATTCGAACCTGCGCAACATTGGCTCACAGGCTCTCCTCTTCATTGCCTAATACCAACATCGGCCCTCGTGTTAAGACTTCCCGACAGGTCACCCAAACCGGTACTACTCTCACACGAGCACGCTTAACCACCAAAGTGATTACCCTAGACCACAAAGCCGTTAATAGGTTCTGATAGGAGAATGGTTTTGTTGTGACATTAATGTGCAGCACATGATAGGTTTTCACCAAAATATGTAGCAAAGAGTAAGAGTAGGTTGATCATTCAATTCAAACAATAATTTCATATGTTTTACTTGTGACATTTTGTAGTTACAAAAATTCCATTAATAAATGTTGAACTTGTTTGGTCTTTAGGTAAAACCTGCTACCTACTACAGTAGTATTATTTAGGGATGGCAATTCAGGTCGGGTTCGAGTTTGCAGGTTGATGTGTCAAAAAACCTCAACCCGAACCCGACCCGTTTATATCCATGTCAACCCTAACCCGTTTACACATAATCCGAACACAAACTATTTAACCCGTGTATATATATGGGTTAACAGGTTAAATAGGTTACACGGGTTAAATATGTTAAACGGATTTCGGTTTGACCAATTTAACCCGCTTATCTAAACAATTTGGCACATTGCATGGGGTCAACAGGTTAAACGGGTTTGTGGGTCAACCCGTTTAACCCATTAAACCCGTATAATAAACTATATATGTTTTTTAACTAATGAACAAAATCTTAAATTGGTTGGTGGGTCGACCTGTTTAACTTATTCATACCCGAACTGACCTACTTAATAAACGGGTTAGATTAGTCAAACCGAATCCGACCCAAAACCTATTTAGACTCAACCCGCACCCGACCCAAAACCTATTTAGACTCAACCCGAACCTGTTAATTTTCGTGTCGGTCTCAGGTCGGATTTCGTGTCGGGTCAGAAATTGCCGCCCCTAGTATTATTTATAATGATACTATGTTGACATAAATAAATGCCTAAAAACATTATCAATATTTATTCATATCTCTATGTTTTGATGATCACAAAATGTAAACTCATTAAAACATAAACTTATAAATTAAACAAGTACTTAGTTGTAAATATTCACTTCTACAACTAAAATCACTTAAGGTATGAATGAACTAATGCTTAATGCATTATATGATCAAAGGAACATTTTCTTAAAAACTATATTTTTTATAAAACATCAAAAACATTTTATATATTTTTGAAAAACATTTTTGGCATTAAATAAAAATGTTTAATCTTTTATAAAAATATGAATTCAAATTTTTAACCAAAATCAGTTAAAATGTTCCAGAAAAACCTTCCCCACAAAAGGACAAAATTGGCCAACGTTCAGTAGGGGCGGCCCCCTTAATTTTACTAGGCGGCCCCCTTAATAATTAAGGGGACCGCCCCCTATTTAAGGGGACTGCCCCCGCTCTAGTAGGCTCCAGCTTTTCAGATTTTTCCCTATAAATACCAGCCTTCCCCTGGATTTTTCCTAACTCTTTTGCACTAAAACTTTCTATTGTATATCTCATTTCATATCTTAAATAAACCTTTGATCATGTAATCTTAAGCATTGGTTTCCAAGTGATCCAAGCTTCCACCATCCAAGTGCAAAAGAAGAATACTTCTATCAATCAAGATTAGAAGTATTACAACTTAGTATCATTTTGTTACTTAAGTTGTGTGTTTAACAAAGTTTGTAAATCATTCATTCATTTGTATGTAAGGTGTGTGTTGTAGATTAGTGTTGTGTGTAAGTAGTGAAGATGTTGTATAAGTAGTTGTGGTATAGAAGTTGTGAGGTCAAAATGTAGAAGTCGTGAAGCCGTGGTGTAGAAGTTGTGAAGCCGTACTAATTAGAGGTCAACTTCACATAAAGATCAAATTGAAAATCCATTCAAGAAACCAAAACCTTTACAATCAATTTAAAAGAATACATATATAACTAATAATAAGATTTATGTTTTATTTTTCATAACAAACTAGAATCTAAAGTTTTTTAAAAGTACAAAACAAAGGTTTCATAATAAAATTAAAAAGACGTAAAACTATTCAACCCCCCCTTCTAGTTTTCCACAATTGGTATCAAGAGCCACGTCAATCAAGATCTTTAAAATATACTGTATTTTAAACCTTGAATCGATCTATGGAATTCGAAAAATATCTAGAAGGGGAATCTTTGCTAAAACCACCACTATTTGAAAACTATACTTTTCTTGAATGGAAAAATAAATTTGAAACTTATGTGAAATCAATTGATCTAGATCTTTGGCATGTTATTTCGATTGGTGATTTTCAACCAACAAAAACCGATTTTGAAAGTCAAACAAAAACAGATTTTTAAATTCAAAATGATTATTTAAAAACTAAGAATAACAAAAATAATGAAGCTAAAATAATTATTTACAAAAAGAATATCTTTCTGTAAAAACGGCAAACGATATTTGGAAAAATCTCTTAAACTTTCATCAAGAAAAATGTCAAGCCAAAGATGAGGATTTTGATCTTGTACATGAATTAGTTATCTTAGAAAATTTAATAGATAAACATTTAGATAAAATAGATACATGTGCTACTAGTTCAAATGTTGTTAATGTAGGTGTTAGCGACGAAGACTACATGAATCAACTCCAAAGTGAACTCAATCCAAAATCATGAAGTGACACAGACGAAGGAGAAGATCATGATCCGTACAAGACATGTTCGGGTCAAGCCACTTCGGTTTATATAAGATCATCATCTGAGACATTACGAAGAAAAGCTAGGACGTGAGGTAAGTTCTCTATTTAAAATTTCATAAGTAATTACTTCATGCATATAATCTTATTAATTCCTTAGGATATGCTTAGTCTGATAGGTTGCTTTGCCTTTACACTTTAGTTATATTCGTTCTGTGGCTTAATAAACTAGAAACCCTTTAGTTAGCCCCCCTAAGTGTTAGTGAACCAAGCAATCTTCATATTTGGTACTCTTCGATAAGTAAATTTAGGAACTTAATTTCTTCTAAAAAGAGAATGACTACTGGAGAATCTATTGACTAGAATCTCAATTTGACCTAACGGTTGAATTGCTTCTATGTGAGAAGTTGGGTGTGTGTAACCCGTAAAAACGGTCGTGTTTAGCCTGAATTGAGCACCACTAGTAATAGTCTCATACTCATTCTCCAACTTGAATACATTATTCTTCCTAAATATACCTAACGATAAGTTTACTGTTATGAACTTTGCTTTTCACTAGAGCTTTTCATTGCTATATTTATGTCATCTTGCGTATATAAAATTTCTAGATGTTTACTTGCTCCTATGTGATTTGACTGCATGCCTTCGTAATTATTTGTTTAGTTGTTGAATGCATTGTCATTATAATAGCTTTTGTTTTTCTCTAACATGATGTATTTTTGTATTTAGTCATAATACATGCTTAAATGCCATAGGATATGTAGAAAGAGGTAGCATGTGACAATAGACTTAACCAATGCCCTTGAGCATGAGATCTTTTATAAACCACTATTTTTAAACCTATAATTAATGGGACTTATTTTTAAATTTGCAAAAACTTCACATTTTGGAAAAATGATTTTTCAAAAGATTATGACACATTGCTATTAAACATGTTTCACCATCCTACCTTTCTTTCAAACTTGTGTCCATAATTACGTGTTTATCAAAAACCAAAGATTGGAAAAATATGTTTTCTTTCCTCATAAAAATATTTTGAAACAAAGCCAAAACTATTTCATTAATATACTTTTCACATCCACATAAAACCTACTTTCAAGCATTGTTGAGTAATGCCAAAAACATTTCTTTAAATCATGCTTGGTGATCTCATATATGTCATATATACTTGTGTATATGACACTTATAAGTGAACTAAATCAAAAATGAAAAATCATGGTTTACTTATTAAAGATCTCACTTGGTACAAGTCTAGAAGTCCATGCTATCACAACTCCACATTCCCTTGTACATAGATAATCAATAGGATTAATTAACTAGCCTTTTAATCTTCCTAAGTATGATACTATGAATTACTTGGTGCTATGTATTATCTTCTTGTCTAATATATGTATATACATGTTATATGCTTAATGAGTAGTTTGCATGGTAGATAAAGTTGCTTAAATAAATATGCCTAGCATATATGAGTTATTAAATCCTAAATTGCCTTGAAAGAAGTTGGACTTGCTTGAAACTAAACCCAAAAACACAACCTTTTCTACAAATTTATGCCAAAAACCCATTCCCAGTAATCTGGAAGTCAGCAGATGGGCGGCCCCCTTAAATACCCAGGCGGCCCCCTTAAAATTAAGGGGACCGGCCCCTATTTAAGGGGACCGGCCATCTGGAGTGACGGATTACTGATTTCTTTTTCAATTTCCAACCCATTTTATCCTATACTTCCCAAAATTCACAAACACATTTTGTCACAAACCACCCTCCAAAATTTACCTTCCACAATCACATCATCACTACACCATAAATACCCATTTGGAGGAGGAAGCTTGACATTTGCCATAACCCAACAAATGATGTTGTTCAAACTCAACCAACACCTAAACCTCATCCTAATGAACCCTTTCACACACATAACCAATCATCCATATGTCCACCTTCATTCACTCATAACTACCCAAGTTCACAAATGTCTCCACCACCAAAAGTGTCACCACCACTTCCACCAAATAACAACCACTCTCCATCATCATCACCTTCCACTCAACACTTGAAGTTCATTGAAGAACTCAAGGAAGCCCATGAGCTTAATGCTCTCCTTGCTTTGCACCTTGCACAAAGCAACTTAAACCCATCACCACCCATATCACCATCATTACCATCATCACCACATCACTTGAGTCAAATTGAGAAACATGTCAACAATTGTCCTTGTTGCATCTTTCTCCAAAATCAAACCATCATTACCATCATCACCATCCATCTCACCATCATTACCATCATCACCACATCACTTGAGTCAAATTGAGAAACATGTCAACAATTGTCCTTGTTGCATCTTTCTCCAAAATCAAACCATCGCCTTAAATGAGCGTCTCACTTGGATTGAGTATCTTCTCACTAGATCTAATCCAACACCACCACTTGAACAACATCAAAACCCTCATTCAACATGGTCAAGTCCAAGCTCTCCACCTCCAATTCCTCCATCAACACTCTCTCCAACATCCATACACCCAAACTTACAACCCCATTAATCCAATTTTTTTTACCCCCTCTTTACCATCATCCATCCAAAATAATCCAAGTTTTCATGTCTCAAGCAAGTCCAATGGATCTCTTAGGCAATTTAAATTTTTTTACTTATTGTATGCTATAAGCAAAATATGTGTTGTATCAATAATTATGTTTTTAACATAATTATTTTCAACTAATGAATGCTTTATTTCTTGTCTTTAATATATGATTGTTATGCTTATTGCTTGTATACTTGATATCATGATATATATACATGCTTGATGATTAATAACATGCTTATTCCATAATCTGTTTTAAATATATGCATGCGTAGTTAACATGTTTATGCCACTATTTAATCATTCTTGATGTACATGATTCAAATGGAGCTTGTTGCAAAAACACCCTAAAAATGACCCTTTTCTGGAAATTTTTTAAATTTGGTCGCCTGGGAAAACACCATATGGGCGGCCCCCTTAATTCCCTAGGCGGTCCCCTTAATTTTAAGGGGGCCGGCCTACAATTAAGGGGACCGGCCATCTGGGCAGTAAAATTTATTGTTTTCTTTTGCATCTTGCGACCCCTTTTATCTAGCCCAAACCTTACCTAAATCAACCATCACCTCCATCAAACACCTATTTTCATTCACCATGCTATCACCAAAATCATCTCTAAGACACCAAAACTCCATCACCACCACCTCAATGTTAATCCCCAAGTGCGCCAAATGCACCATCAAAAACACCCTTTCATCCATCAATAACCACATCAACTCACACCTTTCATCACCACCATCAAGAGCATCAACTCCACCTCCTACTCAAGAACCTCCATTCACCCAACTTGTCATTTCCATATCACCAATAACACCTCTTGATGCTCATTTCTCATCATCACCAATACCACCACATCCACAACCAAACCACCATCTTTGGTCTTAGAGATGAGATACACTACATGTTTTCATCCCTTAAACACATGTTTAACAACCAACCTCCACCACAACCTCCATCATTTTCACCCACTACACTACCACCACCTTCATTCTCACCAAATTAAGCATATGCAATGCTTAATCAAAAATATTTTTTCAAACCATTTTGTGTGCAAGCCCCATGGAAGATCATATACTCCTAGAATGATTATGTAGATTGCATTACTTACTAGCTAATGTAGGATTGAATATAATCTTGGATGGTTGTGTATTGATACACAACATTTTTAATGAATGTCCTTACATGCATGCTTATTTTTTGCTATATATATGCTTGTGCTTCTAATATTTTTCTTGCAAGTATTCCATATATCGATTTCTTGGTGCCCTCAAACGAGGGGGAGTACACATCAAGGGGGAGTTTTCGTCCCGACAAATTTCACGTTTGAATTTTGTTGGCTTAACCTTTTTGATTCTACAAAAAGGGGGAGAAGTGAATGTAAACTCACTAAATACTTGTCCAAAAATAAACTTTTTGGTTTAATGAGTTTAGGTTTTGTAATCATCAAAAAGGGGGAGATTGTTGACATAAATAAATGCCTAAAAACATTATCAATATTTATTCATATCTCTATGTTTTGATGATCACAAAATGTAAACTCATTAAAACATAAACTTATAAATTAAACAAGTACTTAGTTGTAAATATTCACTTCTACAACTAAAATCACTTAAGGTATGAATGAACTAATGCTTAATGCATTATATGATCAAAGGAACATTTTCTTAAAAACTAGATTTTTTATAAAACATCAAAAACATTTTATATATTTTTGAAAAACATTTTTGGCATTAAATAAAAATGTTTAATCTTTTATAAAAATATGAATTCAAATTTTTAACCAAAATCAGTTAAAATGTTTCAGAAAAACCTTCCCCACAAAAGGACAAAATTGGCCAACGTTCAGTAGGGGCGGCCCCCTTAATTTTACTAGGCGGCCCCCTTAATAATTAAGGGGACCGCCCCCTATTTAAGGGGACTGCCCCCGATCTAGTAGGCTCCAGTTGTCCAGATTTTTCCCTATAAATACCAGCCTTCCCTTGGATTTTTCCTAACTCTTTTGCACTAAAACTTTCTGTTGTAGATCTCATTTCATATCTTAAATAAACCTTTGATCATGTAATCTTAAGCATTGGTTTCCAAGTGATCCAAGCTTCCACCATCCAAGTGCAAAAGAAGAATACTTCTATCAATCAAGATTAGAAGTATTACAACTTAGTATCATTTTGTTACTTAAGTTGTGTGTTTAACAAAGTTTGTAAATCATTCATTCATTTGTATGTAAGGTGTGTGTTGTAGATTAGTGTTGTGTGTAAGTAGTGAAGATGTTGTATAAGTAGTTGTGGTATAGAAGTTGTGAGGTCAAAATGTAGAAGTCGTGAAGCCGTGGTGTAGAAGTTGTGAAGCCGTAGCTTAGAAGACATGAAGTCCTTGTGTTGAAGTCATGAAGCCGTAGCATAGAAGTTGTGTAGCGGTCGTGTTGAAGCCGTGAAGTCCTAGTCGTGAAGTCCTAGTGTTGAAGTCGTGAAGCCGTAGCATAGAAGTTGTGTAGCGGTCGTGTTGAAGCCGTGAAGTCCTAGTCGTGAAGTCCTAGTGTTGAAGTCATGAAGCCGTAGCATAGAGGTTGTGTAGCGGTCATGTTGAAGTCGTGAAGTCTTAAGTCATGAAGACATAGTGTTGAAGTCGTGAAGCCGCATCATAGAGGTTGTGTAGCGGTCGTGTTGAAGTCGTGAAGAAGTCGTGAAGCCGTTGTGAAGAAGTCGTGAAGAAGTCGTGATTAAGTCGTGTAGAAGTTGTGTTGTGAAGTTGTGAGATTGGTTCTAGCTACGATTAGAACTCGACATTTAGCTTTGTGTCGTTAAACCTGTGTAAGCCAAAGTTGTGTACGGTTTTCTCCGCCATAAGGGAGCTTATTGAAGTTGTGAAGAAAACTCTCGAGCAAGGTGTGCTCGGGGAGTGGAGTAGGGCAAGGAAGGTGTCCTTGTAGCCGAACCACTATAAATCTCTCGTGTCTCGGTTAGATCTTTCCATACCTTATTTATTTCTTTACTTGCATCGTCATTACTTTCATACACATAGGCTTATATAATTGCTAGTATTAATTAGAGGTCAACTTCACATAAAGATCAAATTGAAAATCCATTCAAGAAACCAAAACTTTTACAATCAATTTAAAAGAATACATATATAACTAATAATAAGATTTATGTTTTATTTTTCATAACAAACTAGAATCTAAAGTTTTTTAAAAGTACAAAACAAAGGTTTCATAATAAAATTAAAAAGACGTAAAACTATTCAACCCCCCCTTCTAGTTTTCCACAATTGGTATCAAGAGCCACGTCAATCAAGATCTTTAAAATATACTGTATTTTAAAACTTGAATCGATCTATGGAATTCGAAAAATATCTAGAAGGGGAATCTTTGCTAAAACCACCACTATTTGAAAACTATACTTTTCTTGAATGGAAAAATAAATTTGAAACTTATGTGAAATCAATTGATCTAGATCTTTGGCATGTCATTTCGATTGGTGATTTTCAACCAACAAAAACCGATTTTGAAAGTCAAACAAAAACAGATTTTTAAATTCAAAATGATTATTTAAAAACTAAGAATAACAAAAATAATGAAGCTAAAATAATTATTTACAAAAAGAATATCTTTCTGTAAAAACGGCAAACGATATTTGGAAAAATCTCTTAAACTTTCATCACGAAAAATGTCAAGCCAAAGATGAGGATTTTGATCTTGTACATGAATTAGTTATCTTAGAAAATTTAATAGATAAACATTTAGATAAAATAGATACATGTGCTACTAGTTCAAATGTTGTTAATGTAGGTGTTAGCGACGAAGACTACATGAATCAACTCCAAAGTGAACTCAATCCAAAATCATGAAGTGACACAGACGAAGGAGAAGATCATGATCCGTACAAGACATGTTCGGGTCAAGCCACTTCGGTTTATATAAGATCATCATCTGAGACATTACGAAGAAAAGCTAGGACGTGAGGTAAGTTCTCTATTTAAAATTTCATAAGTAATTACTTCATGCATATAATCTTATTAATTCCTTAGGATATGCTTAGTCTGATAGGTTGCTTTGCCTTTACACTTTAGTTATATTCGTTCTGTGGCTTAATAAACTAGAAACCCTTTAGTTAGCCCCCCTAAGTGTTAGTGAACCAAGCAATCTTCATATTTGGTACTCTTCGATAAGTAAATTTAGGAACTTAATTTCTTCTAAAAAGAGAATGAATACTGGAGAATCTATTGACTAGAAACTCAATTTGACCTAACGGTTGAATTGCTTCTATGTGAGAAGTTGGGTGTGTGTAACCCGTAAAAACGGTCGTGTTTAGCCTGAATTGAGCACCACTAGTAATAGTCTCATACTCATTCTCCAACTTGAATACATTATTCTTCCTAAATATACCTAACGATAAGTTTACTGTTATGAACTTTGCTTTTCACTAGAGCTTTTCATTGCTATATTTATGTCATCTTGCGTATATAAAATTTCTAGATGTTTACTTGCTCCTATGTGATTTGACTGCATGCCTTCGTAATTATTTGTTTAGTTGTTGAATGCATTGTCATTATAATAGCTTTTGTTTTTCTCTAACATGATGTATTTTTGTATTTAGTCATAATACATGCTTAAATGCCATAGGATATGTAGAAAGAGGTAGCATGTGACAATAGACTTAACCAATGCCCTTGAGCATGAGATCTTTTATAAACCACTATTTTTAAACCTATAATTAATGGGACTTATTTTTAAATTTGCAAAAACTTCACATTTTGGAAAAATGATTTTTCAAAAGATTATGACACATTGCTATTAAACATGTTTCACCATCCTACCTTTCTTTCAAACTTGTGTCCATAATTACGTGTTTATCAAAAACCAAAGATTGGAAAAATATGTTTTCTTTCCTCATAAAAATATTTTGAAACAAAGCCAAAACTATTTCATTAATATACTTTTCACATCCACATAAAACCTACTTTCAAGCATTGTTGAGTAATGCCAAAAACATTTCTTTAAATCATGCTTGGTGATCTCATATATGTCATATATACTTGTGTATATGACACTTATAAGTGAACTAAATCAAAAATGAAAAATCATGGTTTACTTATTAAAGATCTCACTTGGTACAAGTCTAGAAGTCCATGCTATCACAACTCCACATTCCCTTGTACATAGATAATCAATAGGATTAATTAACTAGCCTTTTAATCTTCCTAAGTATGATACTATGAATTACTTGGTGCTATGTATTATCTTCTTGTCTAATATATGTATATACATGTTATATGCTTAATGAGTAGTTTGCATGGTAGATAAAGTTGCTTAAATAAATATGCCTAGCATATATGAGTTATTAAATCCTAAATTGCCTTGAAAGAAGTTGGACTTGCTTGAAACTAAACCCAAAAACACAACCTTTTCTACAAATTTATGCCAAAAACCCATTCCCAGTAATCTGGAAGTCAGCAGATGGGCGGCCCCCTTAAATACCCAGGCGGCCCCCTTAAAATTAAGGGGACCGGCCCCTATTTAAGGGGACCGGCCATCTGAAGTGACGGATTACTGATTTCTTTTTCAATTTCCAACCCATTTTATCCTATACTTCCCAAAATTCACAAACACATTTTGTCACAAACCACCCTCCAAAATTTACCTTCCACAATCACATCATCACTACACCATAAATACCCATTTGGAGGAGGAAGCTTGACATTTGCCATAACCCAACAAATGATGTTGTTCAAACTCAACCAACACCTAAACCTCATCCTAATGAACCCTTTCACACACATAACCAATCATCCATATGTCCACCTTCATTCACTCATAACTACCCAAGTTCACAAATGTCTCCACCACCAAAAGTGTCACCACCACTTCCACCAAATAACAACCACTCTCCATCATCATCACCTTCCACTCAACACTTGAAGTTCATTGAAGAACTCAAGGAAGCCCATGAGCTTAATGCTCTCTTTGCTTTGCACCTTGCACAAAGCAACTTAAACCCATCACCACCCATATCACCATCATTACCATCATCACCACATCACTTGAGTCAAATTGAGAAACATGTCAACAATTGTCCTTTTTGCATCTTTCTCCAAAATCAAACCATCATTACCATCATCACCATCCATCTCACCATCATTACCATCATCACCACATCACTTGAGTCAAATTGAGAAACATGTCAACAATTGTCCTTGTTGCATCTTTCTCCAAAATCAAACCATCGCCTTAAATGAGCGTCTCACTTGGATTGAGTATCTTCTCACTAGATCTAATCCAACACCACCACTTGAACAACATCAAAACCCTCATTCAACATGGTCAAGTCCAAGCTCTCCACCTCCAATTCCTCCATCAACGCTCTCTCCAACATCCATACACCCAAACTTACAACCCCATTAATCCAATTTTTTTTACCCCCTCTTTACCATCATCCATCCAAAATAATCCAAGTTTTCATGTCTCAAGCAAGTCCAATGGATCTCTTAGGCAATTTAAATTTTTTTACTTATTGTATGCTATAAGCAAAATATGTGTTGTATCAATAATTATGTTTTTAACATAATTATTTTCAACTAATGAATGCTTTATTTCTTGTCTTTAATATATGATTGTTATGCTTATTGCTTGTATACTTGATATCATGATATATATACATGCTTGATGATTAATAACATGCTTATTCCATAATCTGTTTTAAATATATGCATGCGTAGTTAACATGTTTATGCCACTATTTAATCATTCTTGATGTACATGATTCAAATGGAGCTTGTTGCAAAAACACCCTAAAAATGACCCTTTTCTGGAAATTTTTTAAATTTGGTCGCCTGGGAAAACACCAGATGGGCGGCCCCCTTAATTCCCTAGGCGGTCCCCTTAATTTTAAGGGGGCCGGCCTACAATTAAGGGGACCGGCCATCTGGGCAGTAAAATTTACTGTTTTCTTTTGCATCTTGCGACCCCTTTTATCTAGCCCAAACCTTACCTAAATCAACCATCACCTCCATCAAACACCCATTTTCATTCACCATGCTATCACCAAAATCATCTCTAAGACACCAAAACTCCATCACCACCACCTCAATGTTAATCCCCAAGTGCACCAAATGCACCATCAAAAACACCCTTTCATCCATCAATAACCACATCAACTCACACCTTTCATCACCACCATCAAGAGCATCAACTCCACCTCCTACTCAAGAACCTCCATTCACCCAACTTGTCATTTCCATATCACCAATAACACCTCTTGATGCTCATTTCTCATCATCACCAATACCACCACATCCACAACCAAACCACCATCTTTGGTCTTAGAGATGAGATACACTACATGTTTTCATCCCTTAAACACATGTTTAACAACCAACCTCCACCACAACCTCCATCATTTTCACCCACTACACTACCACCACCTTCATTCTCACCAAATTAAGCATATGCAATGCTTAATCAAAAATATTTTTCAAACCATTTTGTGTGCAAGCCCCATGGAAGATCATGTACTCCTAGAATGATTATGTAGATTGCATTACTTACTAGCTAATGTAGGATTGAATATAATCTTGGATGGTTGTGTATTGATACACAACATTTTTAATGAATGTCCTTACATGCATGATTATTTTTTGCTATATATATGCTTGTGCTTCTAATATTTTTCGTGCAAGTATTCCATATATCGATTCCTTGGTGCCCTCAAACGAGGGGGAGTACACATCAAGGGGGAGTTTTCGTCCCGACAAATTTCACGTTTGAATTTTGTCGGCTTAACCTTTTTGATTCTACAAAAAGGGGGAGAAGTGAATGTAAACTCACTAAATACTTGTCCAAAAATAAACTTTTTGGTTTAATGAGTTTAGGTTTTGTAATCATCAAAAAGGGGGAGATTGTTGACATAAATAAATGCCTAAAAACATTATCAATATTTATTCATATCTCTATGTTTTGATGATCACAAAATGTAAACTCATTAAAACATAAACTTATAAATTAAACAAGTACTTAGTTGTAAATATTCACTTCTACAACTAAAATCACTTAAGGTATGAATGAACTAATGCTTAATGCATTATATGATCAAAGGAACATTTTCTTAAAAACTAGATTTTTTATAAAACATCAAAAATATTTTATATATTTTTGAAAAACATTTTTGGCATTAAATAAAAATGTTTAATCTTTTATAAAAATATGAATTCAAATTTTTAACCAAAATCAGTTAAAATGTTCCAGAAAAACCTTCCCCACAAAAGGACAAAATTGGCCAACGTTCAGTAGGGGCGGCCCCCTTAATTTTACTAGGCGGCCCCCTTAATAATTAAGGGGACCGCCCCCGCTCCAGTAGGCTCCAGCTGTCCAGATTTTTCCCTATAAATACCAGCCTTCCCCTGGATTTTTCCTAACTCTTTTGCACTAAAACTTTCTGTTGTAGATCTCATTTCATATCTTAAATAAACCTTTGATCATGTAATCTTAAACATTGGTTTCCAAGTGATCCAAGCTTCCACCATCCAAGTGCAAAAGAAGAATACTTCTATCAATCAAGATTAGAAGTATTACAACTTAGTATCATTTTGTTACTTAAGTTGTGTGTTTAACAAAGTTTGTAAATCATTCATTCATTTGTATGTAAGGTGTGTGTTGTAGATTAGTGTTGTGTGTAAGTAGTGAAGATGTTGTATAAGTAGTTGTGGTATAGAAGTTGTGAAGTCAAAATGTAGAAGTCGTGAAGCCGTGGTGTAGAAGTTGTGAAGCCGTAGCTTAGAAGACATGAAGTCCTTGTGTTGAAGTCATGAAGCCGTAGCATAGAAGTTGTGTAGCGGTCGTGTTGAAGCCGTGAAGTCCTAGTCGTGAAGTCCTAGTGTTGAAGTCGTGAAGCCGTAGCATAGAAGTTGTGTAGCGGTCGTTTTGAAGCCGTGAAGTCCTAGTCGTGAAGTCCTAGTGTTGAAGTCATGAAGCCGTAGCATAGAGGTTGTGTAGCGGTCATGTTGAAGTCGTGAAGTCTTAAGTCATGAAGACATAGTGTTGAAGTCGTGAAGCCGCATCATAGAGGTTGTGTAGCGGTCGTGTTGAAGTCGTGAAGAAGTCGTGAAGAAGTCGTGAAGCCGTTGTGAAGAAGTCGTGAAGAAGTCGTGATTAAGTCGTGTAGAAGTTGTGTTGTGAAGTTGTGAGATTGGTTCTAGCTACGATTAGAACTCGACATTTAGCTTTGTGTCGTTAAACCTGTGTAAGCCAAAGTTGTGTACGGTTTTCTCCGCCATAAGGGAGCTTATTGAAGTTGTGAAGAAAACTCTCGAGCAAGGTGTGCTCGGGGAGTGGAGTAGGACAAGGAAAATGTCCTTGTAGCCGAACCACTATAAATCTCTCGTGTCTTGGTTAGATCTTTCCATACCTTATTTATTTCTTTACTTGCATCGTCATTACTTTCATACACATAGGCTTATATAATTGCTAGTATTAATTAGAGGTCAACTTTACATAAAGATCAAATTGAAAATCCATTCAAGAAACCAAAACTTTTACAATAAATTTAAAAGAATACATATATAACTAATAATAAGATTTATGTTTTATTTTTCATAACAAACTAGAATCTAAAGTTTTTTAAAAGTACAAAACAAAGGTTTCATAATAAAATTAAAAAGACGTAAAACTATTCAACCCCCCCTTCTAGTTTTTCACATACTAGTTTAGCGGCTTTTCTTTAGTTTAACTAACGATGCATTTTTTTTGGCGAAGATAAAACTTACGAAATCAGTTTCAAGTCACTTTTCATCATGTATTTAAAGTGACTTGAAAATACTTTTGTAGTTTCAAACCTTATGTATTTATAGAAAGGGCCCTTATAAAAATGATGAGTTTTATTTTGAAAACATTTTAATTAAGGTTTGCTAAAACAAAACTTATAAGGTTATTGTTATCAAATTCTTTTTAAAAATTGCAACATAATTTGTTGTAGTTTCAAACCTATATTATTTTTTATCACTAAAATTACTCCAACACACATATCAAAATTCTTTCCCGATCATTCATATCTTAGCTACACCATGACGAGAAAAGAACAAAATTTCCTTTCCCTAAAGGAAAAAACAAAGCAAACGGTGTTTGTATCCTTCGACGGTGTTGACATGGTAATTTTTCTCTACTAGAACACGAAGCCTTACGTAGAAATATCTAAAGTTGTCTTATAGTCACCACTCTTTTGAGTTTCGAGGATATGAAGAACAAATTTCACTAAGATCACTCGAACTGTGATTGTGTCTAAAATGAGGAAAATTTCCACCATATGAGAGACACGTGATGGGTTGTTTAGCATAACAAGGGCTAAACTTTATAGTTTATACTCTATACCCTTGCTTTTATCATCCAAGTGGAGCTTGTTCAAGTAGTTGAAAACATATGCCTCCAACTTGAATAAAATCAGAAATTATTACAAATTTTGACTTTAAAAAAAGTTAAACTTTTGTAATTATGAACGATTTGAACAAGATAGCAAATGGGGGCGACAAGAACAGCTAACAAGAAAATGGTTTCAAATTCGATGAGATCGATGACAATTTGTATATAGTTTATGATCAAGTAGTGCTAAGAATATTCTTTGCAATTATATTGATGGAGAACATTAACACCTCTTGAAGTCGTCGATTTGACAGCTTCGTACACTCATGTATGATTAGTGAGATCCATGTTATTATACTGCAACTAGTTTATCTCGTAGTTGGTAGTAGGGCCGTAAACGAATTGAACGTTAACCGTTCGGTAAAAAGTTCGTTTATTTATTAAACAAACGAACATGAACAATATTTTACGATCGTTTAGTTAAATAAACGAACATGAACAAAAGTCACGTCCATTTATTTATGTTCGTGAACGTCCGATTATGCGTTCATTAACGTTCGTTTATGTTCATTTATTATTTATGTTCGTATATCATATTCTTTTAATTGTATAATTTTAAAATTAGTTTGTTTAAACAAAACAACACTTATAAAACAATATTAGATGCATAATTTAACAAAGTTTATTTTTGTTTGTCTATGTTCATTTATGTTCGATTGTTTATGTCCGTTTAACGTTCGTTTAGTTTCTTAATGAACGAACATAAAAGAACATGAACAACTCATTTTATTAATAAACGAACATGAACAAGAAAATTCGTTCGTTTAAGCGTTCGTGTTCGTTTATTTGTCCGGTTAAAATTAAATAAACGAACATGAACAAAGCTCCGTTCGTGTTCGTCCGGTTCGTTTACAGCCCTAGTTGGTAGAGTGGTGTAGTAAATTGGAGGCAAGGCATAATTGAGAATTGTGAAAAATAGAGTGATATTTTCTAAAATGGGTATAACTTACTGATTGTATATCGACTCGTGTTTACTTAACTATTAATGTTCCATGCAATTAGCGTTTAAACATCAATTTCTTAAGATTATGCAAATTAACCTTAGATTGATGTTTATTGTATTTGCAATTCGAACTAAAGAAACCCCAAATTGCTACCGATGAGCCTTAAATCCGAAGCTAAACAGCACAAAAGCCCCAAATCTATACAATAACAAAACCCAAGAACCAAAATTAATATATACGAAGAATCCTAAATCAGGATCAAACAAAAGGCAAAATAATAAATCTATATAAAAGTTGGAACCAGCAGAACTACAGCAAATCGAAACCATAATTCAATTAAAAATAGACGAAAAACGTTAGAACAAAAGGTTAAATTGCAGGAGAAAGAATGAGAGATGCGCATCATAAAATTGAAATCATTGATCATAAATTTCTGAAAATATAAAAATAACATACCATATAGACTTGGCATTCACAAACTCATAGTGTTTAACGATATAACGCCTACTTACAGAAAACATAAAACTGTACTATCAGCATTCCATCAGACTAACTGCATCCAGAAAACAAAGTCGACAATCAGTCAGTGGCGGCATGGCCCTGAAGAAGTCCATCACGTATCTGAGTAGCAACATCACGAACAGCACCAGGTCCATGAGGGATAAACACAGCTGATGATTTTGATGATGCACCAATTTCCTTCATTGTGTCAAAGTACTGGGTGACCAAAACCATATCCATGACATCTTTAGCAGTAGTCCCTGGCACATTTACTGAAAATCCCAACACACTGTCTCTCAGACCATCAACTATTGCTTGTCTTTGGCGAGCAATACCCTGACCAGACAAGTACTTTGATTCAGCCTCACCCTCGGCTCTCTTAATCTGGAGAATTTTCTCAGCTTCGGCTTTTTCAGTGGCTGCCACCCTCAATCTTGCAGCTACAAGGATACATAGAGATACTCGTCAGCACCACAAAATCTTAAGAGGATATAAACCTTAAAAACTTTTCTTATCTTTATTAAAAACTTATAATTATCAACAATATTACCACAGAAAATCTAATTCATTTATCTGCCCCATGAGGATGTTATGTTTCTTAAACCCGTTAGAGAAAAAATATACCCAGCAATAATCCATTCACTTATGAATGGAATGAAACTGTCACCTCAGATAGTTGTTAATAACTTAAGGTTCATAAGACGTTCAAAGAGCAGATTGATATAAAAATAATGACAATCTTTATTCGATAGATAATAAAGGAGACATAAAAATGAAAAACTTGCATTGATCTCATTCATAGCTTTCTTCACACGCTCATCAGGTTCTATATCAACAATCAATGTTTGAACAATCTCAAACCCATATGCAGACATTGCCTGCAAGCAAGATCGATGAAAAAAAATGTCATAACCAATTTAAGAATCCCCACTTTCATAGTAAGAGTGTCAAAACAGGACACTGACTCGAATCACTTTGGTGCCCAATTTTTTTTTTTTTTTTTTTTTTTTCATTATTTTATCTTTCATAAAAAGAATGGTTAATGGCATGAAATAGCAGCGTACTATCCCATTTGTTCCATTATCATATACGAACCCAAAAAATTGCCATAATCACCATCCAACTCTTTGCTCCGTTAGTCCTTTTGGCATGTAATAGCAACGTACTTTCCCATTTGTTTCATTATCATACGTTTTGACTAACGACCGTTTGTAATTAACTAAAAAATATGTTTTCTTACGTTTTCATACGTTTTTATCCGTTTTCTTGCGTTTTCATACGTTTTTATCCGTTTTTATACGTTTTCGCCCGTTTTCTTACGTTTTTGTTCGTTTGCACCGTCAGTCCTTTTGACGGTGCAAATGTATAAAAACGCTTTTATTAGGACTAACGGTGCAAACAAAAACGTAAAGAAAACGGGCGAAAACATATAAAACGGATAGAAACGTATGAAAACGTAAGAAAACGTAAGAAAAACATATTTTTGAGTTAATTACAAACGGTTGTTAGTCAAAAGGACTAACGGTGCAAACACAAACGTATGATAATGAAACAAAATTTGAAAGTTGGATGGGTATTGTGGTATGTTTTTGGGTTCGTATCTGATAATGGAACAAATGGGAAAGTACGTTGCTATTACATGCCATTAACCCTAAAAAGAATAAGCGTGTCAAACTTGATTAGACAACAATGAAAATGATTTAAGAGATTATGTGCATTAAAGATGCATTTCGGCCAACTTTCGACCCATTTGACCCATTTCATTTTAAGCTATTCATTTTTTATAGATAATCTGAATCGACCCATAAGTAAATTGGACGAAACTACCCTTTACACCTTATGAGAGGCTATGGATTTGAACATGTTCCCTTTTCAAGCTCCTCTTCAACAGCCTTGGCAATCTCATTCTTTTGCTCAAAAGCATCATCAAGTAAAAGCTTTGGAACAGTTGCTCGGATAACTAAAAAGTAGAGAATACAAATCCATTATTAAGCTACCCGCAAC
Organism: Artemisia tridentata subsp. tridentata; assembly: GCA_021014915.2. Lineage (NCBI taxonomy): Eukaryota > Viridiplantae > Streptophyta > Magnoliopsida > Asterales > Asteraceae > Artemisia > Artemisia tridentata. Next base: position 408,239,604 of record CP139509.1, read on the forward strand.
ACATAATTAACTGAATAGTACTAGTTTGTTCCTAAGGTTTCTAGTTTTACCATAAAAAACATAGGCTTGGATCTGGGCCCTTGTGTTGCTAAGCTTATAGAACGCATCGCTTGCCTTATCAGCCAGAGCACGGTACTGAACTGAAGCTACAACATTGACAAAAACATACAATCTAGTCACTTATCATCAATAACATACATATATGGGACAATATATTATATAAAGGGGAAGATCAAAAAGTTAAAACCTTAGTTTTCGTCTCACACTTAACATCCAACTGTTGAAGCCTCAATGTAAGTTTCCCAGCAATCTGACTTCCAAAGATCCACGGCACACAATGACAACCCGGCTCGAGAACATCATCAAACTTCCCAAAATTCTCCTTAATAGCAACAGTTGACTGATCCACTTGATACAAACAGAACAAGTTCCCCATGATCTTTTACTGAAAACCCGATTCAAAAAACATATATTAACTCTATTTTATTTCAAATAGACATTTTCAGAAACAATTTATAACCCAAAATTCAAGATTAAGAATTTGAGGTTGCATTCAGTTGTATAAAATAAAGGTCTTTCCTAAAAACAAATTACTAGGTTGCAATGTTTTAAAAACCGGACCGGACCGGCCGGTTCGACCGGTGTCCGGCTGGTCGGCCGGTTTTTTAAACCCCGGTTTTTTAGAGGTCCCGTTCAATGGTTCGAATCGGCCGGTTTTTCCGGTTTTGATTTTTTTTTGAATTTTTTTTTTTATAATTTTTATGATGATGTGTATACTTTTATGTTTTTTTTTTTTTTTTTTTTTTTTTTTTTTTTTTTTTTTTTTTTTTTTTGGTTTGTGAACATTAAAACACATTATTTCTTTAGATTATAACTATTTTGTATTATTTTTGAATGAGATGTAACAAGTTTAGTAGCATTTAAAAAATAAAAAATAAAATAAATACCAAACGGTTGAACCGGCCGGTTCGACCGGTGTCCGGCTGACTGACCGGTTCGATGAAAAATCCGGTTTTTAAAACATTGCTAGGTTGTGTTTAGTTATGGAAAGTTTTTCTAGTATTTTCATTACTTTTTTTTAAGAAAATTGGATGTGTTCTTTTCCCCTAAAAAATGTTGAAAATTGAAAATCGGTCATGCTCGACTGCTCGACTCGACCCAATTTTTGACAGTGTCATTCTTTTGTACTTTTTCGAAGTACAAAAGAATGACACATGTCAAAAATTGAGTGGGATCGAGCAGTTGAGCAGTCAAAGTCGAGCAGTTGAGCAGCCAAAGGAATGACACGTGTCAAAATTTTGAATAAAGTCAGTTGAGCATAATCATTTTAGAAAAAAGGTGTTGAAAATGACCATATAATGGATCCATCACCTTTTTGTTAATTTTCTCATATAAAAAATAAAAAAGAGGTTTTTTTTAAAAAAATAGTCATCTTTGGCAAAAGTGATCCACAAAGTAGTCATTTTTTTTGTTTTACCAAATTTAGTCTTGTGCGAACGTGTGACTCCACCATATTTTTGACAAGTGTCACAGTGGGTAGTCAGTCGACCAAAGTGACATTTTATGTGACAAAGTGACATTTTTGTCTTTTTCGAAAAGACAAAACAGTTGTGTATCGAACAAATGCCACAGGACACATGTCAAATATATGGTGGAGTCTTACCAGTCGCACAAGACTAAATTTATTAAAAAAAAAAATAAAAAAAAAAAAAAATAAAAAAAAATCATAAAATTAGATTAAAAAAAACAGAAAAAATGTTAGAAATCCACACAAACATTTTAGCAAAGACTTGCCAGAAGCTAAATAACATAAAAATTTAACAAAAAGATGTTACTTGCATTATAAATTATTAGTTTAAAGATGGTTATAAAAAGTAGGGTTTAAGGGTTTGTGGACGTATGGTCCGGACTGGGCCAGGAATGGGCCAGGCCCGCGCAGACAGCGGCCCATCCTACACCTAAACCCTAATCCATGCCCTATAAATACATGGCTGGAACCCCCTTCTACGACAGAATACAACAGGTTACCCTAAACCTAACTAATAAGTTATATCGCACCGATACTAACTTGATCGTCGGAGGTGGATCCCGGGGCTACGGCCTCGGGTCCACTCCTAACGGGTTCTCTTTGTTGAACAGGTCTACTCAGGACTCGAGAAGACGACTAACGGCCCAAGGAGAGTCGTTGAATTCAGTCCGCGCCAGATTATGTATCAACAAGTTGGCGCCATCCGTGGGACCTGATTACAACAAGTTTCATGCTCTCACCATCGATATATAACTACGCGTTGCATCGATATGTAACTATGCGGTAACTTTAAACCTATTTAATATTAACTGCATGGCACACATTAAAAAACTAAAAGGCAAAGTTTAGTTTTACTTTAGTCAATAATATACGGCTGACTTGTAGGCTATATATACGGATAGCAACCATATTATTTTGGTTTTATTTTCCTCGTACACAGTACATTTAAATATATATAATAAAGACTAGGATCTTTGTTATTAGTTTTCTTATCTCTTTATTTATACGCGATTGAACTATATCACTACGGTATATTTACAACAAGTAAGTATCGCAATATATTTTAAATATTAAGAAGATTTTATGTAAATCTTTTAAATTGGTAAACACGATTTTACCTATAACCACACTAAGTCCGCACGATCGGACCTACTATATCTTTTAGCCGCGAACAGCGCAGTCACGATAAATCTACCCGCGTTAGGCCGTGCGTTCGAACATCTTCGCAGACTGGCGCCATAAGCGCACTGTCACGTACAGGCACCACGATGCTAGTCAATCGCCATGAGCGCACTGGACAAAAGCCGTGGTCATCTGCGATCATCCACAAACGTTAGAGTCTATGCGGTTACGATACATCCATCTGCGTCTGTGCGTGCAATTGAAACTATTAGTCGCGGTCATGGTACATCCATCTGCGCCATTGTTTTTATTATAATAAAAAAGAAAAAATCAATTAATCGCCATGAGCGTACTGCGTTGGTAGATTAGCTACGTGCTACTTCTTTTATGTAGTTTGTAAAACCTCACGATAGGTGTAATTTGCACTATTACTTCTCTTATGTGTTAATTTTACATGCTACGTGCTATATATATGCTACGCGCTAATTTTTTATTTCATTATCTTTTATATGTTGCGATGCGCGGCATATACTTTTAATATTTGCATTAAGTGTTTTTCAGGATTTGAATAACTAAGTTTAATGCTCCTACACGAGTAGCACCATCAAACTTGGGGGGCTACCAGGGTATACAATGTTTCCGTACGCGTCACGCAGGTATATTTGGAAGCAGATCGTACGTAAGAGGTATTGCAAGCCCTGTACAAAGACGAATTTAAATATTCGCACCATCTTGCCGCAGGGGAGACGTCCTCTGTCGGTTGTAAAGACGAATGTAATGTTCGCGCACAGCGCGCATCTTTGTCGCGCACAACGCGCATCTTTGTCTCGCACAGCGCGCATCCTTGTTGCGTACAACGCACATCTCCGCGCACAACGCGCACTTCTGCCACAGAAGCACGTCTACTGTCGCACTATGCTGCACCGCTACTGGTACAAAAGGTACGCCCTTATCTAGGATGCAGCATAGGGATCCACCTATCCACCTTCACCATTGTGAGACTCTCACAATCCATGCGCACACATGGAGACAATCCATGCGCACACATGGAGACAATCCATGCGCGCACCTGAGTTGCGCACACATGAGCCATACCGTCATGATTGATTGGGCCTACGCGGCCACGAACAGGACTTAAGTCTAGCATAACATAGCCACGCACTATGTCATACTAAACTTGGGGGGCTTGTGGACGTATGGTCCGGACTGGGCCAGGAATGGGCCAGGCCCGCGCAGACAGCGGCCCATCCTACACCTAAACCCTAATCCATGCCCTATAAATACATGGCTGGAACCCCCTTCTACGACAGAATACAACAGGTTACCCTAAACCTAACTAATAAGTTATATCGCACCGATACTAACTTGACCGTCGGAGGTGGATCCCGGGGCTACGGCCTCGGGTCCACTCCTAACGGGTTCTCTTTGTTGAACAGGTCTACTCAGGACTCGAGAAGACGACTAACGGCCCAAGGAGAGTCGTTGAATTCAGTCCGTGCCAGATTATGTATCAACATACCGTATTATGAAGAATAGCGATGTTGTTGTGGAATGAGGGAGTGTGGAGTTTTTTTGTATTTGGAATTTGTGATAAAATCGAATTAGATTTTGACAATTGTTGAGATACACGTTTGTATTTGTTTGGTGTATTTATTATTATCCTAAGTTTAAAAAAACTCGTTTTGTTAAAAGGATATGTACTTGTAAAGAGAAGGGTTCCGAAATTTCGAAAAAGGTTAGTAAAAGAGAGAGATTGTGGAAGGAAAAGTCAACTTTTAAAATACTCATTATTTGGGCCTTATTATTCCGTGTATATACAAAATACATTACCATAAAATAAAAAACGCGTATATACAAAATACATTACCATAAAATAAAAAACACGGTTATATTCCTAAAAAAATTACAATTAACCGACCTTTGCTAAACCTATATATAGATGTAACAACTTAAACCTAAAGTATTACGATTCTTTTCAGTCTTTCCTCATTATCGATCTTACACTTCTTTTTTAAATAAACTTTTTGTTGTTCGAAGATGAATGATTATAGGGTCGTCCCATTTACGGAGACACATCCACTTTTTATGATTCAGCACTTGCAATGTTTTCACAGATCGACTCGTGATAGGGACGAGTTCCAGCAGCATGTAGAAAGTATAGTCAATATACCCGCTTTACGCCGTCTGATCATTGAAAGGAGCCGCGAAAATGTCCTCCGACTTGAAGAAAAAGAAATAGTTGACGTACTCAGAGAACATATTGGTGGTTCGGGTTTGTCTAAAAAGACAATATCAGAGAATCTACATGTGACCGTAATGCTTGACAAGATGGACGGCGTTTGTGCGGTTTGTTTGAGAGAATACAAAGAAAATGACAGGATACGGACATTGATTTGTCGCCATGAGTTTCATGCAGATTGTATTGAAGGCTGGTTGTTACACAAGAACACGTGTCCGTTGTGTAGGGCTATTGGATTGCCGATTTAGATGTACTACTTACTTTTGCTATGTATTGTATATTGTTTTACTATCGGTTTTGAGCTAGATCTCATGTAATATTAATACTGTAGTATTTTCTTTTGGTTTTAAATGACACAAGTGCAGTGGTCTAATTAGTCAAATGCAACAATCTGAATACTTGTTAGACAACTTCTGAGCTGTTTGAGATCTTGTAAACCAACTTAACCCATTTACCTGTAATTTACCAACTTACCTATAAATTACTCAACCCCCCTTGAACTGCTTTAGATTATTGAAGTCATGTCGACATAAAGTCCACAAATATACCAAGTTTGAACAATCTAAACATGCAACACTTTGTCCATGAGGGATAAACACAGCTGCTAATTTATACGCAGTTTCATCGTAAACCATCCACAATGGCTTGTCTTAAGCGTGCAATACCCAAACTTAATACATTTACATAGAAACGTGTTAGAGGTTGAAAAACGGGCAGGATATTTGGGTTCATAATGGGTAAAATCGGTCTCTTCAATGTCCTGCCCGTTTTTGAATAAAAGTGGACTAACAAGATGAACTGCTTCATAGTTTTTTAGTAAACACTAAAATGATATATAGTTGTATAAATAAAGACCACAAATATGCAAACTTTTGAACAAAATTAAAAAAAAAAAAAAAAAATTACCTTAGAGGTACCTTTTAAACCAAAGTCGGTGATCAGCTGCCGGCGCTGCTCTGAAGAAATCAATCTCTTATCTGAGTAGCAACATCAAGAACTCACGAACAACACCAGGTCCATGATGGATGAACACGGCAGATGATTTAGATGCTGCACCTATTTTCTTCATCATGTTAAAAAACCGAGTCAATGGAACCATGTCCACATTTTTAGCAGTGGTTCCAAACCCGACAATTGCTTGTCTATGGCGTTCAGTACCAAACCCGACAGGTATTTAGCCTCATCCTTGGCTCTTCTGATAACGGGAATTTTATCAACTTCTGTTTTTTAGAGGCTGCCAACCTCAGCCTTGCAGCTGGAGGGATTCAAAGACACGCGTTAGAGGTTGAAAAACGAGCAGGTCGTTAGGGTTTATAATGGGTAAAAACAGGCTGGGTTGCGCTGACAGACACACTTTTGTATTTTCGTTAATTAATTTCATAAATAATTAATGTATAGTTTAACTTAACCAAGTGTTTTATCCATTAGATGGTTAGAGAGAAAGAAATAAGCCACATCGATCCTTTTATTTTAGCCAAGTTCACTGAGTTTATCATCTAACCAGCTAAAGAATAAGCAATAATCCAAATTGACCCATTTACTGGTTACCCATAACTCCATAAGTGTGTTGAAATTGCCACCTCTAAGAATTGTTAACTAAAGGGTAAGGACGTGACGCTTTAAAAAGCAAACTGATAGCAAAGAAAACAGAATGTTTCACTTTCAAAGATAGATAAGATTTGTTACCACTTACCTGCATTAAATTCGTTCATTGTTGTCTTCATACAATCATCTGGTTCCATATTTGCTATCAATATTTGAAAAATCTCAAAATCGTATGCAGGATATTGCCTACAAGCAAGATCAAAAAGAAAAATGTTATAACCAACTTACGAGTCCCCGGTACTCATGTTGGGTAGGTCAAAACAGGTCATTTTGGGTACGGTGAGGTAGGTTGTCCCAATGCACTTAATGTCCACATTTTTCCTTCTGTTTATACAAACTAGGATGTTAAATTTGTTTAGAAAAATATATTACGAGGTTTGTGCATTCAAAACACACTTTGGGCTCCTTTTAAGTATTATCTTTATTTCTATCCTTCCGCATGCGTCGAAATTACACATAATGACTGCCTACTGATTTGAGCATGCTACCTTTCAAGCTCACCTTCAATAGCCTTGGAAATTTCATTCTTCTGCTCAAAATCATCATCAAGAATAAGCTTCGGAAAAGAGAAAATTTACTATGTTAAGCTACATACAACATAGACATTACAATTATTTCACTTTTGATTCAAGGGTTCTACCATAAAAAGCGTAGGCCTGGATTTCGGACTAATGTTACTAAGTTTATAGAATGCATTGCTTACCTTATAGACCAGAGCACGGTACTGAACTGATGCTACGACGTTAACAAAAACATTGTCCTGAAAAACAATGAAATTTATATTACAAGCAAAGCAAGCACAAGTATAACTGAATGCAATCCTAAACACTCCATAAAGTTTGTTTCTTTGCTGCAAAGTATATATTAATAAAGAAAATGCTTGCAACTTGCAAGTAAGGCTCAGATGTGTTTCCTTAAAGCCGCAAAACAAGCTGACTGTATCACAACTAAGTGTATCTGATAACCGGTCAAATACAGTTAGTTCTTTGTACAAATCAACATGAGTCCGGTTGATCATCAACCACTTATTGTTTTTAAAAATTTCCCCTTAAGTTTAGCGATTTAGTCGGTCTACTTTTGAATACACATCAGAAAACTTGTGACCTATTTGAGATAATGTAAGCAAAGTTAACCCTATCTACCCATTAAGTAGCCACAACTCACATTACACACCACTTATATGTCATTTATGTAACTCAAAACCTAAATGAACTGCTTCTTTAAATAATCACTAACATGATACATAAAGTCCACAAATATACCAACTTTTGAACAATTTAAACACAAATATACCAATTTATATGTATTTGGAATTAGCCTCATCATTGGCTCTTTTGACTATGAGAACTTTATCAGCTTCTGTTTTTTAGTGGCTGCCAACCTCCACCTAGCAGCTGGAGGGATACAAGGTTGAAAAACGTGGTGGTCATTCGGGTTCATAACGGGTCAAAACAGGATGGGTTGGGTTGACCCACATACTTACGTATTTTAGTAGTATTAATTTTCATAAATGATAAATGTGCCAGTTAATTTTAGCCAATCTTCTATCCATTTGACCTGTAAGAGAAAAAGCAGCAACCCACATCAACCCGTTTATATTAGCCAAGTTTTTTAAGTTGACCACTGATTTGCCCATAAGTGGGTTAACATTGCCACCAGACCACCTCTAACATTTCGTTAAGAGTCAATTGATAGCAAAAATTACAGGATGTATCACTTTTCATAGATTAAAATCAAGGTGACGCAAAAAGATGAAAACTTAACCTGCATTAATGGCGTTCATTGTTTTCTTCACATGATCATCTGGTTCTATACTGGCTATCAATGTTTTGACTTTTGAGCATTCTCAAAATCGTATGCAGACATTGCCTACAAACAAGATCAATAAGAAAAATGTAATGACTAAATTAAGAGTCCCCGGTATTCATAGTAAGTTGGTGTTTTCCAAATGGACAGTAAGTCAAAACAGGTCATTTTGGGTGCGAGTAAGGTAGGGTGTCCCAAAGCACTTCGTGTCCAAATATTTTTCTTATATAAAATAGGATGTTAAATTTGTTCAGAAAACTATATTAAAGAGGCTTTGCGCCTTAAAATTATACTTTGGCATCCTTTGAAATATAAACTAAACCGACCCATTCATAACTGAATGGGCCCGAAATTACACATAATGGCCTCTTGATTTAAGAATGTTACCTTCCCAACTTCTTTTTCAACAAAATTTAATAGTTATGTAATCTAGGCCAAGCCCATCAGAACTAAGATCAAGCCCAAGCCCAAGCCCACGATAGGTGTTGGGATGGCATATATGTATGCACACAGCACACATGCTTCATTTGTGTGTGTGCTTGTGTGTGTGTTTCTAGTGTGTAACAAGTTTAGACATTCCATCTCCTCTCCTCTCTCTCTACATCGTACGCACCACCACCACCACCAAATCCATTGAAAATATAGACGTTACAATTAATTATCTTATTGTATATTTTTTTGTATGTTTTTTTATAGTTTTGTATTGTATTTTGTATTTTTGTTGAATGAGTGAAAAATTAGTTTGTTTGAAAAAATGGAAAATAAAATAAAATGGTGGATCCAAAAAGAGGTGTTTTGGCTTGAGTGATGAGTGGAGATGTATTTTGATGTGTGAATGTGAAAATGAGAATGCTGAGTTGGTAGCGATGTGGCAAAACGACTTAGCTATGATACCTCTTGCTTTGAGCAGTGAAAACCAACTGTAAATTTAACTTTTTTTTACGAACAATGGATTTAAGATTTCAACATGAAAAGTTATATCCTCACATATATCTAAAGTTAGTTTTCGTAATGTATTATTCTCTATCGAAACCATCTGGGTGTGTTTGTTAAAAGTAGCAGTGAGCTATGAGCAGTAGCAGTGGGCAGTAGTGTGAGCAGTAGCAACAGCTCACCGCTCACAGCTTCTTAAAGAAGCATTGAAAAAATTAGCATTCATAAAAAATAGCAAAGCTCACCGCTCTTTTGTCAAACGACTACTAAAAATCAAAATGCTCATTGCTCACCGCTCACCACTCTAAAAAGCTTCAAACCGCTCCGTGCCAAACGTACCCATCCTCACATAATATTCGCTCTTCGTATTTAAATGTATCAAATCATACTTCTATAACAAACCGACTTTTCAAAACTCCACATATATATAAGGAAAACGTATGTCATATACTTTAATTACATGCAATAGCGATTCACTATCTTGGCATATTATTCTTGTTAAAATTAACTCAAAAATGGAACACATTAAATACAGGGACTAATATTGTCATTATCTCTTTTTCAGTTATAGAGTGGAGGTTAAGTTTCAGCTGATAGTAGCAGGTTGATTAAAGATGAAGGTCTAGAGTTGACAAGCTGCTTAAAGTTGATAGTCAAGGCTATATAAGCCCCTTATCACAGCTAGGGTTTCATAATTCTGGATCGAATAACTGCACACAGTTTTTCTCTCATTGATTCATTGATCAACCAAAACTAGTGTTCATATAGTTTGTTACTTTAGAGTGATTGTGAGGATTTGGTTATTGTAATAGCACTATTGATAATTAGTCAATAGCCTTCCACCTGAGTAGCAGTGGGAAGGATTGTGAGTATTCTTGTGATCATCTTGTGATTGTGGTGTGAAACTGATTGAGATCAGTTTCTGATTGATCTTGTTGGTTTTGGCAGATGAATAAAGGTTTCTCTTGAATTGAGATTCAAGAGGTTGTTTTTTTGGTTTAAATTCTGTTTTCCTACATGGTATCAGAGCAAGGCTTCTCCATCTTGCTCTAAAATCTTTTTCCGAAAAATTAGGGTTTCAAAAAATTGGGGGGTTTTTCAAAATTACGGTGATTAAGATCAATTAACCTTGGTTAATTGATTTCTTTTTAGTCTAATTGATCAGATCTAAAAGGATTTTCAAAACGCCTAATTTTTTAGGGTTTGGGTAATTTTTGGGGGTTTGATCTCTGGTTACGATTGGTGGCTGTTTAAGGGTTCTTGGAATTGTATTGGTGGTTCTTTCCTTAATCTTGAAAGATTAGGGTTTGGTGGTGATTGATTCTGGAATTGGAAGTTTTATTGGGTTGTGTTCTTGACTAAGTGAATCAAGAACATAACCTAGGTTCCATTCCGCTGCATCTTGGATCTTTTGCGTGCACTGTAACACCTCTCACACCTTCTTATTTTGTTCTTGTTTTTTTTTCTTGCTTGCTTAGACTGCTGGAGGATAGGATTGGGATATATTGGAAGTTGTGGTGTTATTATTGTGTTTCTGCTACCTGTTTCAGTGTTTATCTTGTTTGACTGTTTGTTGGTTTTTATCTTGTGTGATTGCTTGTGTGCGCCCTTGACCTACCGCCTTGAGTGGCAAGGAAAGCCTGGGAACTACTTTCTTGACTCTTCTTATGTGTTTGTTGTGTATTTGTATTTGTGTGCAATATGTCTGTCCATAATTCTGATAATAATACACCACCTAATTTTGTTCATGCCTCTGATGAAGAAGAGGATGTTCTTGAACCAGTCACCTTAATTAGTAAACTTGACCTTAGTCACCCTCTGCACTTACACCATAATGATTCTGCTACCTTAACTGTTGTTTCTATAAAATTAAAAAGAACTGAAAATTACAATGTGTGGTCTTGTGCCATGATGTTAGCCTTAGAGGGTAAGAATAAAACTGGATTTATTGATGGATCTTGTAAAAGATCTAATGTGGATGAAGTTTTAGGAAGACAATGGGATAGGGTTAATGTTGTGGTCTTAGGTTGGATTTTAAATTCTATATCAGAAGAGTTTTTTTTGGGTCAATTTTTTTCAAAAAGGGCTTCTAATGTATGGACTGAGTTAAAGGAAACATTTGATAGAGTTGATGGTTCAGTTACTTTTAATCTGCATCATAAAATCAATTCTTTGTCTCAAAATGGTTGTTCTATTTCTGAGTACTTTAATAAATTGAGCACATTGTGGAAACAATTTGATGCTTTGATTCAGTTGCCTAGGTGTACTTGTCATGCTGCTGCAGATTTTAAAAAACATAATCAATTAATGAAACTGATGCAATTTTTAATGGGATTAAATGATTCTTATATGCAAATAAGGAGTAATATCCTATCTAGAGACCCTCTACCTGATGTGAAAGGGGCATTTGCCATTATTTCTAGTGAGGAGTCTCACAGATCTGTGGTTACTGGTTCAGTTGGTGGGACTTCTCAAAGGTCTCAATCAACTATGTTTAACTCCAGTGTGCCCAATAGAGGTAATTCTCAGAGGCCCCCCAACCTCTGGTAACTCCTCAAGGTTTAATAATACTCCGAGATCTAATGATAATAGGAGGACTGCTGGTGGTCCTACTTTTGTGTATGAACATTGTGGCTTTAATGGTCATACTGCTGATAGATGTTTTAAGCTCATTGGGTATCCTACTGATTTTGGAAAAAATAGAAGGAATAATAATAATAATAATCAGGGTACTCAGAATTTCAACAAAAGGTTTATAAATAATAACAATTTTGTTGGTTCTAGTTCCACTTCTACCTTTTCTGATGAACAGATTTCAAAATTGATTTCTTTGATTAAAGAAAATTCTAGTAATGTTGATGGAAATGGGAAAGGAGTACATGCCAATATGGCAGGTATTGTTTTGAATAACAACAAGTTTTTTAATCAAAATTTTCAAGATTTTTTTTGTAACAATAGAAAGTTTAGGTCTGCTCATGTTGCAGCTGGACTTATTGTTGATTCTGATGCCAACCAACAACTTACATATACTGATAAATTTTTGGTTAATGTGATTGATATTTCCAAACTTGGAATTAAAGTTTCACATCCTAATGGAATTGAAGCTTTAATTACCAAGGTTGGAAATATGATTCTAACCAAACATTTAACTCTATATGATGTGTTAGTTGTACCAGAATACTGTGTTAGTTTAATGTCTGTTCATAAAGTGGCTAGAGACAGCAAATTTGTTATTGCATTTGATGAGTCACAGTGTTATGTCTTACCTCAGGATTTGAGGGGAATGAATGTGCTGGGGATTGGAAAACAAAAGGATGGTTTGTATTACTTTGATGGAAATCAAGGTACTGGCCTAGGATTTGAGAACACTAGAGCTGTTTGTAATTTGACCAAAGAAATGTGGCACTGCAGGCTTGGTCATCCCTCTGATAAAGTTTTATCAGTGTTGTAGGGTGAAATCTTTTTTGAAGATAAAACTGAAATTGAACCTTGTGAGATCTGTCAAAAGGCAAAACAAACTAGAGAATCTTTTCCATTAAGTGATCATAAAACCATGGCTCTTGGTGACTTAGTTCACCTTGATCTTTTGGGTCCTTATAAAGTTAAAAGTAAAGAAGGTCATAGATTCTTTTTAACTGTTGTAGATGATTTCACCAGGGCTGTTTGGGTTTACTTGCTTAAAAGTAAGCATGAGGTGTTTGATTATATTTAAATTTTTTATAACTTGGTTAAAACACAGTTTGAAAAGTGTGTTAAAATGTTTAGAAGTGATAATGGAACTGAGTTTGTTAACAATCATTTTAATAAGTATTGTGAAGATAAAGGCATTATTCATCAAACATCTTGTGCTTATACTCCTCAACAAAATGGAGTGGTAGAGAGGAAACATAGACATCTATTAAATGTAGCTAGATCCCTTATGTTTCAGGGGGGGATTGCCCTTATGTTTGTGGTCTGAGTGTATTCTAACTGCCACTTATTTGATTAACAGATTGCCTTCCTCGGTGCTGAATGGAAAGTCTCCCTTTAATCTTGTGTTTAATAAAAAACCTAACTATAATCACTTAAGAGCTTTTGGATTTTTATGCTTTGCTACTGTTCTTACCAGTCATGATAAGTTTAGTAGCAGGGCTGAGAAATGTGTTTTAGTTGGGTATTCAAATTTTCAAAAAGGTTATAAGCTTTGTAGTCTTGAGAGAAAACAATTTATCTTTTCTAGATATGTAAGATTTTTTGAAAAAGTTTTCCCTTTCAAGATTAAAAATGTTTCTGCTACTCCTGACCCTCTCAGTCAAGGTTTGGATCATGTAAACTTCTTTGATGAAGTTACTTGCGATGACCTTGACACACCCAATGATGATAATGGGCAAAATGGTACCCCTTTGGGTAATAGTGATCAAGATGATCATCATTTGGGTGATGGCAGCAACTCTCAACTTCTAGGTGGTCCAACTATCGACCATTTGGAGAGTGAATTGGGGCACTCTCCTGGTTCCAATGGGAATACCAAAGTTGGTGAGAAGGCTGCAACACCAAGTGGTGTGACAGCCTCTGAGGGTGTTTTTAGTCCCATTCCTGAACAAGCAGTAGAGACCAGTTTTCATAACAATAATCAACCTTCCTTAAAAAGGTCTGATAGGTCATCAGTCTTTCCTAATAAATATAATGAGTATATTGTTGATTCTAAAGTCAAGTTTGGACTTGAAAAGTTTGTCACTTATGCAAAACTTAAAAATGATACTTTGTGTTTTGCCATTGAGCTAAATAAAAGTTTTGAGCCTAAAACATATTGGGAGGCATGCATGTATCAGCATTGGGTGGATGCAATGAATAGTGAAATGGAAGCCTTGTATAGGAATGACACCTTTGAAATTGTTATGTTACCTGAAGGTAGGAAAGCTATAGGTTGTAAATGGGTTTTTAAAATCAAATATAAATCTAGTGGTGAAGTTGATAGATACAAAGCTAGGCTTGTAGCTAAGGGGTTTAATCAAAAGGAAGGGGTTGACTTTGATGAAACTTTTTCTACTGTTGTTAAAATTGTTACTATTAGATGTCTTATAAATCTAGATGTTCAACAAGACTGGCCTATCTTTCAACTTGATATTAACAATGCTTTTCTATATGGAGATTTAGAAGAGACTGTTTATATGTCTTAACCTGATGGCTTTTTTGATGTTAATGATAAGAGAATTGGTAGACTCAAAAAGTCTTTGTATGGGTTGAAACAAGCACCCAGACAATGGAATGCTAAGTTGACCAGTGCCTTGGTTGAGAATGGGTTTATACAAAGTAAAAGTGACTACTCTTTGTTTATTAAAAATGAATCAGGTAGTTTTGTTGCATTGCTTGTGTATGTTTATGATATTAATGTTACTGGTAACAACTTGTCGGAAATTAAGAAATTTAAAGTTTTTCTTAAGTCTAAGTTTCAGATTAAAGATCTGGGGAAACTTAAGTATTTTTTCGGTATTGAAGTTATTAATACAGATAAAGGTCTTTGTTTGACTCAAAGAAAATATTGTTTAGATCTTTTATCTGAGTTTGGTTTACTGGCATGTAAACCACCTACTTTTCCTTTAGAACAAAGTTTGACTATTTCTAATGAGCCTACTTGTAACACCCCCAAAATTATTGCAGCGGAAGATAGATCACTGGGGTATTAATTTCTAGCACAAAGTACAAGTCATAGAAAACGACCCTTTAAAAGAGGCGTTTTAAAAGTGTTTCACATTTGATACATTAAAACCTCGGAGTTTACAAAGGTCCCAACAGTTTTCAAAAGGTTTCAAATGTTTTAAACATAACCTAAATCTTTAGAATATAGACTCTTCAAATGTGAAAATATGCCGAGTCCTCAAAAGATATCCGTGCGACTCCATCCAAGACCTTCATACCTTTAAACCGGAGATAAAACATGCTAAAACGTCAACACAAAGGTTGAGTGAATCCATAGAGTTTTAGTAATAAGCAGTTGATCACAATATAATCAATTATAAAAGCGACTAAGCAGCAAATGCAGAGTCTAGTAAGGTTATTATTGCCCTAAGCTCGTGACCCTGACACTACGTATCTATTTTCGAATCAGCCCTTATACATGGGTAATAGCCACACCTATCATTTTTGGATGAATACAATACACGACTGCCATATAGGCACGTTCTTTCTGGTGGGGATTGTTAATTCCAATAGATCTATTCACTGTATTCGCGTTCACTCGCAAGTGATTAACGGTTCACGATAAAGGGACTTTCGGCTATGGGAAACTGTTAGACCCGTTTCCCGGGTATTGGGACCCCACCCTAGATGAAAATAGATTGGGATAATTACCAAAATGGCTTTATGTGATTGGCTAGTCAACATATGTTGTGTTTTAGTCAAACCCGATAGCCAATTAATAGTCAAAGTATGACTATGTAGTCATATAAAAGTGTTGAGTAACTTTAAGGGCTTAAGTTGCCAAGTGTTAAACATGTATTATAAGTTAGTGTGGCTAACATGGAAGAAAGAGGACTAGAAGGGCCATTCTTGCCAATGTCCCAAACTTGTACCTAACTAGATATATCTAGGAATGTCTAGACTTTTCCACATTATTCATGTGTGTGGGAAAGGCCGGTTTTAGTGAGAGGAGAAAGGGAGGGAAAAGGCTAGTGATGGTTTAGGAGGAAGAAGATGAAGACTTCATGATTATAGTCTTATTTAGTAATGATCTTCCTCAAGTAAGTCTCCCCATTCTTGATGTAGTTAAGTGATAATTTAATGGGTTTTCATCATATGATCAAGATATGATCATATGATGATATGGGTTAGAAGATGTTTATGTTTTGATGGGTTTGATAACCTTTGTTTATGTATTTGAGTATTATGTGATTAGGTTTTGATTATTGATGATGATGATGATCGATGATGATGATGATGATGATGGAAGCTTGTGTTGATGATGATGTTCTTGTTGTTATGTAGCTTGGTTTGAGGTAAGTAAAATGATGGTAGTATATGTTATATGGATTTCTATCATTATGTGTTATGTATGTTTATGGTTAGAAAGATAGCTTGTGTTATGCCTATGTGATGTCAAGATATGGCTTATGTGAAGATTGGATGCTAGGAGATAAGTTGATGTTATGTGCTAGTGATTATGTGAAGTAAGTGGTTTATGTATATGATGCATTATGAGGTTTGAAGTATAATGGTATGTTATAGTCGTTTTACTTACTAAGCCTTTGTGCTTACGGTTTAGTTGTCTAACCATTTTGTAGGTTGGCATGCTTGTATGGATGGCTTGGATATAGTGATTAAGGATTTGGATTTGCAAGAGTTAAGGTAGTGTGTATTTAGGAGCTTAGGTAGAATACCGAGCTCATTCAAGAGGATACCCCCGTAAGTCCATAAATGGTTTGTAATGTGGAGTCAAGTGTGAAATTGTATGTTAATGGAGTCATAACGATTTGGAAGTCTAACGGTGGGTCTAAGTATGTTTTATGTGTTTTTGAGTAAAGTTAAAGGGGCGTTTG
The DNA here is from genome assembly GCA_021014915.2 of Artemisia tridentata subsp. tridentata. Classification (NCBI taxonomy): domain Eukaryota; kingdom Viridiplantae; phylum Streptophyta; class Magnoliopsida; order Asterales; family Asteraceae; genus Artemisia; species Artemisia tridentata. The sequence goes on from CP139509.1 coordinate 408,256,351, forward strand.
GATTATGTGTGAAAATACCCATTTTGGGTTGTAAACGGGTCGAGTACCCTTGAATCATGTTTGTTATGTTAATCTAAGGCTTTTGGTAAAGTTTGGGTGGTTAACGGTGTGTCCAAGTGAGTTTAATGGTTTATGGTCAATGTTTAAGGGGGGTGTTTGGCAAAAGGGTAAATGTACCCATTTTGATGTGTAAACGGGTCAAGTGTCGTTGGAACATGTTTGGTATGTTAATGTAATGAAGTTGGTCAAGTTTGGTATAAAAATGAAGTGGTATAAGTGGTTTATGGTGTGAATGGGTCAAATGGGTTATTTGCATGACCCGCCTAATTTTAAGGTACTATTTCGGGTTGATTGGGTATGAAAATGATTTTGTATGTTATGTTAATGGCCTTGAGTGAGTTTGGTGTGGATATAAAGTAGCATGGGTCGGTTTAAGTGAAAAAGGGCCAAATTTCGGTTTGGTTATGCCAAATTTCGGTTTATACCGAAATTTGGTACAAAAGCCCAAATTTCGGTTTCAGTTTGGCAGATTTTGGTAAACTTTGAAAAATCATATCTTTTAATCCGTAAGTCGTCACGGGTCGTACCACCTATCGTTTTGAAGGTAATTGAGTCTACTTTTATTTAAAAATAGCCTCAAGGGCTGAATGTCTACTGATTTTTGTCAGTTAATAAAAGAATGACAGCAGGTCAGTTTTGAGAGGTCGTTTCCGCGTAAAAAGTTTTAATTTTTGGTCTAAGCGGGCACGGGGTGTAACAAATTGGTATCAGAGCTTCGGTTTAAGTGAATTAGGTTTTCTTTAGGATGGCCTAGTCTTAAACCACTCGTAGAAGCGTTAGACGTAAGTGTTAGTCGCGCGGAAATTAGTTGCTAAGTGTTAGACGGACTATGTTTTATGCTAGTTGAGCATATTGATGATAGGTGATATATGTGTGTGTGATAGTGTTGTTGTGTATGAGATGCAAGTCCATGGGGACTTGAGATGTTTAGATGATTAGTTAGCCATGCACCTCGGTTGGTGCCGGTGTTTGTATTGTGATTAGGCGTTGTATGATAGCGTTAGAGTTATGAATGCGAGTAGCAAGGCTAAGTGGTATTAGAGATGGGTTAGTAAGTGGACTAAGGTTTATGATGCCTTAGTTATGAGGTTGGCTATTGCTTGCGGCTAGTTAGAATGTTGAATCTTAGACATGGATTGATTATGCGATATGTTATATGATGCCATAGACTATGTGAGTTGATTTTGATTTTGAATGTTTTAACACTTGTTGGATAAATGTTAAGTGTTATGGTATGATTGATTTTGTGATGTTAAGTCTATGGTAAGTTTATTGTATGTCTAAGTTTTATGTGGTGTGCTTGAGAGCACGATTGCGTAGAAGTGTATGAGTTAAGATAGATGCATATGATTATATGTTACGTGTTGACCTAATTGTGGTCGGTAAAGTTAAAAAGAACACGTTGATATGTGAAGACAGTTAAGAAGCGTATAGAAAATTTGAAAAAGCATAAATGCTTAAAAAGATAAAGATAAGGAAGAAATGAATAGCGAAACATGTTTATAGCTTGATATTTTGAGAGGCATGAGTTCTTATATGCTAAACTAAATGAGAAAGTTAAAGTGTAAAGTTAAGGAGTGATGAGAACATGTTACATATAAAACATGATAAATAGAAAAGTGCTAGTGATATATGGTAAAGTATGATGAGTCAAAGTGACGAATAAAATATAGATTGCGCTAGAAGTCATGGGTGACTTGAAGTGCGCTAGAAAGAAATGTAAAACATGAATGTGATCATGTTAGTATATATTTGGAATATGTATGATGAGATTTGTGATAGTGTAAAAGAATAAACCTATGTAAGGTTTGTATGCATACAAGTTGAATAAACTAAATGAAGTGATAGTATGAATTGAAAACATGGTCAACAAGGGTTGACAGGTATAGTAAAAGTGTGTTGTAAGAACACGTAGAGATGTGTAAGTTGTAATGAATAAGCATTACATATAAATTTTTTAAAAATAAAAATGGCACATAATTAGTGTATGAGTCAACTTGGGGTTGACGGGCGAGAGATAAGTGGCATTGTGAAAATGCGATGATAATAAATGTGCAAGTGTTATATAGAAACTTGCCTAGATGATAGAAAGCGTGATAATGAATGTTGAGATTGCATAAGGCAATGAAAATTGAATAAGTGACAGTGTGTGCCTAATTATAATAGTGCATGAAAGATAAAATGAGTAGATATGATGAGACAGATATAGCTTGGATCCAATGCTCGAGTTTTGGCGTCCTTTGGGATGGCCTAGCTTGCCTTTTATGGCATGATGTATAGTTTGCCTTTTATGGCATGATTGTTAGCTTGCCTTCACCGGCATGGTTTGCCTATATCCTTGGCATGATGTTAAGGTGTCTTTATGACACGATGGTAAGGTGTCTTTAGGGCACGATGTTAAGGTGTCTTTATGGCACAAAGTTAAGTTGCCTTCTATGGCATGATGTTAGCTTGCCTTTGTGGCATGGATGTAAGCTTGCCTTTACGGCATGATGGTTAGCTTGCCTTATGGCATGGATGAAAGTTAGCGAGATTGGATCCAAGGCTAGTAAATATGGAAAGTATAGTATGTACGAGTGTTAGGTCGGAAGCGTATAAGTAGGATGGTTTATGGTTTCTTGATTTAAATGGATTGGGACGCCTTTTCATTTGAATGAGGAAATTGTAAATCACCGAACCATGAATTTGTAATTCTTGATTTACATAGATCGGGACGCCTTTTTATGTAAATGAAGAGTTACAAAGGAGTGGGCTTATGTGTGACCGATATGACATGAGTACAGATAGTGATATGAGGTAGTAAAAACTAAAACCGGTTAGACGTCATAAGAAAAGAGAAATGCAAATAAAACTTATAGTAGCATTAAGGTCATGTGTAAACCTTAAGATAGACGTCTGAAATGAATTGTGCATTAAGTTAATAAGTTAAATTGAGAGTATTCCTATAAATTTGATAAGAAAGTTTGCTTAAGTGTTGTGTGTAAGAAAATTTGAAGGTGCCGTTTGTATAGTGCTTTGTGTATTTTAAGATAAGTTGCTGGTTTTTAGTATAGATGCGTATTTGGTGTTATGTGGAATGTGAGGTTTGCTGGATATATGAGGTTATATCATGATTAGTGCATTATTTAATGCCATGTTATAGTGTTGAAGTTTGACTCATATAGAGTCAAAGTAGTAGATGTTCCCGGATGACAATTAGTCATTGTGGGAAATCTTAGAAAAGTTTGCGATGAGAAGCGTGTTTTTAGCGGATTATGAGTTGTGTTTATGCCTAGTAAGAGTAGAATTTGCAAGATCAGGTAGATCGTCGCAAGGAATTGGCTTAGAAAGCACGAGAGCAAGGACTTGTATATGTTGTGAAGTTAGTTTTGGATAGTTTTAGACGAGAGATTTCGGGGACGAAATCTAAATAAGGGGGTTAGAATTGTTAGACCCGTTTCCCGGGTATTGGGACCCCACCCTAGATGAAAATAGATTATGGCTTTATGTGATTGGCTAGTCAACATATGTTGTGTTTTAGTCAAACCCGATAGCCAATTAATAGTCAAAGTATGACTATGTAGTCATATAAAAGTGTTGAGTAACTTTAAGGGCTTAAGTTGCCAAGTGTTAAACATGTATTATAAGTTAGTGTGGCTAACATGGAAGAAAGAGGACTAGAAGGGCCATTCTTGCCAATGTCCCAAACTTGTACCTAACTAGATATATCTAGGAATGTCTAGACTTTTCCACATTATTCATGTGTGTGGGAAAGGCCGGTTTTAGTGAGAGGAGAAAGGGAGGGAAAAGGCTAGTGATGGTTTAGGAGGAAGAAGATGAAGACTTCATGATTATAGTCTTATTTAGTAATGATCTTCCTCAAGTAAGTCTCCCCATTCTTGATGTAGTTAAGTGATAATTTAATGGGTTTTCATCATATGATCAAGATATGATCATATGATGATATGGGTTAGAAAATGATTATGTTTTGATGGGTTTGATAACCCTTGTTTATGTATTTGAGTATTATGTGATTAGGTTTTGATTATTGATGATGATGATGATCGATGATGAAGATGATGATGATGGAAGCTTGTGTTGATGATGATGTTCTTGTTGTTATGTAGCTTGGTTTGAGGTAAGTAAAATGATGGTAGCATATGTTATATGGATTTCTATCATTATGTGTTATGTATGTTTATGGTTAGAAAGATAGCTTGTGTTATGCCTATGTGATGTCAAGATATGGCTTATGTGAAGATTGGATGCTAGGAGATAAGTTGATGTTATGTGCTAGTGATTATGTGAAGTAAGTGGTTTATGTATATGATGCATTATGAGGTTTGAAGTATAATGGTATGTTATAGTCGTTTTACTTACTAAGCCTTTGTGCTTACGGTTTAGTTGTCTAACCATTTTGTAGGTTGGCATGCTTGTATGGATGGCTTGGATATAGTGATTAAGGATTTGGATTTGCAAGAGTTAAGGTAGTGTGTATTTAGGAGCTTAGGTAGAATACCGAGCTCATTCAAGATGATACCCCCGTGAGTCCATAAATGGTTTGTAATGTGGAGTCAAGTGTGAAATTGTATGTTAATGGAGTCATAACGATTTGGAAGTCTAACGGTGGGTCTAAGTATGTTTTATGTGTTTTTGAGTAAAGTTAAAGGGGCGTTTGGATTATGTGTGAAAATACCCATTTTGGGTTGTAAACGGGTCGAGTACCCTTGAATCATGTTTGTTATGTTAATCTAAGGCTTTTGGTAAAGTTTGGGTGGTTAACGGTGTGTCCAAGTGAGTTTAATGGTTTATGGTCAATGTTTAAGGGGGGTGTTTGGCAAAAGGGTAAATGTACCCATTTTGATGTGTAAACGGGTCAAGTGTCGTTGGAACATGTTTGGTATGTTAATGTAATGAAGTTGGTCAAGTTTGGTATAAAAATGAAGTGGTATAAGTGGTTTATGGTGTAAATGGGTCAAATGGGTTATTTGCATGACCCGTCTAATTTTAAGGTACTATTTCGGGTTGATTGGGTATGAAAATGATTTTGTATGTTATGTTAATGGCCTTGAGTGAGTTTGGTGTGGATATAAAGTAGCATGGGTCGGTTTAAGTGAAAAAGGGCCAAATTTCGGTTTGGTTATGCCAAATTTCGGTTTATACCGAAATTTGGTACAAAAGCCCAAATTTCGGTTTCAGTTTGGCAGATTTTGGTAAACTTTGAAAAATCATATCTTTTAATCCGTAAGTCGTCACGGGTCGTACCACCTATCGTTTTGAAGGTAATTGAGTCTAATTTCATTTAAAAATAGCCTCAAGGGCTGAATGTCTACTGATTTTTGTCAGTTAATAAAAGAATGACAGCAGGTCAGTTTTGAGAGGTCGTTTCCGCGTAAAAAGTTTTAATTTTTGGTCTAAGCGGGCACGGGGTGTAACAGAAACTTAGGCAATAATAATAACACGATAGCATCCAATTTCAAAACAACTGTGATCATAAATATTTATAGCATGTATCTCCCCCACGTAGTTTGTAAAACAATTAAAGTAAAACTTGGGGCTATGAACTCACCAATAATGAAGTAGCAACGGAAATCGGAGAAGTGTGCACGTCGAGAAAAGCCGCAAAAGTCACAAATGACCTATATAAAATATAACACGACTTAGGCTCGGGGATTAAGGTATAACACTTATACTTATGTTTTAATTCAGTACTTGTACTTGTGACATCATAAGGTAATTTAGTTAAAAGTCTTATAGAAAGTCATGGGTCGAAAAGACGTTTATAAAAGCTTATATGGTTTAGAATGCAAAGCTGATGGAAATTTTATAAAATTGCCGCACTAATCGGGTCGCCATTTCTAAACCGTGAAGGCTAAAATTATGAACTTTATATGCTTAGAAAGGTATGATTCTGTACTTTATGAAAATTAAGGCCTCACATTACTGAGAACTTCAGAACATGGGTGAAATTACCAATTTACCCCTGTGTCTCTAAATAGTTATACTCAGCATCTAAATGAGTTTAGAAAAAAAGGGTGTATCTTTTTATCTACAGGTCTAATGGAGACATGGCCTATGGTAAATGTTTTATACAGTTCTTGGCTACAACTTTCATGTTTACACCAACCTAGTGTTCTTTGCAACATTTTAGAGTAAACAGCCTATCAAATCTGACATGCAATCCTGGACCAGTTTTAGTGTGGATTTTTTCTAAAAATCTCCAAGATGAATTAAGATGTAAGGTTTTCGGGGAAATGACCCTAAGATCTAAGGATATCATCTAGTATTTTTAGTTTCTCATAAAACCTTTTGAGGACAAAATGGTGGACGGATCTTGTAGCATCAAATCTGAGACAGCCTAATAACTAATCCAAATTGTTACTTTTGTGCATTTATTACCTCCAATACACATGCATGCCTATGATCAATGATTACCAATATTATATTTACTCATAAACCTCACAAGTCCAGTAGATGGATGATCCTTTTAAAGTTTTATTTCAGTTTATAATAACAAAATATTCAAGAATATCATCAATAACTATTCAAAAATCCATAAAAATCAATTAACTCTTTCCATATAATTACCAATCCACACTAACCATTTATCAAACAACCCATATCCTATAATAATCTTGACTCTAATCTTCTTAAATGAAACATGCAATAGATGTTTACTTAGCCTAGAAAAATCTTTAATTAACATAAGAAAACTAGGAATAGAGATGGAATAAATTGGGAAAACTTACTAGTATACAAGGATCTTCAAGTCTAGCACTAAGGTAATTAGGGAAATCAAATTTCAAGGATGTTCTTGGCCTACAAAACTCTCAACACCAGCAGCTATGGGGAAGAAAGAATGCAGATTTTTGAGTGGAAATATGAGGGTGATGAGTTCTATGTGAAATATTAACTTATTTATGTAAGATAGTAACTAGTGGAGCATCAAATGCATGAATTCTTAGTGGCTTATGGGGGAGGCCGGTTTTTGTGGGTCTCAAGGTGCATTTTATTTTATCATTTTGTAAAAATACATTATATGTATGATTTGTACAAGTATCATAAGTCACGGAGTGAGTTTGAAGGCCAACGGGGCTAAACCGGTAACTTTTTATGCCTAGATTATGGAAATAAATGTCATGAAGATACTATATTCTTAAAAATGTTAAATGTAACTTAAAATGACCTAATTTGATGTTTCATAAATTTCCCGAGCCTTCCGGAGTGTTATAATGTCTTTAAAGCTCAAACCGCGAGCCGAAAACGCGTAAAACGTAAAATGTGCACACTTCGCGTAGAAATGGAAAATTACTTTATTCCATATGAAAACAAGTACGTAGGGGAAAATAAATCATATTAATGGATAGACTGGGCACAGTCTGAGTCAAATCACGAATTTAAGTGTACGTGTCACAACGTACACGGGCAACTTTCCCGGCAAAAGCCAATTTACTCAAAATAGCTTAATAAGCAAATGAAATTTGTAAAATAATGACTTGAAATTTCACGATTGTTACATTATCCATCCGTCAAAAAGGAATCACGTCCTCGTGATTCAGTTTATCTTATCGGCTGACAAAGTGTCAGAAAAAGAAATGAGGGTACTTGCAGCGAATGGTTTCTAAGATAATTAGCGATGTAGTTTAATTAGTCGCCTCGGATTACGGTGTCGGATGAGGCTAATTTTACATGGTGAAGTCATGTTAAAAGTCTGATTAGTTGAGTAATCTTCAGAAAATTCACAAATTGTTTTAAGGATATAAGTGAAAAGTCGTTTTTAATAAAACTTACCGGTGACTGCTCCCAGCATAACATGATCCCTCCTAAATTAGACATAGGTAATTAGGCTATGTATAATTAAGGAATGATAATGTAATGTTCGGTTTAGTCAAGTAGTTTTATGATCTTAACTGGTTCCTTATTAAAGTTAACCTTGTCGTCAAGCTGAATCTCCTCTAGTGGAATGACGAGGGTTTCATCCAAATGACACTTTTTCGAGTTCGAATCGTGAAATGTGTTGTGCACGCTAGTGGGCTCTTTCGGGTGGTTCGAGTCAATAAGCTACCGGTCCAGGTTTTGCCAAATTTTTGTAGAGTTCAACATACATCAAGTTCAGTTCTCATCATTTTCCGAAACATAGAATGTTCTTCCGTTCAAACTTTCACGTAACTCTCCTGACGATCTTGTACTGCTTGCAGCCCGTTGTCCTGGAGTGTTGTTCCTACGCCCTGATGCGTACCAATCGATTAATGCGAATGGGATTACTACGGGAGCGTACTATCAGTTGAAAGAAGTAGATGCCAATGCCTTGGGGTAAAGATAGTTACAAGGAGTAATTAATAATACAATGAAAGATCTTGATGAATCACAAAAGTAGTAATAGAATTATGTCGAATGTAATATTTTAGGAGCAAAGACTGCTTAAAAGGGATAGATAAGATATCTGTATGAACAAAGAAGCAAACTGTTATCAGTCGATGCAAATGAAAGGATCAATGAATCAGAACAATAATGAATGGATTAAGATGTCCATATCATTCGTACTATTATGAGCATAGAGTGCTCGGAAGAAAATTTGATATTTATACGAACGAAGAAGCAAATGAAAGGGTGTGTAAAAGAGAGGTCAACAACTCAAATTAATACAGAAGGAACATAAATTACAATAATAGTAAAGCGAAGAGATATAGAATGTTAACACAGATAATCAGTTAATCGAGACAACCAACAAATCAAACAAATGGTCAAAAGAGGCCAATACTGAAGGATAGAATTCCAAATGAGGTTCAATAATAAACGAGACAGACAATATTCATTATGAATGTCAAATGAGAATGAATGAGGAAAATTCATATCTGAGAAGGTTAATAAACACACGATTGTTGAAAGAGGGTAAGTGAAATAGACAACACTACTAGAAAAAAGGCCTTTAATGACGCCGAAATTATGACACACGCATTTTATTGACAAGCAAAAGCGTGTGTCATAAAAAAACTGTCATAACTTGTACAATTTGAAGGACTTATGACACGCAATTATTAGAGTCATAAAAAAATGTACTGGAACACGGGATACACTTTCTTTCCGTGTCATCCCTATCATCCCTAAGTGTCGTCTTATTCTTTTTGTTTCCCGCTATTGACAAAAGCTTATTTCCAAAAAAAAAACCTAACTCCTTCAAAATCCAAAAAAAAACCTACTAGGGTTCTCTCCGAATCCAGCCGCCCACCTTCACCACATTTTTCCGGCATCTCCACCATCTCCGGCGACCTAATCACAGCCGCCATTAAACACCATCAACCTCTCACCATCACAACCCCTCGCCTCTTCTCTCTTTCTTGAAGATGTCGACCACCACCACCCTTTCACTGCCACACTCCTCTGTTTTTATTGAAGATAAGTATAGATCGAAGATGGCTTCAGATCGGCGTGGTAAGTTTATTTTTATTGTTGTTATTGTGATAAGGTTTTTGATAATTGCTTTTGTTTATTTTAATGTTTTTGATAATTGCTTTTGTATAATGAGAAGTTCTGATATGTATGATTTGTTTATTTTAATGTTTATTGTATCTGATATTAGTATAAATTTTTATATTTGATGCGATTAATCACCAATTAAATCACTATTGTATCAAATAATTTTTTTTAGGGAAAACTGATTTTATGAATTGGGGGTATGTGATTATATGGAGTAATTGCATTGATGGTTTATAATTGATTATAGTATTTTGGCTTTGAGTTTTAAGTTGTTTATGCTTTGTACTTAACTTAACCAAACACAGTGATGCTGAAACTCTAAAAGGGGTTTTTTAAAACTGCTAATATCAGTGTTATGTCATGTGTGTATTGGCTCTTTACAAAAGAATAATCATTGGGTTGATTTTGCTTTGTTTCTATAGTATTGCTGTGTAATATTTTTTTATTACTAAGGTTACTTTTGCGTGATACTAGTAGTTAGTTTCGTTGAAATGATAACTTGAGTCTATGATAATCTCGAGTGAAATGATGAACTTGTTAGCTGTTGCGAGTTGTGATTTCTTAGGCTGCTTAGGACACTACATTAATAAATTAAGATTATCTAACCTATAATTTAAATATGTTATTACTTGAAAATGATTTCTTATGATACAACTTTTGATTCTCATATTTTGCTCAGGTTGAGGATATTGTAGATACCGAAAACACTGTTGCGCGTCTCATTTCTTACTTGCAAGGTAAAGGGGAGATCTCTGTTTCTGTTTGCAATCTTCTTGACAAACCAGCAAGGAGAAAGGTTATTAATTACTAACCGATTTTATTTATTGTTACTAGTGGTTTCGACTAATAACCGGATTTGGTGTCATTTAAACTATCCATCTGTTTATTAGTTTTATTTATCTCGTAAAAAGGTTTGTTAGATCCTATAGTTCAAAACTGATATGAGTTGATCGATTTTAGTGTAGACAACAATGAAAAACTTACTGAAAGGTACTACTATATGAGCATATGACCCGTGTTGGTTTTATAAGGCGAGTGAACGTATTGATCTTACTAATCATATTCTTTTTTGCAACATATTGATGCAATTGATGGCTAGTTGTCACTACTTGTTAAATTTAACTAACATATTTCACCTAAGTTTATAAGTGAAGCTGTGGTTGAATTAGTTATGTTAGTTAGTTAGCTTGTTAGATCGTTGATCGATTCTGTTGTCACTGTTAGGTTATTAAGATTAGATGCTCACTAGTTTTTGAGCTGCATTTTGAAATAATGTGTTATGCAATTTTGTTATGTTTAATTAATTGTGATTTAGTTAATAAAATAAGATGTTCATAGTTAAGGCAGAATTTTAGGTAATACTGATTTAGTTGTGTCAAACTATTTGAATCGTAACTACTATATGTGTTAATTTACTTACTATTAATGTAGAATAGTTAGTTAGGTGTTTTTTAAGTTTTGGACCTATTTAGGGCTGGAAGTTCATATTGCGCGGTAAATCAGTTAAACTGTCAAGTATCAAATGAATTGATTATGATTTCGGATTTAGTTTTGATACTGTTAGGTTATACAATCTGATGTTACTAGTTTTCGAGCTACCTAGGTACCTTTTGAAATCATGTGTTTTGTTCAGACACACTAGGAAGTTAGGAAGTAGTTGCGTCGATCATATGAATAGTGAACTTCCAAAAGAATCAGATATGTCATTCTGAATAGTGAACAATGGAGTGTAATTTTATACTTTACCTAATATCTTACTGTGTTACCTTTTAATTTGTTCATCAGCTACTGATCCTGGGAGCTTCAATAACAGTGTCGCAGGGCAACAGGTACGTAATATAATCTATAGATTCGGAGAATTTTAATCAACATTTCAACTTTGTTCAGTAGCAAACTAAACCTATCGCATGAAATTCCATTCCCCACATTATATGAACCAAACCGGCGGCCCGACACTAGTGTTAGGCTTTAGAAGGGATCATTAGTGTTGGTGAATACCGCTACTGCAATATCAGTTAGCTTAAGATTTCACATAAGACCCCTTTAATATTTAGTATTCATTAAATTTCCTATGTATAAATATATATGAATGTCAAAGCTCGACGCAAGATCTCTATTCGGAGTTTCACTTGTCAGGCAGTACTGGAAACTGTTGCTAGAGTCAAGTTAAAGAGAAATGACAACAAAGAAGAGAAGTATGTGGCTATTATTATAAACTATTGTTTCTCAGAACAAAGTTGAGATGTTTCTTGCTTACCTGGTGCTTGTGTTACTTGTATTTTAGGTCATTTCAGCTTCATGATGTTTTCAATTTGGACGATGAGAACTGCCCCGAAGATACAAAATGGAACGAGAGATAGTGGGTTGGAGATGCTTATTGGGGACAACGGGTGGGTCAAGTGCTGGTACTTTATAAGACTCTGGTGTGGTTATTGTATTGAGTATGTTTCAATGCTCATTTCCAGGCGTATTATATACTGGATGAGGTACTAATTGCCGGGGAACTTCAGGAATCAAGCAAAAAGACGGTCGCTCGTTTAGTGGCTTCACAGGTATGAATCTTAAAGCATATGTCCCTAGAGGGTTTCATAGTGTTTTACTTACACTCGTGATGTGTGTGTGGTATTGCTCTAATTTTGTATCCACGATATGTCGTTGTGGTTTTAGCAGTATTCAAGTTTTAAATTTATATTTAGCCGACTTATCAATAACACACACTTTAACGAGCAGTGTACCCGGTCAGTATGAATATAATGGTAAGTAGAGTGTCGATCACTAAGAGTGGAACGTATTATCTAGTTATCCTAATCAGTATTTTAATATCTTAAGTTAGCTATACAACCTAATCTAACGCAAGGGGGTTCAGCCTGAGAGACTGGCACGGTTTGGTTGAGATTAAATATAAACTAAACTACTAAGCACGAATCAGCGAATAGCACACACGTACATAGATAAATACATGAGACAATAAGAAGACCTGTCCAGATAGTTAAGTAGCTTGTCACTTTTTTTATTGCTAGTTTTCTATGAAGTGTATAGTTCGATGCAACGCACCGAGATTAAGTCCTTTCTCGTTGGTTCTAATTTTATCGGCGAGTAAACCCTTAATGATTACTTATGACTATCCTATTTATCTTTCTTCCTACTTTTCTACAGACGATAGAATGCATAGGCGATCTAATAAATAGGCGAGGAAGGGGCATGGCGACCCAAGCAATGCTCAGCTAGACACAGAGGTTATCAATGCACTAATAAAAGTCACCAAAGACATCATCATATAAACTTTAATTAATGGGAAAGCAATTTTAAGGGGAGTTGAAGTGCATGATTAAATCAATGATCACAAGCCCATCAATCCTGACCAATTAAAGTGTACTAATACAATAAAACAAAACTACTTAATGAAAATACATGCAGGACCTTCTTACAGCTCTTGTATCTTCGTTCAAGGTGTGTCTTGTGCTGCTACTTCGACTGAATTCGGCTTAGGGTTTCTTCTGTCTCGTACTTAACTAAATTGTCGAACTTCGAAATTCGTCTGACTTTGGGGTATTTCTAGTTTCTGTCTGAGGGCTAGATGCGGCGCATAGGATAAGTAGATGCGGCGCATTGACTTAACTTCGCGTGGGGTCCAAGATTAATATATTCAGGAATATTCGTACACCGCCAGAAGATGCGGCGTAACTCCATTCTTAGATGCGGCGCATGTCCTTGCTGTCTTGGATAATATCTTGTGAAATCTTGATAGTGATGCGCCGTATATAATAAGTAAGATGCGGCGTATCTGGAGCAGAATGATCTTGATCTTGTACATTTCAGTAGACTCTTAACTTCTTGCTTGTTTTGCTCCATAATTAGTCCAAAATCGCCAAGTTTCACATAATACTTGTTTTTACCTGAGAATTACAAAAGTAAACATTAACGTATCGATTCTCACAGATAATATAATAAAACAAGTCAAATAAATAGGATAAATGATGGTAATAAAATGTACTTATTTGAGTTCATCAACTCGACCGATATAACTAATGTATGGTTTTGTGGGGTTTCAGGTACGCGAATACCATCAAACATGGACAGAAGATGATCCGTAGAGTTTGAAAAGCCCTTTGATTAAGTGGGTGTAATATATGAATGTAATTGACTTTTATGGTTAATTTTAAAATTTTAAAAACTTGTGGTTGTATGAAACACATTGTTTTGATATATATATGAAATGCGTTCTTTTGCCAGTATTTATTTGTATTATGAGATTAATTGTTATTTAATGTCTGGATATTAGTAATTCTAGAAAAAATAATAAAAATATATATATTTAAACCATGACACGCAAAACATAGGTCATAAGATTGTGTCATAAAAGCTTGTTGTAAAAGCGTGTCATATAAGCATGACACGCGTAGGGCGTGTCATATTGCTTTATGACGGGTCGATCAATGACGCCAAAAGGCGCGTCATCTGACCCATTTAATGACACACAATCGGCGTCAATAAAGGCCTTTTTTCTAGTAGTGCAAGAATTTAGAAAGCAATAAGCGTAACGATACTTTAGATGAAAACAAATGAGATAGGCAATAAATGTGAAGGCAAATAATAAAGGTGAAAGACGATAAATGTCATGGAAGAGAACAAACAGTAATTGATGAAATCTAAAAATATCACGAATGTTATATAAGAATAACTGGGAAAATCAATAATTTAGAAAGACAATGTGCATCTCGAATGCTAAATGAGGAGAAGAAATGAGAACGAACAATAAATAAGAAATACAACAAGCAGCACGAATGCTAGCTGAGGGTAAACAATTGATGAGAAACGCATTAAGTGACAAAGACAATAATCATTGTAATTGTTAATTGAGAATGAGTGGGGATCAACAATAAATGAGAAAAGCATTATATTGAAGACAAGTATTTTAAATAAGAACAATATAAAATGAGAAAGGCATTGAGTATCACGAAAGTTGTTTGAGGTTAAATGGGAACAAATGATAAATGATAAAGTCAAATAGCATCACGAATGTTGATTAAGTAAGTTCCGCACTTGGCTCCTCGAGCTTTACTCTGCTCCAACGAGACTGTAGGTTGGCCATTACAGCTCATTTCTGCTGACGTGTAACATCTCTCATGATGTGGCATGTGTGTCACCAACGATGGGATGTTATGGTGAGTGGATTCTCTGGTGATAACTCTGGTCGAGTGAGAGGAGTAGGTGCAGTAATGGTTCTCCTTCTCGTCTTTCGAGGGATTCTTCTTCAAGTGAGTAATCTTCTGGTTTGAGTTCACACTCTATAGTCTTGTCCTCGAATGGCTTTGTCTCACTATTAGACGTTAGTATATAAGTTGGTGAAGTGGGTGTCAGAATGGTGGCCGAAAAATTTCCAGATTTTGTCCTCGGAATAAAAAAATAATAATATTAAGTTAAGGTAATCATTGTTATCAAGCTTCGGCGTTACCTTCCTAGCGGCGTGATTCTTCAAAACACAAGGAGTGAAAAAGAATGAGACGTTAAAAAGTCATGTTCCAAGGCGGCATGTTAAAGTCATGCTCTAATCATCCGACGTGTCTTTAGGCAATGGTTTACGAGGCGATGTAGGTGTTCAAGAAGTATGGGACCAATGTTCCAACTCGTCTTCGAAGGCGGATAGTATGACAATCGAGGGGAAATCGATAGACTATAACGGGTTTTGCATAAGACGATGTTATGAAAGGTCATGGAAGGTTTTAGCGAATCACGGTATTACTCACGATGTTTGAGAAAATAAAGAGACCATTAAAATGTAAGTATAGGTATGTAATCGGGGAACACAAGGTTTGAGCTTAAGCTCCGAAATAAGCATAAGAGGTCAACATCAGTCAAACATTTATATAATTAACCTTTATATAAATAAAAGTGTATATAAGTATCATTTATATAATACCAATAGTGATGACATATGAGTAACAACATAGGCAGTCTGGTGGTATATGCGCACGGATATCGGATACGGCAATAAGAGACTTTTTAGTGAAAAATAGTTATAGTCTGGGTTTTGAAAAATGACCTAGTTCTCTATAACTGTAGCTCTGATGCCAATCTGTAACACCCCCAAAATTATTGCAGCGGAAGATAGATCACTGGGGTATTAATTTCTAGCACAAAGTACAAGTCATAGAAAACGACCCTTTAAAAGAGACGTTTTAAAAGTGTTTCACATTTGATACATTAAAACCTCGGAGTTTACAATGGTCCCAACAGTTTTCAAAAGGTTTCAAATGTTTTAAACATAACATAAATCTTTAGAATATAGACTCTTCAAATGTGAAAATATGTCGAGTCCTCAAAAGATATCCGTGCGACTCCATCCAAGACCTTCATACCTTTAAACCTGAGATAAAACATGCTAAAACGTCAACACAAAGGTTGAGTGAATCCATAGAGTTTTAGTAATAAGCAGTTGATCACAATATAATCAATTATAAAAGCGACTAAGCAACAAATGCAGAGTCTAGTAAGGTTATTATTGCCCTAAGCTCGTGACCCCGACACTACGTATCTATTTTCGAATCAGCCCTTATACATGGGTAATAGCCACACCTATCATTTTTGGATGAATACAATACACGACTGCCATATAGGCACGTTCTTTCTGGTGGGGATTGTTAGTTCCAATAGATCTATTCACTGTATTCGCGTTCACTCGCAAGTGATTAACGGTTCACGATAAAGGGACTTTCGGCTATGGGAAACTTAGGAAATAATAATAACACGATAGCATCCAATTTCAAAACAACTGTGATCATAAATATTTATAGCATGTATCTCCCCCACGTAGTTTGTAAAACAATTAATGTAAAACTTGGGGCTATGAACTCACCAATAATGAAGTAGCAACGAAAATTGGAGAAGTGTGCACGTCGAGAAAAGCCGCAAAAGTCACAAATGACCTATATAAAATATAACACGACTTAGGCTCGGGGATTAAGGTATAACACTTATACTTATGTTTTAATTCAGTACTTGTACTTGTGACATCATAAGGTAATTTAGTTAAAAGTCTTATAGAAAGTCATGGGTCGAAAAGACGTTTATAAAAGCTTATATGGTTTAGAATGCAAAGCTGATGGAAATTTTATAAAATTGCCGCACTAATCGGGTCGCCATTTCTAAACCGTGAAGGCTAAAATTATGAACTTTATATTCTTAGAAAGGTATGATTCTGTACTTTATGAAAATTAAGGCCTCACATTACTAAGAACTTCAGAACATGGGTGAAATTACCAATTTACCCCTGTGTCTCTAAATAGTTATACTCAGCATCTAAATGAGTTTAGAAAAAAAGGGTGTATCTTTTTATCTACAGGTCTAATGGACACATGGCCTATGGTAAATGTTTTATACAGTTCTTGGCTACAACTTTCATGTTTACACCAACCTAGTGTTCTTTGCAACATTTTAGAGTAAACAGCCTATCAAATCTGACATGCAATCCTGGACCAGTTTTAGTGTGGATTTTCTCTAAAAATCTCCAAGATGAATTAAGATGTAAGGTTTTCGGAGAAATGACCCTAAGATCTAAGGATATCATCTAGTATTTTTAGTTTCTCATAAAACCTTTTGAGGACAAAATGGTGGACGGATCTTGTAGCATCAAATCTGAGACAGCCTAATAACTAATCCAAATTGTTACTTTTGTGCATTTATTACCTCCAATACACATGCATGCCTATGATCAATGATTACCAATATTATATTTACTCATAAACCTCACAAGTCCAGTAGATGGATGATCCTTTTAAAGTTTTATTTCAGTTTATAATAACAAAATATTCAAGAATATCATCAATAACTATTCAAAAATCCATAAAAATCCATTAACTCTTTCCATATAATTACCAATCCACACTAACCATTTATCAAACAACCCATATCCTATAATAATCTTGACTCTAATCTTCTTAAATGAAACATGCAATAGATGTTTACTTAGCCTAGAAAAATCTTTAATTAACATAAGAAAACTAGGAATAGAGATGGAATAAATTGGGAAAACTTACTAGTATACAAGGATCTTCAAGTCTAGCACTAAGGTAATTAGGGAAATCAAATTTCAAGGATGTTCTTGGCCTACAAAACTCTCAACACCAGCAGCTATGAGGAAGAAAGAATGCAGATTTTTGAGTGGAAATATGAGGGTGATGAGTTCTATGTGAAATATTAACTTATTTATGTAAGATAGTAACTAGTGGAGCATCAAATGCATGAATTCTTAGTGGCTTATGGGGGAGGCCGGTTTTTGTGGGTCTCAAGGTGCATTTTATTTTATCATTTTGTAAAAATACATTATATGTATGATTTGTACAAGTATCATAAGTCACGGAGTGAGTTTGAAGGCCAACGGGGCTAAACCGGTAACTTTTTATGCCTAGATTATGGAAATAAATGTCATGAAGATACTATATTCTTAAAAATGTTAAATGTAACTTAAAATGACCTAATTTGATGTTTCATAAATTTCCCGAGCCTTCCGGAGTGTTATAATGTCTTTAAAGCTCAAACCGCGAGCCGAAAACGCGTAAAACGTAAAATGTGCACTCTTCGCGTAGAAATGGAAAATTACTTTATTCCATATGAAAACAAGTACGTAGGGGAAAATAAATCATATTAACGGATAGACTGGGCACAGTCTGAGTCAAATCACGAATTTAAGTGTACGTGTCACAACGTACACGGGCAACTTTCCCGGCAAAAGCCAATTTACTCAAAATAGCATAATAAGCAAATGAAATTTGTAAAATAATGACTTGAAATTTCACAATTGTTACACTACTATATCTGACCCTGTTTTGGATAATATAACTGAATATCAAAAGTTAGTTGGGAAGTTGTTTTATCTCACACACACTAGGCCTGATATTTCTTATGTTGTACATTGTTTAAGTCAGTTCATGCATAAACCACTTAAGTCTCATTTGAAAATTGTACTTAAGGTTTTAAGGTATCTTAAAGGTTCTCCTGGTAGGGGAATACATATTGTTAAGAATTCATTTCAAACTCTTGAGACTTATGTGGATGCAGATTAGGCCAAGTGTGTGATAACTAGGAGATCTGTTACAGGGTTTTGTATTTTCTTAAATGGTTCACTTGTTTCATGGAAGAGCAAAAAACAAAATACCCTTTCTAAGTCAAGTGCAGAGGCTGAATATAGAGTCATGGCCTCTGCTACTTCAGAAATTGTTTGGGTCTTAAAAAATTTAAAAGACCTAAACTGGGAACATTTTTTACCTGTAAAGTTGTTTTGGGATAGTTAGGCTACAATTAAGATTGCTGCAAATCCTGTTTTTCATGAAAGAACTAAGCACTTGGAAATTGACTTACATTTTGTGAGAGATAAAATTTTGGTTGGGGTTATTAAAACTGAAAAGGTTCAGTCAGCTGATCAAACAGCTGATGTCTTTACCAAGGGTCTAGATAAGCTGCAACATGAAAAGCTTGTTTCTAAACTTGGTATGTTTGATGTGTTCCAGGTTTGAGTTAAGGGGGATGTTAAAATTAACTCAAAAATGGAACACATTAAATACAAGGACTAATATTGTCATTATCTCTTTTCCAGTTATAGAATGGAGGTTAAGTTTCAGCTGATAGTAGCAGGTTGATTAAATATGAAGGTCTAGAGTTGAAAAGCTGCTTAAAGTTGATATTCAAGGCTAGATAAGTGATGTGCTTTCGCAACGGGTTTTAAATTTATAAACAAGAATTACCGGTTAACTAGGAACACATACGAGCAATTATACTCGTCCATTATAGTTAAGGGATTGGTAAGTCAAGGTCGTCCCACGAGACTTGGTTGTACTCAAATGTTGTTTGATTGTTTAAGCAAGTAACAAGTTGATGGTTATGATTGTCACAGATCAAACCAACAAGAAAAGCAATTATAAAAGCATGATGTAAGAACACAAACACTTGTTTAGGAATAGTAACCAATCGCGATAGAATGTTGAACATGTTTGGGTGAAACATAGAAGGCACATATCAATTTTCATAAGGTTTTCTAGTCAATGGGTAATATCAAGAAAATCCATGTTTCTACTAGTTTCACGGGTGAGTCCTTTTGGCCTACACATCATCCTAATTACGCTAGCTCTTTGTGCTATCAAATGTATGAAAAAGATGATTAGTTACATTAGTTCTTACGAGTTCTTTCAACCCAATCTCGTGATTAAATATTCCCGAATTCATTTAAAAACTTGAATACTTAATAGTTGTCAATTATCAAATACCAATCCATTTTGGCCACCAACTTCTTGGAATTAAACAATATTAGAAATCCTTTCAACCTTTAAATCCAATAATGTTTAATCAACAAGTTTTAGAACACGAATTATATTTAAACAAACTTATGAGAACAATCACTTTTTCTAACCAACTAATCATTCAATCATTCACACGAAGGCATACATAATCCCCAAACTAGTATAAAGAGATAGTTGTAATCAAACAAGTAACACAACACACAAAGGAATTCTCATAATCAACATAAGCAAAGACATTAATATGATTGAATTTAAATAGAAACAATACCAAACATTAGAGTCAAGCATCGAGTGCTACAATTCCAACCATATGATTCCCACCAAAAGAAACTATCAAAATACAAATCATCCATCCCTAAACCTTCCTGGAAATCGACCTTATGTTGTGAGTATATGACTTAGGGGTGTTTGGTAATAAGGATTGTTGGTGATGTATATGGTGTTTAATTGGTGTGAACTATGATCAAACCTTATGGTGTAGGAATGATCAAGCCATATGTCTTGCAAAGGTAGACCAAACCAACTCCCCAACACCTCTAGAAATGGGTGGGGAGTGGTAGGAGAGAATCCTCCAAGTGTTGAGAGAATTTGTTGCGGATGATAGATAGTTTTGGATATGTTAAGATATTAAGGTTATGAAAACACTTAACCAAGCACACCTATTTGTAGTTGAATAATCCTTGGTCACCAAGCATGTTTCTTGGGCACAAAGGGTCATTAAGATGCAGGAAAATTGAGTTATTAGGTGTAAAACCCAAAATTTCCAAACATGCAAAATGACCAAAATACCCTCTAATTTTAAAATTTAAGAATTTATAAAATCATTTAAATGAATAATATTGTACTTAACCTAAAGTAATGAAAACCCTAAGTACCTAATAAAATTTAGCTAATGAAACGACTCTTGAAAAATTATCTCAACGTCAATGGGAGTACTCATTTATGTTCATATACAGTTAAAAATCGCTACTTTATTTTAAATTACTTGTTACTGTGAAATGCACTGAATAGGAATATTTATTAATTGGTACAAGTTATTATATGAAATAAAATCCACCAATCTGTTGTTGCGGTGCCATCAAAGAAATATATCATATGCATTGTCGCCCTCCAAATCTGTTCTATAAATTATAAACTAAAGTCATAAAACCAATATACACTACATCTAGTTCTATATAGACGACATGTTATTGTGACCAAAAACCAAAATTTCGGTTAGGAACAAATTAGATGGGATAAGTACACATTAATTTTGAAAGATATCTCAATCCCTTGAATTTTGCTCCTTCCTTAGTTATCCCAATCAAATCACACGGTTTTCTTAAATCATATGTACCGATCTTCTTTGTTCCAAACCCAAAACCTTCTCTCAAAAGTTTCGACCTACTGCTGCCTCTCTTTTGTTCCTGCTGCTCGATCCACATCAAGGCAAAAAGAGGTGTTATTGTGGTTCCTAAACGTGCATTGCTCTCTTGTTCGTGTGGGTTCTTGATAGTGTGTTTAGGGCTGTTCAAAGGAGGGCGTTAGGGCTTCACTCAACTGCTATTATTTTCTCCAAAATATCCAAACTGTTCGAAGTCTGGTTGCTGGTTCTCGAACTGAAGGTGTGCTGTGGTAATCTTGTTCGTGAGTCCTTGGTGTTTCTATTCAGATCGTGGGTTAGGGTTTGCATTCGAGGGTTCCTATTCCTGCCCTTTCCTTGATCGAATCAGCAAAGGTATCACCATCACCACTCTAAAACCTGTTTTGCTCGACAAGTATATATAAGATATGTCAATATTGTAACATAAAACTAGCATCTATCGACTCATACATTATCAGAATTAAAGGTTATATAGAACGCATAAACTGATGAAAGGTCGATGTAAGGCATAACGAGGGGTAAGGGTTTGAGGTTTGGTAATTCCTATTTCGTGTGAGTTGAATTTGTGCGTAGAGTTAGGTGTGTTGGGTGTCGACTTTGAGTCTTGTTGCTACTGGTGTTGTGTGAATTCGTGCTCTGTTACATTGTAGTTTTCATGTATTTTGATTGAGTATAATATTAAGCTACTGACGTGTTAAGCTACTAATATTACAAAGACGTGTTTCCCCATTATATAATATTAAGCTACTAGTTTGACGTGTTGCATGTGACGAGTTTCATAACTATTTGACGTGTGTTCATTTCATTCATTATATAATATAGACGCATGCATGTATAGGTCCACAAATTTCCATATTTTAAATTATTAAATCACAAATTAAACGCACCCTTGTGGTATTATGTACTTCTGGTTGTTACACACTTGTATCAGCTTGTGTTAATTAGATATAAAATTACTTGAGATGATAGTTGTGGGTTTGTGATTTTCTGGTGTTCGCATGCATGCAAACCAGTGTTAAAAAGGGTGATTCATTAAAGGAGTAAAAGACTTGAGTTTGCGAATTGATCTAGCCTCGTTAATCCTCGTGGTTGTCTCGTATTTTGTGTGTCTTTGTATTTCAAGTAGAGTTGGTCTCGCATATTGTGTCCTTGTTGAGTTTTGGTATTGGTTGTTTCGAGAGGGTTTGTGAATGGTTTTGTAATGGAGTTCCAAGAATGGTCCCAAGTTAACGTCATATCAAACTAGAGTAGTACTTGGTGTTGAATGAGATTTGAGTTCGGTATTTATTTCGAGTTCAATATCGGTCTCGGCATTTTTGTGTTAAACGAAATAAGCATAGAAGGTCTATTCATGAATGCTTTATATATAAACAAAAAGGAAAAAAAAAAAAAAAAAAAAAAAAGAAAGAAAAGGGAGAAAGTCTTACGTGAACAATTGAGAATGAGATATGCATGTGTAATTCATTTGTGGATGATTGATCGTGTACTATAAGCCAAAAACAAACGTGACACATCTAGCCCTAAAACAATGATAAACTACATGTTAGACCCCAAACCTTGCTATATTAACACTTTTAACCTTAAACTATACTAAAGTGGCATATTAAATCTTAAACAATAATGATTGTCATATTAACACCTATACTATTATATTATCACATTAAACTTTTTAGTTATTAATTGTCATTAATAACCCTAAAAGTCATTAAAAATGGAAAGCCGACGAAAATGAGTAAATCTGATTTGAAATGAATTATTAATAATTAGCCAATCATTAATTCGTGTAGATTCGCTGAAGAGGAGTGATTTCCAATTCTTATGTTATGGTTTCGTTGGCGGTTTAAGGTACAGATATTCTGCTCTTTGAATGAGGAGCCTTCGCTCTCCTATTTTGATTCGTATTAGGGTTTCCCTAAGCCATTGCTATGCTCCCTACACTTTGATATGAACCTTGATATGTGAACCTTTGATATGACCCTTTGGCATTTGAACCTTGATTTGAGCTTTGGACATTTGAAACTTTGATATGAACCTTCTGATATGAACTTTGATATTTGGACCATGACCATGTGAACCTTTGCTTTGATATTGACCTTTGACCTTTGACCCCAGTTTGATACCCGAGCCAAGTTCGTTTCCTAGCCATGAAGGTAACATGGCCGTGTCATTGATGCACCAATGGCATGACTAGCGTGTAGCCCTAGTGATTTGGTTACACCGTCCCCATTTTGATTTGATATGAGCTCACTATGATATGATTTGATATGGCCAATATGATTTGTTCGGGGGGCGAATGGATGCATCCTAGGTTCGTTGTCCGTGTTCGTGGACAGTTCGTTTTGATATGATATGGTTCGGTGAATGATGATGGGTGCAATGCACGTCTTCACAAAGTTCGGGAGCTGATCACTCCAACTGGTACATGAGGACACCCCTCATATTATCGGCTTATTTGAGAGGCATCCCCTCTACATGATTATGATATGATTATGATATGATATATGATTTGTTTGGGCTCGTGGTGGATGACTGTCCTAGACCTTTACTCTTGTACCTTATTCATATCTTGTACATTTGTTATATTCGTTTGCTTCATTTCTGTTTATTATATATCTGTTCACTGGGCTTTTTAAGCTCAGCCGCACGTTTTCTTTTCGTGTGCGGCAGGTTTTAGTTGGAAGCTGGGTATGAGTGAAGAGACATTTGGACTTAGAAGACCTTGATAGTTATTTTGAAGTAGAAGTTATTAGAAGAATTGCACTTGAAGACTTAGTATTTAGCTTTTGTTTCCTTTGTATCCTTGTGTATTCAATGTTTCATTTGTAACCTTTGAGAATCTTTGTATTACTTTTGAATGTATGCTTTGTTTGATCTGATATGAAGCCATTAATGTGATACTTTTACCCTTGTCGGGTTGGGGTGTTACATTAGGAGTATATGATCGGCCATAGGAGTAATGGTACTTAATTCCTCACTTAAATGTAACTTTGGAAGACTTTAAGTGGCTGAACCCGAGGTCGGGATCTTGAACCTGCGGTTTGGGAACACTCTGACCACTTCAACCCACAGTTTGGGCTATGAAACTTCGGTTTGGATGTCTGCTGAACCTAAGGTTTGAGATATGAACCTTGGGTTTGAATCTCAGCTTCAACCTTGGGTCTGGAATGTGAACCTTGGGTCGAGACCGATTCTTGCACATGAATTTCAACCATGAGCTAGCATATAACTTCATCCTTTAACACTTTTTAGGCACTTAATCTTGACTCCATTTTCACATCTTTCTCTTGAACTTGGAAATAATCATAGCATGAATCTTTATCTTGAACGGAAAACTTCTCTTAGTGCATATATACTTGTTTTTGTCGACTTTTCTTCATCTTTTTCGTTATTTCCTTCGACATAGTTGTACCTGAACCTGAATACATCTTTTGCACCTTTTAAGCGTAAAATGTTCACAAATACAACCAAATAACATGCATAATCATAAGAATAACGCTAATAAAACATGTTAGATTTGAGCGTTATCATATACCCCCACACTTAAACTTTGCTTGCCCTCAAGGAAATCTAAGAAAAGAAAAATTAAAATGCATATCTAAATGACAAAATGAAATTTTTTTTTTTAAATTTATGAAAATTTAGAAAATATCGAAAAAATCTTTTTGGTTTTTTTTTTTAATTATAAATAAGCGAAAATTGAGGGCACACTCCCCTACAATTAAGGGTTTGCTTGCCCTCAAGCAAATCTAGAAATTAAGAAAAATAGATCCCAAATGGTGTATGAAAAATGATTAATATGATGCAAATCTACCAAGTACAAGTACGAGATACGATTTATCTTTTTAAGCAGTGGTGAAAAACCGAGATGTTTGACAATACCCTATGGATTCTCTCGCTTGATAACATGGCTAAGCACTTCACGAAAAGGAATGAAAGTATAATTCACTCAACACTCATATATTTTTGGTGGTGGAGTATATAAGAAAATCACACTCATATCGCTCAGTCATGATCCGTTTATTACCATAGGCTTGTACAAGAAACAAAACTCCACCGACGTGGCGTAAGTACCAAGTGTAAACATCTAAAGAGGACTTTTATTCGGGTTTAAGGCTTCAAGGGTTATATTAGACTTATGTGCAACTATCTAATGCAAAACATAATAGCTCGCTAACAACGAATTCTTGCATTACCAAATAACGGATGGTCACTAAGGATAACCTTAGATCGCTAACAACGCTATCTAATTTCTCAAGAAATCGGATGGTCACTACATGTCAATACACTTGATAATTCCACAAAGCCAAAAGGGTAAGGATAAGACATGGGAGTATTTATGAAATTGGTTTTAAAAGAAAAAATAAAGTCAAGTCAAGGTCCCATGTTGCTAGTTACCAAACAAACCACAAACCCGTAAATGATTATAGCTAACAACTTCCTCTTCTTTACATATCGATCACCAAATATATATGTATATATCACATCTTAGCACATTGGCTAATCGATATCTCAAACATACTTCATCTTCCTTCATCTTCATAATAATATAGCACATTGGCTATAATTGTCATCACATATATTTTTTTTTCTTCCTTTTTTTTTCTTCGATGACTTAGTCATTTTTTTTTTTTTACTTTTTTTTTCAACCTCTCTTTCATACATCACATCTCTCCCACACTTCGCATAAGCATACACCACAAAAATACAAAACATAAAGGTGATCAATCTTCATCTTTGTCGGAATGGCACACACGAATGACAAAGTGTGGCTAACTAATAATCATCAAAAAACAATCCAACAACCAAGCAACTAGCAACCAACCGTTTAGACTTTGACAAGGGTAAGGTTAAGGTTTAAAGTATAAAATCTTTTTGTATTTTTCTGGATGTAACAAAATAAAAGAATGGCTCGGAGGGTGTACTAAGGGTATCTAGCGCTAACAAATGGGTCCATATGGAGTGGTTAACTAACCGATGTGGCTAGCTAATATATCATTAGATGTAAAATGAAGGCCATTTGGTTTAATTCCTAAGGGTGCCTCTTTATCACACGAATACACTTATATCACACGAATGTGATCTCACTGCGGTCTGGTAATGATTTGCATGTACAAGTTCTAGAATAAATAAAATCACCGGCATACTCATAGCAAAAAGAATCAAGCATAAAAGATGTGGAAAACTAGAAGGGGGGGGGTTTGAATAGTTTTACGTCTTTTTAATTTTATTATGAAATCTTTTGTTACTTTTAAAATCTTAGATTCAAGTATATGCGAAAGATAATACTTGAACAATAATGTTGATTGTATGTGTACCCTTTTGGATTTGTTATAAAAGTTTTACTTTTATGAATGGAGTTTTAAATTGATCTTTATGTGAAATCAACTTCTAACTAATGCTAATAGTTATATATGTCTATATGTATGAATGTAATGACGATATAAATAAAGGTATAAGTAAGAGATGGAAAGATCTAACCGAGACACGAGAGATTTATAACATGTATAACACCCCCATTTTAAATTGATCTTTTTGTTGAAGAAAGATGCAACAAGGACAATTGTTAACATGTATAACACCCCCATTTTAGCTATGCAGCGGAATACCACATAGGGTGCTATATATTAGTCACATTGTACACTTATAGTAAACAACTTTAAAATAAAAGTCGTTTTTAAAACATTCACATTCGATAATTTATCAGAGTCAACAAGGTCCCAAAAGTTTTTGACATAGTCAAAAGATACATAAGTTTTAGAAGTTTAGAACATTATCGAATGAAAACTTTTATTTAAACATGAGCCATCATATAGATATCCATTCCTTGCGTCGCCCATCCAAGCCGAAAGTCACTTACGGACCTGAGATAAAACATGCTAAAAAGTCAACATAAAATTGAGTGAATTCATAGAGTTTAATAAGTAATAAGTTGAATACAAGTATTTTTCATCGGGCGACAAGTAATGCATATACAAGTCGTATAATATGATTATAGTATCAAGCTCATGACCCTGAACCTTGACAATTTTTAATATGCCCTAAGGAGGTAAGTTTGCCAATTTACCTAAATCTCTCAATATTATGCTACCCGTTGAGCATGAGCGTGACTCATCCGGACAGGCTTGTCAAACCAAATATGCATATTCATAATATTAGCGTTTCCCACGGAATTAACGGTTCATGATGTTAGGGACTTTTAATGGCAAGGCTACTCAAAAACTATAATCATGTAATCGGGTCCAGCATACCAAAAGCTACTTGTATTCAGTTTTAAAAACTAGCATGTATCCCCCTCGCGAGGTTTATAAAACATTAAAATGAGTAAAGGCGAGGCTATGAACTCACCGTGAATAAAGGAAGTAGTGTACAACAACAAGTGGAGAAAAATAGTCACGCAAGCTCTACGATGAACCTAAAATAGATATACGCTTGTCTTAGGTTTTTAAAATAAACATTGATGCATTTTAGTTATATAAGTTATGATCTTAATTATGCTTGGTACATAATTCCTAGATATTACAAGTTTTAGTTTAGCATTTAAAAGTTATCAAATTCAAGTAATAATCCTATGCTTGTCCCTAAGTCCAATCATGTATTATAAAAGTCCAAGATTAGCCTAAGGTTCAATTTTTAGCCCATGGGTCAAGTTTTAGCCAAAAAGTTCACATTAAACCTGAGGGTTCAAAAATATATTAGGTGGTCCAAAAATGTATCAAAGGTCCAATTTTTATAAAGTTTAAAACATGTTTATACTTTTTATACCAATGCTGATAGAAATTTTAGTAACTTGTTTACTTTCAAAAATCCGTTACTTGCAAACCGTAAGTCGAAAAATTAAGTTCTTTATATCCCCGGAAAGGTATTCATCTGTACCAACAAGTTTTGTGGGTCCCACTTGGTCAAAAATTACATAGCAGCAGCTAAATTATCAATTTGTCCATTCTATTCAGTCCAGCAGTTTTCATAATTACAACAGTCCCACTAAAAATACAATATCTGGAGTTCTACAAATCAAAATGATCCCATTCTTGTGGCCACGTTTAAGTTAAGATGTTATCTACAACTTTTATTCTTTGAGTAACAGTGGGTTATTCACAAAAAAAATGACTTTTGCACGTTTCAAATCTGTTACTCAGGTTGTGACATGTTTTACGAAAACATTTCTAATTTAATCATCGTAATGATTTATTCAATGAAATTCCCGTCAAAATGACCACAAGACATAGATCTAAAACCTCATATTTTTAGTTTATGTCAAATGTTTACTGATTAGTATAGTTTACTCCATCTTTGTCGTTGGTTCAGAATCACAGTTTGTAGGTCTAGTCTTTTAGGGTTTTCATTGTGTTTTAAACCATGTACCAAGCCTATCTAAGCATAACAACTTATATAATGTTCAAATACACCAAGATATATAATTTTTACAGTAGTGAAATGATAAAAATAAATAAATTTGGTGAGGAGTTTCTTACAAAAGTGATGAACAAGATTTGATAACAAGAAGAAAGGACTAGTGGTCTTCCAACAACACCACTAATGAGTTATCTTTGAGAGCACCAAAAGGTGAGCTTTTAGAGGATCATGGAGAAATTCAATCTACAGCCACAATATCACTTTGTGAGCCAAAAATATAGTAGAAAGAAAGATCTTGAAGGATAATAAATAGAGATCAAGATTTAGGTTACAATACTTGTAACTTTTCTCTAATTCATGATCACTAAACTTTCTTGTCACCAACACTTATTGGAAGATCTTGAGTACTTGAAAACTTGAGATTATTCACCAACAAAACTCTTGAAGTGAATACCTACAAGAAGCAAAAGATCAAGGATTGAGTTAGCATCAATAGATCACCATTCTTGTACAAAATTTTCAATAGAAAAATCAAGATATGATGGTCCTTGTGAGCTTGGATACCCACGGCACAAGAGAGGGCAAGAGTGCAGATTTTTGATCTTCTTTGCATGTAAAAGTGGTAGTGGGAGTGAGATAGTGGAAGTGTAGGAGCTTATGGAAGTTTTTAGCTTAACACTTGTACTAACTATTGGACATGTGTTGAGGCTAGGGCTCTATGGGGCGTTACATACTATGTAACAAGATACCAAATGCAGATTTTTGGTGTGTGGATGCAATATAGAGTGGTTTATGTGTTGGAATATGTGAATCATAAAAAAAACTATAAACACATAAACACAAAGATCACGCAGCGGAATGGATCTACATAACATATAATTAATTAACATAAAATTAAATAGAAAACGTACCTTTTTGATTCCTAGCAAGAACAAGGAATCACGTGCTTCCAAGAACAAAATATAAACCCTAATAGGATTTATATGGATCGACTATTTTAGGGTCGAATAGGGCAAGGTAACAACAAGCTAAAGTAAGCTTGTACTCCGTTCCTGTACACACGTATTACTAGCGTCTCAATGTGAAAAGCTAGGTTCTTGATTCACAATTGATTAACCAAACACTTTGTAATGCTCAAGGTTACTCGCAAATCCCTTTCTAGGGGTTTCGCTTGTCGACCATGAGCAAGAGAGGAGAAAAGAAGAAGTTTGGCCTTCCATTGAAATCAAGTGTACTAAGGGATGAATACATAGGGATGTATTTATAGCCTTAGGGTTGAGATCAAGTTTACAATGGTTTCCGATGTGGGATTCCATTGTTTTGCCATAATTTTCTTCATATCCCATTAAGTGTTTATTTGTGAAATTAATAATTAATCATAACTAAATATATTAATTATTAATACATTGAAACTCATACGTAATGTGTGCAATCCTGAAGTCTCGGGTTCTAAACCGGACATACAAATATTAATAAATAATCCATAAACTCTAACAGCTCCCACTTGGATATTCATTAATATAGTAATGACATGGGTCAGTCTAGCTTAACCTTCCCAATGCCCCCAGCTTGATCCGAGTATGGTTTTCCTGGAAAAACCACGTGATGATTTAATCATCATACTTATCCTTTTGTTACTAATACCGCGTTAATTTGGATATGGATCCTGGTCATTCCATAATTAACATTAGTTTCTCGTTTATACGTAATTGATCAAGATTACCAAAACATCTGAACGTCTTCCAGATAGACTTTGGGCGTGGCCACGCAAACATCTTGTCAATCCTACGAGTGGCCAAGCAGTATTAAACTTCAACACAAAGTTGAAGGAACAAATCCTTTATTGACTGCGAGCATAACCCTCGAACTTCGCATCATTTCCGAAAATAGCCCTTATAACTACCTTTTACGGTTAGCGTTAGACCACCTTACAGAAAATAAGCTACATCCTCGGCAATTATCTGTCATCTCAAGTCTGAGGATAAATATTCATGATATACTTGATGACGACGATCCATAAAGTATAATCATGTGATTGGGATAAGTCCTATATTCAATTTATCCAATATTGAATATCATGTGACATTGGTGTCTCAACCTTACAGTCATTCTACCAATCCTCACATTTGTCTTAGTTCAATAATATTCCCATATTATTAATTGACAACGGACTATTTAGAATAACATAAGTTATTCATGGATTTAAACATGCAAATATAGGATACAATATTAATAATGAGAATAAACGTTATCCACACTTTATTTCATTAAAATAATATTGCTTTAATATCCCTTATCCAAATACTAACTAGATCAATGCATGACAATCTTCATTAATGAATTATGCCACAAGTCATGTTCCACATACTTGTTGACAAGGCATAAATCAACCAATGTTGATCTATCGGAATTTTGAGAATACTTATTTCATATAATGAAATTTCTGTTTGTGTACATTCATCTATCTAGATATTGCCACATACTTCATAAAATACGTGACATCCTCGTGCACGAATTTATGACAATTAAACTACCAAACCTTGTAGTTAAAGTATTCTAATTCTTTATGTATAATGCAACTATGCTCATAATGAGCATAACTAGTATACATGGTCTCCTAATAAGGATGAGCTCCCACCATGACTAGTATTGAGTGTCATCTCAATATTACTAGCATCATTGTATCCAACAACAATATGCTCTTTTAAAAGTTTCGTAAACTTTTATCATTCATCGTGTAATGTTTTGATATCTTCAAATCCTTCAAGATTTGACCACTATATCAATCAAGCAATAACTTGCCATATGGTTCATATTTAGAATTTTGGAGCAAATCCAGGCTGAGGATGTAAATTCTAAACCATATCCATTACACTTAGCTATCTAATAATTTATAATTAGATATTAATGTTGTCAATCATCTTTCATTCAAGCATGATACAACAAGCAACATGATGTACATGAAAAATCCTTGTGTCAGACTTAGATTTTTGTTCATGTCATATCTTTCCAAAGATATGTATCTATCTATCCATACTAATAGATTATCATGTTCTTTTAGAATCAATTATTTACCGCTTATGTTTATGACAATAAACATATATTCCAAGGTTTTATTTTCTAAATTTCCATGTGAAGTTTCATTCCAAACCAAGACTTAACATATAAAAGTTAATGGAATGTTACTTCCTATATGTTATACAACATATATGAAACAAGAAAATAAATACATTACTCCCACTAGCTTTCAGGAATATTAAGAAATATCTTATTTTTATTATAAATCAAAAATAGATTTAATAACTAAAAATAAGTATATCTTCTAGATGCCTGCATTAATCCATTTTCAAATGATTTGCATTTTGTATACTACTAAAGATTATTTCGAATTCAAACACTCCTTTCAATTACTTTTCGTCCTCGCTCAAGTAATTATCCAAGAAAGAGTTTTGATATTCCATTATTAATTTCATATAAATGAAACTAATAATGACAATCATAATCTTTATATATTTAATGTGCTTAGAAAGAATTTCAATCACATTTAATTGCTTAAGTGTGATCGATAATCTTTTCACATGTTAAATATGCATACAAATTTGTCCATTATGATTTCTACACAAGAATTTAAATCTCTATGATTTCCATCTCCTTTGTAGAAATTCATATCCATTCTATAGTGTCACTATAGAGTTTAAGATTAACTACGTTTCCAAACTAGTTATCTTTTTGGACTGCATCTAATTATTCATAGTATGAGTAATTTGCCAAATAACATTTGCAATTTATTAACAGGCATATCACGATCCTGTAACTCATAACCCTCAACATATTCTACAAATATTTGAGATATCCTTGCGGATCTATGAAATGAGAATTCCATCATCTTTGAGATTTAACACTAACATGTTAAATCCTCATTATGATTTGCTAGCGTATTTAGAAGATTATGTATCTTGTAATTTTTATCTTTTGAAGATAAAACTCCCACTCGCCTTTTGCAATTTATAGATTACCTATAAATGATTAGCAAATAGAGCAACACAAAACTTGTTCTCTTTTGGGACTTTGCAGATACAAATTGACAGTTCCTAACCTTAATTTGTTAATAACCTACTCAACAAGTAGTTTAACAAATTCTGAACTTCAATTTTTAAGACTTAATGTGATTCAACACATTCCATAATCAATGATGTCTTATTAATCTTCTAGGTTGGAGTCTAATTGAGTATATCCAATTCATGCTCAATTTTCTAACCTTGATATCTTTAGGAAGATTAGAAGATATAGTTATCTTTAATCAAATAATTTTTCAAGAGTTTGATTTTCCTAACTGAACATACCATACACATATGTATTTCTTTAGGATTAATATTGTAAGTTAATCTTACAATATGTAAGATAAATACATTTCGTTTTTGGCTTACCTATTTACCAACTAAATCAATTTAATGGTACAATAGATTTTCCAAGCCAATTGCATACTTTATAACATAAGTGCCTTATTGTCCAAGCCACTTAATATCTATGTCTTACCAAAAAGACATAAACTGTTATAATCCCAATGTACGTTATAAGTCATTGATCAACTCAATGACTTCTTGTATATGTCTTTAATTAAAAAACCATAACAATATAACGTCTTACTTTGTTATAAGTCTTATAATAATAAAAGACTTCATATTTATATCTTTATACTAAAATATAAATATGCATAACTAAAGTAATTATGAAACCCACAACTTGGTTTCAATAGTTTTTCAAGTTAATTTATTTACTTCATATATTTATGTCATTCCAAGAATACATAAACATCTAAATATGAAGTAGTATAAGATTACTTCATTTATTTATGTCATTACAACAATACATAAATATTTACATTTGAAGTAGTCTTATTATCATATTGACACTTGTTCTAATAATTATCTAATTTTTAGAAACTTGTAAATTAACATAGTTTCATTATTTTAGCCGAGGCTGCAATGATGAAAGTATGTAATTTACCTTGTCATTAATATCTAGTAATGAAAGTAGATATTAACTCCAAGTGTTCTATAAATTAGAATGTGTATAAAACACATTAAAACATTGATCTCTTACCTTGCAGTCAAGAGAACCCTTTAAATCATATTCCTTTATGTTGTTGCTTGCACACAATAAGATTTCTCCCACTTGTGCATGGAACAACATCACGTATCAGATAAACAACACGTCAATAGTTTGCTTATTTGATCAATATGATTGTGTCATAGATATAAGTAGATATAGAATCACCTCGTCTAGTAAGGAAACGTACACGACTATCCTTAATACCACAAGTGTCTATATTTGGAAAGTAATCATCTCAAGAAATTCTAGAGATAATCTGAGTTACTGTCAGTATATTTAGATACCAAAACTTGTAGCTCCCACTGAATTTAAGATCACTACATGAACTCATTATTCAGTAATTACAACACAATGCTCCCACTGGGTTTGACAACATTGTAAGTGTTGCATTACCAATAAAAGCAAATAGCGTGCTGTTTACTTTCCTACACCCTTGATGAATTCCTTACGTAATACTACTAAGGTACGCAAGGAATGTATTCTACTTTGTAAATGATGGAATATCCATCAATGCAATTAACTTGAAAGAATTGGGTATGCAATTTCTTCCTTAGTTAGGTCTACCATCCCCATCATGGTATGTAGCACCTTGAAATGGCTAAAGCATAATAACTAGATCAAACATTCTAGTTTGCCTTTTACCACTTTTGCGGTAATTAGTTTAGTTTCTAATTTAATAACTCCTAACCATGCAATTTCTTTAAGAAATTCGCCATGAGTTATTTCTTAGAATTTAGACAATTCTAATTATCCTATTTTACCTTTCTCACTCATGAAAAGGAATAGGATTAAGTCTCACTCTTCACACGGAAAGTAGACTCGGTTTATTCTTTTCAGTAAAAATTGACTCTATCCAAAACCCCTATGGGTGTAGACCAATTTACTACTAAAAGAATATTCCATGTTTACGGTTTTAACGTTGCATTAAATACATTAAAAGAATTTTCAAAATTCAATTTAGTATTTTTGATAATAACTTTTCAAGAAAATTAAACACCCATGGTAAATAAAATTTAACCATTTAATTTTCATTGAAAATTAGGATCCAAATTGACGTCGTTTCATCACATCAGCTGAGGCTGCTAGCAATGAAAGTACTCAATAAGGTAGAGCTACACTCAATTGCCAATATCCAATTGCAATTCCTAAAATCATGGGACTTACATTATATTGCCAACATCAGTTGCAAAATGTAAACATGTTTCATCCCCAAATCTTTATGCCTTGACGCCGTCCCATCACATCAGCTGAGGCTGCTAGTGATGAAAGTGCTCAATTAAGTTAACCAATTTAGAAACGTGTAAATTGACGCCGTTTCATCACATCAGCTGAGGTTGCTAGCAATGAAAGTGCTCAATTTACCCCTTTTGACTACCATCTTTGAATCATTACATCAGCTGAGGCTGCTAGCAATGATAGATGTCATCTTAGGTGTTTCCGTATTAATTGGTTGGCATATTCCTTAAATTTAAGGGTATAAATTTTTGATGTGTTAAATCAAAAAATATGTACAAAGATGTCATGCATTCATCTTTGTATCATATATTTTTTCAACAAAAATCCGTTTACTTATTCGTAAGCTCAAATCATCAAAGTTTTTAATTGAGGCGTTGAGCAAATTACAACATCGCCTTAAGATGCTTCGTACTTTTTCATGGTGTACTTGGTAAGTCTATTATTGACGCACAGGCGAGCGGAGGGACGACAGCCGCCGAAGCTGGTTAAAACCGTGCCCCTCTAAGGTCTCAATTTAATGTGAACCAACCTTAAACCCACTTTATAGTTTGTCAATAATAGGTCCGCCGCTTCGACCACTTTTGTACAGTCGCATCAATCAACTAAAACTTATGATTTTATTGCTTAAAACAATTTATGTAGTAAATTATTAATTGCTAGTCTCGCCTGGGAGCAAATTACCGTGCGAAGCGAACCACTGTCGGCACATAAGACGTGGCAATTAAATGGTTTACTACAAAGGTTTCATAGTTATTAGGTTCATTTATTTTTATTTGAAAAATTACCCTCTTTGTTGTTACAATCCATCATAATTAAACACACAAAGAACAAGTAATTTATAAAAAATAAATAAACACTCAATAACACATATATGATCATTAACAATATCATATAGTCACATGCAAACCTTTTTGATAAATCATATTAATTATCTATGTGAATTTATATGTATCTAATCAATAAAACTCCCATTGGTTTTCGAGCTCATTGTACCCAATGGACCACAGACGCCAAATAAATTTGGCCGCGTAAGTTTTGATCAATTAGATACCACATTGCACATAACCAATTTTAATTAATATATTAGGGTCTTCCCTAATTTAAGATCTATCTTAAAATCATGTGGCAAACAAATCAACAAACATTCCATGACAAAATATGCAAGATTTTGTCATGGATCCCATATAGCACTTAAAATCATGTTACACATATTTACAAGCCTATATAGTACGCAATCTAATTAATTAACGACATCACATAAGGTACTCATTAATTAATCCCTAAAAATTGCATGCAATCCTAGGGTTTTCTACAAGTTTTCTACAAAAACCAAAACCCCTAAATCTTTTTATTAGGTATCGACCTAATTTAGGTTTACAAAAAATATAAACCCTAGATTTATTAATTTGCATGTATCTAATTAAAGATTCAATTTTTAAGGTTTTATGTAATCAATTACATGTTAAAACCTGGCTCTTGATACCACTGTTGGAATATGTGAATCATAAAAAAAAAACTATAAACACATAAACACAAAGATCACGCAGCGGAATGGATCTACATAACATATAATTAATTAACATAAAATTAAATAGAAAACGTACCTTTTTGATTCCTAGCAAGAACAAGGAATTACGTGCTTCCAAGAAAAAAATATAAACCCTAATAGGATTTATATGGATCGACTATTTTAGGGTCGAATAGGGCAAGGTAACAACAAGCTAAAGTAAGCTTGTACTCCGTTCCTGTACACACGTATTACTAGCGTCTCAATGTGAAAAGCTAGGTTCTTGATTCACAATTGATTAACCAAACACTTTGTAATGCTCAAGGTTACTCGCAAATCCCTTTCTAGGGGTTTCGCTTGTCGACCATGAGCAAGAGAGGAGAAAAGAAGAAGTTTGGCCTTCCATTGAAATCAAGTGTACTAAGGGATGAATACATAGGGATGTATTTATAGCCTTAGGGTTGAGATCAAGTTTACAATGGTTTCCGATGTGGGATTCCATTGTTTTGCCATAATTTTCTTCATATCCCATTAAGTGTTTATTTGTGAAATTAATAATTAATCATAACTAAATATATTAATTATTAATACATTGAAACTCATACGTAATGTGTGCAATCCTGAAGTCTCGGGTTCTAAACCGGACATACAAATATTAATAAATAATCCATAAACTCTAACATTATGTAGTGTTGGTTGCTCCCGGTACTTAAACGTAGGGTTTTTAAGACACGTAACGCAATACCGGGTAACGTAAAAGTATAAAAACCTCCAAAAATATTGAAATTTGTCTTCAAGACATATTTTTGTAATTTAGATGAGTGGTGAGATCATCGGAAGGTTTAGATGTGGTTAGAACATAAAAACGAGGGTTTAGAATGCGTAAGACGTAAAAGGTGCAAGGTTTACGTAAAAATGGAAAAAGTGAGAAGTGACTTTTAAAATAGGATAATAATGACATGAATTTACGAAAGGTTACAGTACCTACCCCTTAAGAGAGCGTCGTCCCGACGCTCAATTCGCTTTATCCCCCGAAGGTTTACTTGCGAAGAGATGAGGATACTTGCTTTTGATTTGATCTTCGCGTTCCCATGTGAATTCAGGTCCTCGTCGGGTATTCCAACGAACCTTGACAATGGGGATGCGACTTTGCTTGAGCTTCTTCACTTCATGATTCACGATCTCAATCGGTTCTTCGATGAAGTGTAGCTTGTCATCGATTCGAAGTTCCTTTAATGGAATGATGAGACTTTCGTCTGACGAACACTTCTTAAGATTAGAAACGTGAAAAGTGTTGTGAATGCCCTGAAGTTCTTCCGGTAGCTCTAACTTGTATGCAACTAGACCAACCCTAGCTAGGATCTTGAATGGTCCAATATATCATGGACTTAGCTTTCCACGTTTACCGAAACGAACTACACCCTTCCATGGCGAGACCTTGAGCATAACTCTATCGCCAATATTAAACTCCAAAGGTCTACGTCTACCATCTGCATAGCTTTTCTGGCGACTACGAGCAGTTAGTAAATGGTCTTTGATTTTGAATATCTTTTCCGTTGTTTCACGAATTATCTCTGGACCCGTGAGTTGGCTATCCCCAACTTCATTCCAGAAAACCGGTGATCTGCATCTTCATCCGTAAAGAGCTTCAAATGGTGCCATCTCAATGCTTGAGTGATAACTGTTGTTATAGGAGAATTCGGCTAACGGAAAATGTCGATCCCAACTACTCCCAAAGTCGATCACACACGCCCGCAACATATCTTCCAAAGTTTGTATTGTTCTTTCACTCTGACCATCCGTCTGTGGGTGGTACGCCGTACTCATATCTAGCTTTGTATCCAAGGTATCCTGGAGTGACTTCCAAAACCTTGATGTAAACCGGCTATCTCTGTCAGATATGATTGATATAGGTATACCATGCCTACAGACAATTTCCTTTAAGTACAGTTGAGCAAGCTTTTCCATGCTGTAAGTCTCCTTTATTGGTAGGAAATGAGCAGATTTTGTCAAACGATCCACAATGACCCAAATCGCATCATAACCACTTGAAGTTCTTGGGAGCTTAGTAATGAAATCCATGGTGATTCTCTCCCATTTCCAAACTGGAATCTCAGGTTGTTGAAGGAATCCGGCCGGCTTTTGGTGTTCCGCCTTAACTTTTGCACACGTCAAACATTTGCCAACATAGGTAGCGATCTCAGCCTTCATGTTCGGCCACCAGTACAACTGTTTCAAATCATGGTACATTTTATCTGACCCCGGATGGATAGAGTATTTGGATTTATGAGACTCGTGCATGATCAAGTCTCTCAAACCTCCAAACAGTGGTAACCAAACACGTCTATTAAACAATCGGGTTCCGTCAGAACGAGTTTCGAATATGGGTTTTATTCCTCTTCCCAGATTTTCAGCCTTCACATTTTCTTCTTTTATTGCTTCCGCTTGAGCTTCAAGAATCTGCTCGGGTAACTTGGGAAGGACCGTCATTACCGGTGATCTTACACGTAATGTTTTTTCCCTTTCCTTTCTAATTAAAGCATCAGCCACTACGTTCGCCTTCCCCGGGTGATAACGGATGTCGCAATCATAATCACTCAGGAGTTCTATCCATCTTCGTTGCCTCATGTTGAGCTCTTTTTGGTCTAGAATGTATTGGAGACTCTTGTGATCAGTATACACAGTACACTTTGTACCATACAAGTAGTGCCTCCATAGCCTAAGATCAAAAACCATAGCACCCAATTCTAAATCATGGGTAGTATAGTTTTCTTCATGAGTCTTCAATTGTCGTGAAGCATATGCTATGACCTTTTGTCGTTGCATCAGTACAGCTCCATAACCTTTGATTGACGCGTCACAATAAACCAAAAAATCTTCCGTCCCATCTGACAATGCTAATATTGGCGCACTACAAAGCTTCTGTTTTAGTATTTGAAAGGCTTCTTCTTCGTCTTCACCCCACTCATACTTCTTATTTTTCTGAGTCAACTTGGTAAGAGGTTTGGCTATTATAGAAAACCCTTCGATGAATCTTCGATAATAGCCAGCAAGTCCTAAGAATTGCCTCACTTCTGTTGGTGTCGTCGGTGGAGACCAGTTCTTAATAGCCTCAATCTTTGTAGGATCTACATGAACACCACTGCTATTGATTACATGACCGAGAAATTGTACGGATTCCAGCCAAAAATCACATTTCGAGAACTTGGCATACAATTGCTCTTCCTTGAGTAACTCCAAGATAATCTTCAAGTATTTCACATGTTCTTCCTTGTTCTTGGAGTAAATCAAAATGTCATCAATAAACACGATCACAAACTTGTCAAGGTACGGTTTGCACACACGATTCATCAAGTCCATAAATACTGCAGGTGCATTGGTCAACCCAAACGGCATCACTTTGAACTCGTAGTGACCATACCGAGTTCTAAACGTAGTAATTGGAGTGTCTTCTTCCCGAATACGGAGTTGGTGATAACCTGATCGCAGGTCGATTTTGGAATACACGCTTGAGCCTTGAAGTTGATCAAATAGATCATCAATTCTCGGAAGTGGATAACGATTCTTGATCGTTAATTTGTTAAGCTCACGATAATCGATACACATTCAAAAGGATCCGTCCTTCTTTTTCACAAATAGCACCGGAGCTCCCCAAGGTGACGAGCTCGGTCGAATGAACCCTCTTTCAGACAATTCTTGTAATTGTTCCGATAGCTCCTTCATTTCTGATGGTGCCAGTCGATAAGGTGCACGTGCCACTGGTGCAGCACCAGGCACTAATTCGATTCGGAACTCTACTTGTCGAGGTGGTGGAAGTCCCGGAAGATCATCAGGAAATACTTTAGGAAAATCCTGAACAACAAGTACATCTTCTAGTCGTTTTTCAACTGACTCTTTCACTGTCACTTGTGCTAGAAACATCTGGCACCCTTGCTTAATGTACCTTTGAGCCTTGATACGAGTTATGATTTTTAATTGGGACCCATCTCTATTACCTCTGATTTGTAGTGTTTTGTTGTTGTGTGGAATACGAACAACTTTTTCACCACAGATAATAACCGCGTTTAGATCGGATAACCAATCCATTCTAATAATGACATCAAAAGTACCAAGTTCAATTGGCATGAGGTCAATACTAAATGGGTGGTTCGCGAGATTTATGGTACAACCCTTTAGAATAGAATTTGTACTAACCAATTTCCCATCGGCTAATTCGACTTCATAACTATAGTTTAACTTAACCGGGTTAATATCTATCAATGCGCTAAAACTAGTCGACACAAAGCTTTTGTCCGAACCCGAATCAAATAAAACTTTAGCATAATGATTATTAAGAAGAAACGTACCCGTCACGACATTCGGGCCTTGATGATCTACATTTCCCATCACATACGCACGACCACGGGCATTACCGGCTTGATCCTTCCCCTTCTTCGGGCAGTTGCTACTGAGATGCCCTTTCTCCCCACAGCCATAACAAGTTATGATTGGCTATGCGTTAGCACCAGTAGCTATAGCCTTACCCTTACAGTTTTTCGCTATATGTCCCTGTTTTCCACAACTGCTACATTTCGCACTACAGAAGCCAATGTGGTGCTTATTGTAGCGATTGCAGTAAGGATGAGGTCCATTGTAACCACCTCTTCCAGTTGGGGCTTCAGTCATTGCCCTCACATTCTCTCGCCTTTTGTTCTGCTGCTGATGATGATCATTGTTGCGGCCTTGAGTGTTGTAGTCGTTTCTCCTCTTATCATCATTCCACTTTCTCTTATTTTGGTTGTTGTTGTTAGCATTGCAAGTCGCCTCATCCTCCACTACTTGTGCCATAAGTTTTTGAGTAACACGAATGGCTTCATCCAGAGTGTTTGGATTTGCGGCTGTCACGTTCCCCTTAATGCTTCGGGGAAGACCCTTAAGAAAAGCTTCTAATTTCCTTTCAAATTCAGGTAGCACACTTGGACACAAAACTTCTAGCTCTTGGAACCTTCTGATGTAAGTTTCGATATCATTGCCTTTGACTGTGAGATAGTAGAATTCTGTCTCAAGTCTTCTTATTTCACTCCGAGGACAGAACTTTTCAGTCATCTTTTTCTTGAGATCGGTCCACGTTGTTGCATAAGCCGCTTCAATCCCAATGGGTTGAACATAAGAGTTCCACCATGATTTGGCATGTTCTTGTAGAGTACCTGTTGCGTACTTGACTTTACATTCCTCTGAACAGTTACTAAGCATGAACGCAGTCTCACAACTTTCAAACCAATGTATCAATGCAACCGCCCTTCAGTTCCCTTGAACTTAGTGGGATCACAACCCAAGAATTGCTTGAAAGTACAACCACGTGCTACAGGGTTAACAGCAGCCCCATCGGCTCCAGCACCGCCGCCAGCAGCCCCGTTAGCCCTTATAGCGCGATCCTCGGCTAAAGCCGCGGCCACACTATCAGCAACTAACTTTCGGATAGCTGCGTCGGACATTCTCTTTGGTGGCATGATTCTATCACAACACAAGAAAATTTTGATGAGTAATCATACAATGACATAGATATAATCATGTATGAGTAAACCGAATATTAAAGAGATTATAACAATATAAAGTGGAGTTTAAGAAATGACAACTTCATCATTACATACAAAAGATTAATACATGGTTCGATCGTATTACAAAATTTGACAAAGTCATCATAATTAACGATAATAGTTCTACTAACTGATACATTTAGTTTAGCAATTACAAGATGGAGAACAACAACGAAATACAACGATAGAAATAAAAATACATAGAATACTAAGAGTCACGAGGGGATCCTCGTGGCTCGGGTGGTGGGGTCTCCCCAAAAACATCCAACACATCAACAACATCACATGACCTCTCATTAATCATCCTCGCTATAAGCACCTCCTCCCAATGTGAGTAGGCCCAGCGCCTCATTTCATAAAAATCTTTCTCAAGTCTTTCATTATACATATCAGCAAACATTAAAGCCAACCCCTTGTCTTCCAACTTATGTTTCAATCTCTTATTTTCACCTCTAAGACCCTCATTATCTAATTCTCTAACACGCTTACCCAACATAGCCACTTCACGGTCTGTCTTGTCAACATGATGTTCTACTACCCCCAAATCAAAATCAAGCAAATCCATACGTCCATGCCCAATTTTGTCTCTAGATATAGCACTAGCACCCTCGAGTTCCCTTACTCTCATTTTGCTCTCTAGAAGTCTAACTCTACCATGAATAGAGTTAATATCTCTCCTCATATACCCAGGTACTAAATCCTCGGGCTCATAAGCAGTGGGAGCAGCCGAAGATGATCCACCCCTCTCGTGGATATTCCTAGGAAATCGGCGTTCCAAGAGGGGAACCTGTCTAATGGTGCCAACAGTGGCAGCCTCTTCAACCTCAGGTTCTGAATTAGATGATGTGTCAGGTATAGATGGTGGTGGATAAGGAGAAGCAGGTGCCTCATAAGGATAAATAAGTTCAGGTTCATCACCCTCTTCATCTGAACTCGCATTATGAAGTATCAACACATTCCCCTCTTCTTCCTCTTCTTGTTCCTCCTCCTCTTCCTCTTCTTCTTCTTCTTGTTCCTCTTCCTCTTCTTCTTCTTCTTCTTCTTCTAGATTTTCAAGATCATTATTAGGGAAGTCGAATACGTGATTAGG
Source organism: Artemisia tridentata subsp. tridentata (assembly GCA_021014915.2). NCBI lineage: Eukaryota > Viridiplantae > Streptophyta > Magnoliopsida > Asterales > Asteraceae > Artemisia > Artemisia tridentata. The sequence goes on from CP139509.1 coordinate 408,299,396, forward strand.
TGATGGAGGAACTGGTAGAGGTTCTTCCGGTGCAAGCTCGGGTTGAGCTGGCTCGTCTTCCGGAATGTCTACCTCGTGATCAGGTGGGAGTGGAAGTGCCATGATGAATATGAAAAATCATATATATACATATAATTAGTATTAAGAAAAGAAATATTATCATGGAAATAATATTTGTGTAAGTAAGTGAGTGAATAATGATGCTTTGTGAACAAGCAAGATGATCAATAAATATTACATATACAAATGATAATATTTATTTTACGCATACGCATAACAACGGTGCAATCAAGAGATGTGCATAAAGTTTATGAATAATAAACAAAATAATAATAATGTTTACTAATAGCATAAATAATAAGAAATCTTGTGCATAAAGATTTTATATTTATAAGTGATATTTCGCGGATTAACGGTAGAGTTAAGAAATAATTATAATGCTTATATAATTATTATAGAATGATCAAGATATATATATACGAGGGAGAATTAAGAAGCTCGGGAGTAGGCGCGCATGGATATCGATCAAGATGATGGAGGCTCATGTTTTTGAAGAAAAGTATAAGTAAAATGATTATAGTCTAGGTTTTTAAAACAAAAGACCTAGTTCACTATAATTTGTGCTCTGGTACCAATCTATAACACTCCCATTTTAGCTATGCAGCGGAATACCACATAGGGTGCTATATATTAGTCACATTGTACAATTATAGTAAACAACTTTAAAACAAAGTCGTTTTTAAAACATTCACATTCGATAATTTATCAGAGTCAACAAGGTCCCAAAAGTTTTTGACATAGTCAAAAGATACATAAGTTTTAGAAGTTTAGAACATTATCGAATGAAAACTTTTATTTAAACATGAGCCATCATATAGATATCCATTCCTTGCGTCGCCCATCCAAGCCGAAAGTCACTTACGGACCTGAGATAAAACATGCTAAAAAGTCAACATAAAGTTGAGTGAATTCATAGAGTTTAATAAGTAATAAGTTGAATACAAGTATTTTTCATCGGGCGACAAGTAATGCATATACAAGTCGTATAATATGATTATAGTATCAAGCTCATGACCCTGAACCTTGACAATTTTTAATATGCCCTAAGGAGGTAAGTTTGCCAATTTACCTAAATCTCTCAATATTATGCTACCCGTTGAGCATGAGCGCGACTCATCCGGACAGGCTTGTCAAACCAAATATGCATATTCATAATATTAGCGTTTCCCACGGAATTAACGGTTCATGATGTTAGGGACTTTTAATGGCAAGGCTACTCAAAAACTATAATCATGTAATCGGGTCCAGCATACCAAAAGCTACTTGTATTCAGTTTTAAAAACTAGCATGTATCCCCCTCGCGAGGTTTATAAAACATTAAAATGAGTAAAGGCGAGGCTATGAACTCACCGTGAATAAAGGAAGTAGTGTACAACAACAAGAGGAGAAAAATAGTCACGCAAGCTCTACGATGAACCTAAAATAGATATACGCTTGTCTTAGGTTTTTAAAATAAACATTGATGCATTTTAGTTATATAAGTTATGATCTTAATTATGCTTGGTACATAATTCCTAGATATTACAAGTTTTAGTTTAGCATTTAAAAGTTATCAAATTCAAGTAATAATCCTATGCTTGTCCCTAAGTCCAATCATGTATTATAAAAGTCCAAGATTAGCCTAAGGTTCAATTTTTAGCCCATGGGTCAAGTTTTAGCCAAAAAGTTCACATTAAACCTGAGGGTTCAAAAATATATTAGGTGGTCCAAAAATGTATCAAAGGTCCAATTTTTATAAAGTTTAAAACATGTTTATACTTTTTATACCAATGCTGATAGAAATTTTAGTAACTTGTTTACTTTCAAAAATCCGTTACTTGCAAACCGTAAGTCGAAAAATTAAGTTCTTTATATCCCCGGAAAGGTATTCATCTGTACCAACAAGTTTTGTGGGTCCCACTTGGTCAAAAATTACATAGCAGCAGCTAAATTATCAATTTGTCCCTTCTATTCAGTCAAGCAGTTTTCATAATTACAACAGTCCCACTAAAAATACAATATCTGGAGTTCTACAAATCAAAATGATCCCATTCTTGTGGCCACGTTTAAGTTAAGATGTTATCTACAACTTTTATTCTTTGAGTAACAGTGGGTTATTCACAAAAAAAATGACTTTTTCACGTTTCAAATCTGTTACTCAGGTTGTGACATGTTTTACGAAAACATTTCTAATTTAATCATCGTAATGAGTTATTCAATGAAATTCCCGTCAAAATGACCGCAAGACATAGATCTAAAACCTCATATTTTTAGTTTATGTCCAATGTTTACTGATTAGTACAGTTTACTCCATCTTTGTCGTTGGTTCAGAATCACAGTTTGCAGGTCTAGTCTTTTAGGGTTTTCATTGTGTTTTAAACCATGTACCAAGCCTATCTAAGCATAACAACTTATATAATGTTCAAATACACCAAGATATTTAATTTTTACAGTAGTGAAATGATAAAAATAAATAAATTTGGTGAGGAGTTTCTTACAAAAGTGATGAACAAGATTTGATAACAAGAAGAAAGGACTAACGGTCTTCCAACAACACCACCAATGAGTAATCTTTGAGAGCACCAAAAGGTGAGCTTTTAGATGATCATGGAGAACTTCAATCTACAGCCACAATATCACTTTGTGAGCCAAAAATATAGTAGAAAGAAAGATCTTGAAGGATAATAAATAGAGATCAAGATTTAGGTTACAATACTTGTACCTTTTCTCTAATTCATGATCACTAAACTTTCTTGTCACCAACACTTATTGGAAGATCTTGAGTACTTGAAAACTTGAGATTATTCACCAACAAAACTCTTGAAGTGAATACCTACTAGAAGCAAAAGATCAAGGATTGAGTTAGCATCAATAGATCACTATTCTTGTACAAAATTTTCAATAGAAAAATCAAGATATGATGGTCCTTGTGAGCTTGGATACCCACGGCACAAGAGAGGGCAAGAGTGCAGATTTTTGATCTTCTTTGCATGTAAAAGTGGTAGTGGGAGTGAGATAGTGGAAGTGTAGGAGCTTATGGAAGTTTTTAGCTTAACACTTGTACTAACTATTGGACATGTGTTGAGGCTAGGGCTCTATGGGGCGTTACATACTATGTAACAAGATACCAAATGCAGATTTTTGGTAGTGGATGCAATATAGAGTGGTTTATGTAGTGTTGGTTGCTCCCGGTACTTAAACGTAGGGTTTTTAAGACACGTAACGCAATACCGGGCAACGTAAAAATATAAAAACTTCCAAAAATATTGAAATTTGTATTCAAGACATATTTTTGTAATTTAGATGAGTGGTGAGATCATCGGAAGGTTTAGATGTGGTTAGAACATAAAAACGAGGGTTTAGAGTGCGTAAGACGTAAAAGGTGCAAGGTTTACGTAAAAATGGAAAAAGTGAGAAGTGACTTTTAAAATAGAATAATAATGACATGAATTTACGAAAGGTTAGAACATGTTTCTCAACTTGGTTTGTGTTTTGGGGTGATGAGGGAGAGCTAGATGATGGTTGATCTAGGTTTCTTTGGGCTAGGTGTAGGGCAAGAAGAGCACTAAGCTCATGGGCTTTCTTGAGTTCCTCAATGAACTTCAAGTGTTCGGATGAAGGTGATGATGGTAAAGTGTTGTTGTTATGTGGGATGGATGTTTGCACATGCAACATAGGAGTAGCATGTGAGTTGGTAGGAGGTGGTGGTGACACTCTTGGTGGTGGAGATGTTTGTGAGCTTGGGTAATCATGAGTGGATGAAGATGGTGATATGGATGAAGTGGGTGTTCCAAGAGTGGTGAGTGTTTTGAATGATGCATTGGTGGGTTGAGTGTGAATGAGGTTAGGATTGTTGTTTTGGGATTGATCACTGGGAGATGAAGGTTTAGAATGAGCATGAGGCTTGGGTGTGGGTTGACTTTGAACAACATTATTGGTTGAGTTGAAATTATGACAAGTGTCAAGCTTTCTTCTCCAAATGGGTCTCACCGAAATCTTAGCAACTCTTGAAGGCTTGGATCTTGGGTTGTTAGAGGATGACATGTTTGAATGGATGATATGGATGAGCATTTATGATGGAGAAGGGTATTTATAGTGTATGGATTATGTGATTTAGGAAGGTAAATTTTTTGGTGGGTGGTTTCGGACAAAATGTGTTGGTGAATTTTGGGAAGTATAGAATAAAATGGGTTGGAAATTGAAAAAGAAAACAGTAATCCGTCACTCCAGATGGCCGGTCCCCTTAAATAGGGGCCGGTCCCCTTAATTTTAAGGGGGCCGCCTGGGTATTTAAGGGGGCCGCCCATCTGCTGATTTCCAGACTACTAAAAATGGGTTTTTGACAGAAATTTATAGAAAAGGTTGTGTTTTTGGGTTTAGTTTCAAGCAAGTCCAACTTCTTTTGAGGCAATTTAGAATTTAAATAACTCATGTATGCTAAGCATATCTAATTAAGCAATTTTATCTAACATGCAATCTACTCATTAACCAAGTAACATATACATTTATATATATATATATATATATATATATATATATATATATATATATATATATATATATATATGGACAAGAAAGCGATATGTAATATCAAGTAATTCACAATATCATTTTTAAAAAGATTAATACGCTAGTTAATTAATCCTAATAAGTGTCTATGTGCAAAGGACTTCTAGTCTTGTACCAAGTGAGATCTTAATGAGTAAACCGTGATTTTTCATTTTTGATTTAGTTCACTTATAAATGTCATATACACAAATATAGATGACATATATGAGATCACCATGCATTATTTAAATAGATTTTTTTAGCATTATTCAACAATGTTTGAAAGTAGGTTTTTGTGTGGATGTGAAGGTTTATTTTTAAAGAAATAAATTTGGTTTTATTTCAAAATTTTTTATTGAGAAAAGAAAACAAAATTTTCCAATCTTTGGATTTGATGAATACAAAGGTTGGGAAGAAAAATGGAATGGTAAAATATGTTAAGTAGAGAGGTGGCATATTCTTTTGAAAAATTATTTTTCTAAAATATGGAGTTTTTGGAATTTTTAAAACCATATGCCAAAAACGATGTTTGTAAAAGATCTCATGCTCAAGACTATTGTCCCATGCTAACCCTTTTTTCATATCTAGCGATCATAGGAATGTGATGATTAAATTCTATGTGTTTGATGAGAGAATGAGATATATGTTAATATGGCTCTTTTGATTATGCACATTTCCTATACCTTAGTCTAAACGAGTTTGCTTCATCTATGGGTTATGTTAAGATATGTCTAATTCTATCCCTATGTTGATAATTAATTCTACTAGTGGTCATGAAAGGTTTTCATGTTTAATTTGCGAGATCTAAACGAGTTCGATAGTAAATACTTCATTTAGTACTTAGGGAGCTAACTAAAGGGTTTCTAGTTTATTTAACCGCAGAACGAATATAACTAAAGTGTAAAGGCAACGCAACCTATCAAACTAAGCATATCCTAAGGCATTAATAAGATTATATGCAAGAAGTAATTACTTATGAAATTAAAAAAAAAAACTTACCTCACGTCCTAGCTTTTCTTCGTAATGATCAACGTGTGAATGATAGGTGAGTCTTCAAGATAACCAAGGTGAGAAAGCATATCATGGCAAGCTTCTAACACCTTATTAAATCGAAGCAGCTTGATCCGAACATGTCTTGTACTAGACTCATTTGATATCTTAGCCTTGATGCATATAGCGTCTTAAGTAGAAGCTTCCACATCTTTATTATGATGACATCATGCCCTTTCCAGCAATATTCTTTTTGAATTTGACTCCATGATGACATTGATCAAACATAGATGAGATGGCGAGAGAATCCATAAATATTCCACTACGTCACTAGCTATTTGTTTTGAATGTGAGTACGTTAACGTGAGATTGAGTTCCTTTCCTTTGTGCGTTGCATCACCTAATCAATTAAAACAACTTGGTACCCGGATTCTCATGGGTCCGAGATGGTTAGTTGAGGACATCCATTGCATTTGAATGCACATGGTGTGGATGTCGCCAAGAACTACAAGAATTCCTCAACAGTTTGTTTTAAGGTACAAACAGTGGATTTCTTGACTTATATCATTTATAATCATTGTAACTAACCTTATTTCTAAATTTCTCTAATAGGTTTTTCAATTTTAATTTGTTTTGATTTACTAGTTAATGAATTATCCGAACTAAATCCTAAACCAGTTTTATCATTGAATGGCTTTTGACAACTTAGTAAGTACTTAAGAGATTTGGAGCTTTCTTCAAATTTAGCTAATATTTTTGCTCTTTCATTTAATCTTTTAATTTCAAGTTTATAATCCTGACATGTTTTGCATTCTAGATCAATTTCAATATTACTTTCAAGTCTAGACATTTTATCTTCCAATTTTTTTTTTCAAGATTACTTTCTAAAGTTTTTGATGATTCATATTTAGAAATAGTTTTTAGATCTATGTTGCAAAAATGTTTAAACTCATTTTCTAGTTTTGAAAATTCTAAAATGAATGGATCATAGCAAAAATGTTCGGTTTTGGATTGTACCTTATTTGGAGTTTTATCTAATTTGCATTCGTCACATACCGGATGGTGATCTTCTCCTTCGTCTGTGTCACTCCATGATTTTGGATTGAGTTCACTTTGATTCATGTAGTCTTCGTCGTTAATACCTTCATTAACAATATTTGAACTAGTAGCACATGTATCTATTTTATCTAAATGTTTATCTATTAAATTTTCTAAGATAACTAATTCATGTACAAGATCAAAATCCTCATCTTTGGCTTGACATTTTTCTTGATGAAAGTTTAAGAGATTTTTCCTGATATCATTTGCTGTTTTACAGAAGAATATTCTTTCATATTCAACTCTCAGCAAGGTTTTATAAATGATTATTTTAGCTCTACTATTTATGTCATTCTTTGTTTTAAAATAATTATTTTGACTTTCAAAATACGTTTTAGTTTGACTTTCAAAATTCATTTTTGTTTGACTTTCAAAATTCATTTTTGTTTGACTTTCAAAATTCGTTTTGTTGGTTGAAAATCACCAATCGAAATGACATGCCAAAGATCTAGATCAATTGATTTCACATAATTTTCAAATTTATTTTTCCATTCAAGAAAAGTATAGTTTTCAAAAAGCGGTGGTTTTTGTATAGATTCCCCTTCTAAATATCTTTCGGATTCCATAGATCGATTCAAGTTTTAAAATACAGTATATTTTAAAGATCTTGATTGACGTGGCTCCTGATACCAATTGTGGAAAACTAGAAGGGTTGAATAGTTTTACGTCTTTTTAATTTTATTATGAAAACTTTTGTTACTTTTAAAATCTTAGATTCAAGTATATGCGAAAGATAATAATTGAACAATAATTTTGATTGTATGTGTACCCTTTTGGATTTGTTATAAAAGTCTTACTTTTATGAATGGAGTTTTAAATTGATCTTTATGTGAAATCAACTTCTAACTAATGCTAATAATTATATATGTCTATATGTATGAATGTAATAACGATATAAATAAAGGTATAAGTAAGAGATGGAAAGATCTAACCGAGACACGAGAGATTTATAGTGGTTCGGCTACAAGGATACCTTCCTTGCCCTACTCCACTCCCCGAGCACCAAGCTCGAGAGTTTTTCTTCACAACTTCAATAAGCTCCCTTATGGCGGAGAAAACCTTACACGACTTTGGCTTACACCGGCTTAACGACACAAAGCTATATGTCGAGTTCTAATCGTAGCTAGAACCATTCTCACAACTTCACAACACAACTTTTTCACAACTTATTCACAACGGCTTCACGACTTCAATACTAGGACTTCACGACTTCTACACGACTGCTTCACAACTTCTACCCTACGGCTTCACGACTTCTATGCTACGGCTGCACGACTTCTACCCTACGGCTTCACGACTTCTATGCTACGGCTTCACAACGGCTTTACTACTTCTTTGCTACGCCTTCACAACTTCTATGCTATGGCTTCACGACTTCTACCCTACGGCTTCACAACTTCTATGCTATGCCTTCACAATGGATTTACTACTTCTTTGCTATGCCTTCACAACTTTACAAGACTTCTACTCTACTTCTTTACACTACAACTACTTATCCACTTTCTTCACCACTTACACACTACTCTAGCCTAATCACTTATGTTTACACTTTATATACACACTTTACACAAATGAATGAATGATTTACAAGGTATATTTAACAAACAACTTGAGTAACAAGATGCTACTAAGTTGTAATACTTCTAGTCTTGATTGATAGAAGTATTCTTCTTTTGCACTTGGATGGTGGAAGCTTGGATCACTTGGAAACCAATGCTTAAGAATGTATGATCAAAGGTTTTGGAAAGGATTTAGAGATACAAGGGGAGATTTAGAACAGAAAGTTTGAGGTGCAAAAGGTGAGGAAAATGTCCAGAGATAAACCAGTATTTATAGGCAAAAACTGGGAAGCTACTAGAGCGGGGCGGTCCCCTTAATTTTAAGGGGGCCGCCCCTGCTGAACGTTGCCCAGTTTTGTCCTTTTGTGGGGAAGGTTTTTCTGAGACATTTTTTCCATTTTTGGTTGAAAATTTGAATTCATATATTTATAATAGATTAAACATATTTATTTAATACCAAAAATGTTTTTCAAAAATATATAAAATGTTTTTGACATTTTATAAAAAGTTTAGAGATTAAGAAAAAGTTCCTTTGATCATATAATGCATTAAGCATTTGTTTATTCATACCTTAAGTGATTGAGTAGTAGAAATGAATATTTACAACTAAATACATGTTCATTTGATAAGTTTATGTTTAATGAGTTTACATTTTGTGATTATCAAAACATAGAGATATGAATAAGTATTAATAATGTTTTTAGGCATTATTTATATCAAGAAAAGATATATGCTATATAAGAATAGGCTCAAATCCTCACAATTTAGTGGAATGAGCTATAATTGCGCTAGCAAAATGTTATCGATCCTAAAATGGATTGCAATGTCAATCGGGACACATCTCGAATTTTTCAAAATTTACCAATTTCACCAGTGGGATGATCTAGTTATTCTAATATATTAACCTATATGCGTGAAAACACTAGAAGTTAAGGGCAAACAAGGATACAAAACTTTTAAAATTGGCCCAACAATATGAAAATATGAAACTAGTTTCGTTTTTCACTATTTTAGTTTCCCCCCACACTTAAGTTAAGCATTATATTCAATATGAAAAATAAACTTCAAAGCATGAAAACGTAGGGGAAAATAAGATAAGAAAAGACCGAGAGAAACGAAACTTCACGGGCTCAAGAAATCACAATCGAACTCCATATGATAAGATGTTAAGTACATGAGATCAATCGATTTCACTTCCAATCAAACATGTCCAATCAAGAGAATAATGCCACAATCATCCAATCTCCAAGAGTTTATTAAATCTGCAAAAAGAAACTAAACTACAAAAAACACGTAAAATTCTAAAACACACTTTCGTAGGCATCACGGTTGCATTTAGCGTATACAACAATCCTTTTAAACCCCTCGGTGGCCCGAGTGGACGAGTTAAGTCTCGTGAGGGTTTCCAGTGAACATACCCACAAAGTTCAAAACATTTTTCTTTAAAGAAAAGTACTTATTTATTTACGTCGCACCAAAATTAACAAAACTTAAAAATGCAAAACATAAGTAGAAAAAGAAAGTGAATAAAATATTTAAACTTATTAAAGAAAAACTAGATTAATTAAAACTTAAGCAATAAAAACAAATAAACAATTTTTTTTTACAGCATGGCTGGACCGCCCGGTCGAGCTTTAGACCGGCGGTTTGGCCCTTGAATTTTTTTTATTTTTAAAGAAACTTCAAACCGGACGGTCGAGATCTGGACCGTCGGTTTGAAATTGAAAAAGTTTCACAGAAAGCTAGGACCGGCCGGTCGAGTTTCAGACCGGCGGTCGAGAAATTTTTTTTTTTAAGTGCTAACAATTTCGAGCACAAATTTTGAAAGCAATCATTTGAATGAGCATTTTTAGAAGACATGAAGCAAAATCCCAACACCAAAAACTTTATTTTGATGCCAAGATCATTAAGCAAACATGAGAATTAAGAGATTTTCTGAAACAAAACGCAAGGGAAGCTATTAAGCAATATCATGAGCAAACAAGCAAGCAAGCAAGAGCAATTCAAACAAGAGCAAAGAAACAATCATTCATGAGCAAGAGCAATTTAGCATTTGAACAAACTAGCAAACAAGCAATATATCAAGCAAACGATCAAACAAGTAATTCAACAAGAATTCAATTCAAACAATCAATCAAAGGATCAAGCAAGAGCAACAAACAAACAAACAAAGAGCACAACAAACAAGTCCCCGAAAACGGCGCCAAAAACTTGATGTGCTTTCGCAACGGGTTTTAAATTTATAAACAAGAATTACCGGTTAACTAGGAACACATACGAGCAAGTATACTTGTCCGTTATAGTTAAGGGATTGGTAAGTCAAGGTCGTCCCACGAGACTTGGTTGTACTCAAATGTTGTTTGATTGTTTAAGCAAGTAACATGTTGATGGTTATGATTGTCACGGATCAAACCAACAAGAAAAGCAATTATAAAAGCATGATGTAAGAACACAAACACTTGTTTAGGAATAGTAACCAATCGCGGTGGAATGTTGAACATGTTTGGGTGAAACATAGAAGGCACATATCAATTTTCACAAGGTTTTCTAGTCAATGGATAATATCAAGAAAATCCATGTTTCTACTAGTTTCACGGGTGAGTCCTTTCGGCCTACACATCATCCCATTACGCTAGCTCTTTGTGTTATCAAATGTATGAAAAAGATGATTAGTTACATTAGTTCTTACGAGTTCTTTCAACCCAATCTCGTGATTAAATATTCCCGAATTCATTTAAAAACTTGAATACTTAATAGTTGTCAATTATCAAATACCAATCTATTTTGGCCACCAACTTCTTGGAATTAAACAATATTAGAAATCCTTTCAACCTTTAAATCCAATAATGTTTAATCAACAAGTTTTAGAACACGAATTATATTTAAACAAAATTATGAGAACAATCACTTTTTCTAACCAACTAATCATTCAATCATTCACACGAAGGCATACATAATCCCCAAACTAGTATAAAGAGATAGTTGTAATCAAACAAGTAACACAACACACAAAGGAATTCTCATAATCAACATAAGCAAAGACATTAATATGATTGAATTTAAATAGAAACAATACCAAACATTAGAGTCAAGCATCGAGTGCTACAATTCCAACCATATGATTCCAACCAAAAGAAACTATCAAAATACAAATCATCCATCCCTAAACCTTCCTGGAAATCGACCTCATGTTGTGAGTATATGACTTAGGGGTGTTTGGTAATAAGGATTGTTGGTGATGTATATGGCGTTTAATTGGTGTGAACTATGATCAAACCTTATGGTGTAGGAATGATCAAGCCATATGTCTTGCAAAGGTAGACCAAACCAGCTCCCCAACACCTCTAGAAATGGGTGGGGAGTGGTAGGAGAGAATCCTCCAAGTGTTGAGAGAATTTGTTGTAGATGATAGATAGTTTTGGATATGTTAAGGTATTAAGGTTATGAAAACACTTAACCAAGCACTCCTATTTGTAGTTGAATAATCCTTGGTCACCAAGCATGTTTCTTGGGCACAAAGGGTCATTAAGGTGCAGGAAAATTGAGTTATTAGGAGTATATGATCGACCATGGGAGTAATGGTACTTAATTCCTCACTTAAATGCAACTTTGGAAGACTTTAAGTGGCTGAACCCGCGGTCGGGATCTTGAACCTGCGGTTTAGGAACACTTTGACCAATTCAACCCACGGTTTGGGCTATGAACCTTCGGTTTGGATGTTTGCTGAACCTAAGGTTTGAGATATGAACCTTGGGTTTGAATCTCAGCTTCAACCTTAGGTCTGGAATGTGAACCTTGGGTCGAGACCGATTCTTGCACATGAATTTCAACCATGAGCTAGCATATAACTTCATCCTTTAAAACTTTTTAGGCACTTAATCTTGACTCCATTTTCACATCTTTCTCTTGAACCTGGAAATAATCATAGCATGAATCTTTATCTTGAACGGAAAACTTCTCTTCATGCATATATACTTGATTTTGTCGACTTTTCTTCATCTTTTTCGTTATTTCCTTCGACATAGTTGTACCTGAACCTAAATACATCTTTTGCACCTTTTAAGCGTAAAATGTTCACAAATACAACCAAATAACATGCATAATCATAAGAATAACGCTAATAAAACATGTTAGATTTGAGCGTTATCAATAAGCCCCTTATCCCAACTAGGGTTTCATAATTCTGGATCGAATAACTGCACACAGTTTTTCTCTCATTGATTCATTGATCAACCAAAACTGGTGTTCATATAGTTTGTTACTTTCGAGTGATTGTGAGGATTTGGTTATTGTAATATCACTATTGATAATTTGTCAATAGCCTTCCACCTGAGTAGCAGTGTGAAGGATTGTGAGTATTCTTGTGATCATCTTGTGATTGTGGTGTGAAACTG